>SJXQ01006462.1:17205-149849 GCA_006408695.1 Aepyceros melampus
GTCTTGTAGGTCTTCATAAAACCATTCAACTTCAGCTTTTTCAGTGTTACTCGCTGGGGCATAGACTTGGATTACCGTGATATTGAATGGTTTGCCTTAGAAACAGAGATCATTCTGTCATTTTTGAGATTGCATCCAAGTACTGCATTTTGGAATTTTTTGTTGACCATGATGGCTACTGCATTTCTTCTGTGTGATTCCTGCCCACAGTAGTAGATATAATGGTCATCTGAGTTAAATTCACGCATTCCAGTCCATTTTAGTTCACTGATTCCTAGAATGTTGACGTTCACCCTTGCCATGTATTGTTTGACCACTTCCAATTTGCCTTGATTCATGGACCTGACATTCCAGGTTCCTATGCAATACTGCTCTTTACAGCATCGGATCTTGCTTCTGTCACCAGTCACATCCACAACTGGGTATTGTTTCTGCTTTGGCTCTATCCCTTCATTCTCTCTGGAGTTATTTCTCCACTGATCTCCAGTAGCATATTGGGCACCTCCTGACCTGGGGAGTTCCTCTTTCAGTATCCTATCATTTTGCCTTTTCATACTGTTCATGGGGTTCTCAAGGCAAGAATCCTGAAGTGGTTTGCCATTGCCTGCTCCAGTGGACCACGTTCTGACAGAAGCTTGTCAAGAAAGCAATGAAACCTCTAAGGAAAAACTGCCTCTTGCCAGTTTGCATTGCATGATGAACAGCAGGAGATGAAACACAAGGTCATTTCCTTTGGGTTACCTGGTGGGCGTGGCCCAGTAAAAGTCTTTTGAGTGGGATAGAGTTCTACTTAAATTCTCAGACACCACTTGGTCATTTGGCTACCTGGACCTCACGGGAACCAGTAATTTTTTTAAAATAACTCTCTGGAGTTTATCTTACACCAAAATGTGAATAAAGCTGGAAAAAAGAGCCTGAAACAGAAGGAAGACTGAGTGTGCTTGAGATTCTTCCTCTATGGATAAATTCTCAGACACCACTTGGTCATTTGGCTACCTGGACCTCACGGGAACCAGTAATTTTTTTAAAATAACTCTCTGGAGTTTATCTTACACCAAAATGTGAATAAAGCTGGAAAAAAGAGCCTGAAACAGAAGGAAGACTGAGTGTGCTTGAGATTCTTCCTCTATGGGCTCGTTCTATAAGGTTCCAACACAAACATCCTTCCCATGGGACAGATTTCCTAGAGGAATCAAGGGGGAAATTGGGCAATTAACCCAAGTCCGATGGACATCTTTAAACTGTAAATTACAAGGTCTTTCCCCCATCCCCTAGGGTTCCTTCCTTGGCTAGTTATACTCCTTCATTCATAGATGTGGGGCTGGTAGATAGGAGTGAGAGTCTGAGCTTGTAGCTTTTCTTTTTGACACTCAAGAAATGTTGATGACCTTGGAAGCTGATATTCAGGTCCCCTAAAGACAATCTCAGGACATATTTACCCACCACACACTGAGTCATCAACGCTCTTAAGGTCAGTATTGGGGGTGGAATGGATTTTTTTTTTCTCAGCAATATATAATTTAAAATAGGGTATGCTGCTGCTGCTGCTAAGTTGCTTCAGTCGGTCCGACTCTGTGCGACCCCATAGACGGCAGCCCACCAGGCTCCTCTGTCCCTGGGATTCTCCAGGCAAGAACACTGGAGTGGGCTGCCATTTCCTTCTCCAGTGCATGAAAGTGAAAAGTGAAAGGGAAGTCGCTCAGTCGTGTCCGACTCTTCGCGACCCCATGGACTGCTGCCTGCCAGGCTCCTCCGTCCATGGGATTTTCCACGCAAGAGTACTGCAGTGGGTTGCCATTGCCTTCTCTGAAAATAGGGTATGAAACAGGAAAAATCAGAAAGCTGATTTTGGCATGGAAAAGGGAGAAATAAAAAGAGAAAATAAGAGAAAGTAGGAAGAAGGAATAGAGACTTAAAGTGGCAAAGAATGGAGATGCAGAGGCAGAGAGAATGAGAACTGAGACAGAAAGTAGGAGAAAATGAAAGAAAAATAAAGTGAAGGTGGAAACAGGAAGAGAGAAAAAACAAAAAGAGAGAAAAGTGAACCAAGAGATAAAACAGAGATTCAGAGAAGCAGTCTTTCAGGAGGAATTCTACTTGCTTTGGGTCCTGACAGAGTCCAATTGCTGAAAGCAGAAGGGATATTTTTGAGTCACTGTTGTGACCAATGGCAAATGCTTCCAATGGGATAGTAACCTCATGTTCTTACGTATTAGGTAGGAATTTGCTCTGTGAAGCTATTGTTTTTTGTGGTATACAAGGTGAAAGTTAAGGGAGGACCCAGGGATTTTGTTGCACATTGATAGCCAAATAACCAAGGTATTTGAATATGCCTGAAATCCTCCCATTATTGGTATATCCGTTTCTTATTGCCACTCTAACAAATTGTACAAACTTAGTAACTTAAAAAAAAACACACATGTTTATTGTGTTACAGCTCTGAAGGTCAGAAGTCTGACTTGTTGGCATTTCTTCTGAAGATTCTAAAGGAGGATTGTCTCCGTGCCTTTTCCAGCTTCCAGAAGACACTTGCATTCATTGCTTGTAGCCCCTTCCTCCATCTTCTATGCCAGGAGCATAATGTCTTAAAATCTCTCCCTGACAAACTTCTGCTCTCCACTTCTCCATTTAAAGACATCTGTGATTACAGTGGGCCCACCAAGATAATCCAAGGTAATCTCACATTAAAGTCAGATGATTAGCAGCCTCAATTCCACCTGTAGCTTAATTCCTCTCTTGCCATATCCACAGGTTCTGGTATCAGAACATGGACATCTTTGCAGGTTACTATTTTTGCTTACCATAACCAACTAGCGTGTGTATTAAAAGGTAGGATCCAATAAGGAGATGAAAGTTCAGGATACAGGTAAAATTTTACTTATTTTGGCATCTTTTGATAACAGTCCTTATTGTTTTTATGAGATGTTATGTTGCATAGAGAGGAAAGGAAATGCATTAAAAATTATATACTTTGTATATATAGGACTTCTTTTATAGCTCAGTTGGTAAAGAATCTGCCTGCAATGTGGGGGACATGGGTTTGATCCTGGGTTGGGAAGATCCCCTGGAGAAGGAAAAGGCTACTCACTCCAGTTTTCTGGCCTGGAGTATTCCATGGACTGTACTTTGTATATATAAGATGTTACATCATCCTTTAGCCTTCTATGTAGAAGTGAAAGTGAAGTCACTCAGTCGTGTCCGACTCTTTGCGACCCTGTGGACTGTAGCTCACCAGGCTCCTCTGTCCATGAGATTCTCCAGGCAAGAATACTGGAGTAGGTTGCCATTTCTAGAAAATGAACCATAAATAAATTTGCATGAAATATTTGCTGGGAGTCAGATTAGTTTTTGTTTCTTAACAAAACATAGGATCCCAGAAAACGTACAACCACCAAAGAGGAGGGAGTCTAAATAACATCAAATGGAAATCTGTCTTTCCAGGAAAGTTGGAACAGAGATGTCAGCAACATTGAGGATGGTGGGGATGAGGAAGAAGAGATTGGAAACACATAGGAGACACACACAGATTTCTTAGGGTCTTTAAACCATATTAGGGTTGTTTCACTTCATCTTAAGATCCATAGGAATCCTTTGAGAATTTTTAAACAGGGGAAGTCATTTAGGTTTTCAAAAAAGGAATATAGGTTTTTAAAAGAATCTCTCTTTGTCTGCAGGAGGGAGAATGGATTAACATAATCCAGAGTTTCTTAAGGACCCTCTGTGAATTGAAAAAAATACAAAATATGTGTATATGATGAGTGCTCTTTAGCAAATACAATACTTTTTTATCCTTTCATATGAAAGGTATAACTCTTGTACAAAATCTAACAGTGGTTGTTGAAATCAACTCTTCTAAGGTTGCTGTGCAAAGGTTGATGATCCTTACCAAAGAGCACCCGTGGGGCAGTAAAATAAATGGCTGCGTCATCACGTACTCACCCTGGGCGACACAGATACACGAATGCTATTTTGCTAGTGAATCAAGAAAAGGCGGCTCTCTTTCACAGTCCCTTGCTGATAATTTTTTTCTAATTCCCTTATGTGTCAACATATAAGGAGTACATAAGAATACATTGTTTCCCATTTCCCAAAATCAGATGTATATTTTTTACATGACTGATAAAATTATTTCAGAGACCTTCATATTCTCAACCATTCTTCATCTGCAGCAGATTGGAGAGGAGCATGAGGAGGGAGAACCAGAGCAGCGTGTCCGAGTTCCTCCTCCTGGGGCTCCCCATCTGGCCAGAGCAGAAGGGCGTGTTCCTCGCCCTGTTCCTGGGCGTGTACCTGACCACAGTGCTGGGCAACCTGCTCATCCTCCTGCTCATCAAGCTGGACCCTTGTCTCCACACCCCCATGTACTTCTTCCTCAGCCACTTGGCCCTCACTGACATCTCCTTCTCATCTGTCACTGTCCCTAGGATGCTAATGAGCATGCAAACCCAAGATCAATCAATCCCCTATGGAGGGTGCATAGCACAGATGTATTTTTTCATATTTTTTACTGATCTGAACAGCTTCCTTATTACCTCCATGGCGTATGACCGCTATGTTGCTGTATGTCGCCCGCTTCACTACACCGCCATCATGAGGCAGGAGCTGTGTGCCTTCCTAGTGGCCGGATCCTGGATCCTGTCTGGTGCCAGCTCCCTTTCTCACACTCTCCTCCTGACCCAATTATCCTTCTGTGCTGACAACACCATCCCCCATTTCTTCTGCGACCTTGGTACTCTGCTCAAACTGTCCTGCTCAGACATCTTCCTCAACGAATTGGTCATGTTCACAGTAGGCGTGGTGGTCATTACTCTGCCATTCGCATGTATCCTGGTATCTTATGGGTACATTGGGGCCACTGTTCTAAGGGTCCCTTCAACCAAGGGAATCTGCAAAGCATTGTCCACGTGTGGCTCCCATCTCTCTGTAGTGACTCTGTACTATGGGTCAATATTTGGGCAGTACCTCTTCCCAACACTGAGCAATTTCATTGACAAGGACATCATTGTGGCTCTCATGTACACGGTGGTCACACCCATGTTGAACCCCTTTATCTACAGCCTTAGGAACAAGGACATAAAAGGGGTCCTGGGGAACTCTGCAGTAGAGCAATGCTTTTCTTCCAGTGACACCCAACTTTTATTTAAATCAGAACCTCATTTTGATTCATCTCTTGTATTTGATCTTTCCATTTGAATATAACTCAAAACTTTAATATCTCCAAACCCTAAGAAAAATGATGGCATGTTGTATTTACTTGACAAATGTTCATTGACCAGAATTTCATTCCCGTATTAGCAGTACACTCCTGGTGTGGAGAAAAAGGAATCCTCTGCACTGTTGTTAGAAATGTAAGTTGGTTCAGTAACTATGGAAAACAGGATGGAGGTTTCCCAGAATTTCCATATGATTTAGCAATCCCACTCCTGGGCATATATCCAAACAAAACTGTAATTCAGAAAGATATATGCATCCCTATTATGTTCATAGCAACACTATTTACAATAGCCAAGACATAGAAACAACCTATGTCCACCAGCGTTTAGATGAAGGGATAAAGAAGATATGGTATATATATACAACGGAGTACTACTCAGCCATAAAAAAGAATGAAATAACACCAGTAACAGCAACATGGATGGACCTGGAGATTATCAATTGTACTTACATGAAGTAACTCAGAGAGAGAAAGGCAAATACATATGCTATCTCTTATACATGGAATCTAAAATATAACATAAATGAACTTATTTATGAAACAGAAACAGACTCACGGACATAGAGAACAGACTTGTGGTTGCCAAGGAGCAGAGAAATGGGGGAGGGGTGGACAGGAGGGTTAGCAGATGCAAACTATTATACATAGAATGGATAATATATGCTATTGTATAGCACAGAGAACTATGTTCAGTACCCTATGATATACCATATAGTAAAGAATATTTTTAAAATGAATCCAAACTAGCACAGCCACTATGGAGAACTGTGTGGAGATTCCTTAAAAAACTGGAAATATAACTGCCTTATGACCCAGCAATCCCACTGCTGGGCATACACATCAAGGAAACCAGAATTGAAAGAGACACGTGTACCCCAATGTTCATCGCAGCACTGTTTCCAGGACATGGAACCAACCTAGATGTCCATCAGCAGATGAATGGATAAGAAAGCTGTGGTACATATACACAATGGAGTATTACTCAGCCATTAAAAAGAATACATTTGAATCAGTTCTAATGAGGTGGATGGAACTGGAGCCTATTATACAGAGTGGAGTAAGCCAGAAAGTAAAACACCAATACATAATGCATATATATGGAATTTAGAAAGATGGTAACGATAACCCTGTATGCGAGACAGCAAAAGAGACACAGATGTATAGACAGTCTTTTGGACTCTGTGGGAGAGGAAAAGGGTGGGATGATTTGGGAGAATGGCATTGAAACATGTATAATATAATATAAGAAGTAAATCACCAGTCCAGGTTTGATGCAGGATACAGGATGCTTGGGGCTGGGGCACTGGGAAGACCCAGAGGGATGGTATGGGGAGGGAGGTGGGAGGGAGGTTCAGGATGGGGAACACGTGTACACCCATGGCAGATTCATGTTGATGTATGGCAAAACCAATACAATATTGTAAAGTAATTAGCCTCCAATTAAAATAAATAAATTTAAATTTTAAAAAAATTTAAAAAATAAAATGTGTATCTATGTATAACTGAATTACTTCGCTGTACAGCAGGGATTAACATGACATTGTAAATCAACTATACTTCAATAAAAAATTTTAAAAAAACAGTGCTCTCCTTTGGGAACAACTTTTGATTAGAAAATGCTAAATTAATTTTGTTACTTATTTCTACAACTTGGGGGCATTAATACAAAAATATACAGGTCATTTAGTTATCTTTTATTTGAGGAGAATTTTGGAAACCAATATATTTTAGGCCCATAATCTCAGACTTTCACACCCCGAGAATCTAAAGAATTGCCTATATTATTACACTACACTCTTATGCAAACAATGCAGGATTTTCTTTTTGTCTTTATGGGTCTATTAAAGCATAGAATCCAAACTGTCACTTAAATAAAAGGAAACGCATAACTTTCTGCCTGTGGTATAAAATGTTACAAAACAACTCTGACGATAGGAGAACCTGGAGGAGATCCAGACTGGCCAGGTATTTCCCCTTTGCCAGCACAGTATGCTTGACATTGATTAGCCCCCAACACAGTCAGCAGTGAAAGCACACTGAGTGCTGGCCTCCTTTGTATGTATAATGAAATGCACTAGATTATCCCAGTGCATAATCTCTGAAAATATCATTGATTTTTGTTAATATCTCTGCAGATTCAGCACTCTCTATCTTTCCTGGACTTCTTGCTTTCCCAAATAAAGAATGAAAGCGAGGCTTTTCAAACCTTAACATGCCTAAGAATTCCTGGAAAGCTTGTTAAAACAGAGATTCTTGAATCTATCTCCATGAATTCCAATTCCGTAGTTGTGGGACGAGATCCAAAAATTTGCATTTCTAACAAGCTCCCACACGATGTGGAGACTGCAGATTTGTAAACAATGATTTGAAGATCAGTGAAAAATTAAACTATGGAAGTGGTGGGATGTAGGTTTATAACACCTTCCAAGAATTCTGGGAGAGTGGGTAGAGTGAAACAAGAGAACACTTGGATTATTTGGGGAATAGAGTAATCAGTGGTTCATGGTGATATTTTCCGAATAATTCTAGCTACAGTAAATTCCTTTTTTCAATTTCTAATAGAAGAGGATCTTTCCTGAGCTATCAGATTCTCTTCTCTCTTTCACACACACTACAGACATATCAGACACTGCTGACTGTATATTCAATGAAAAAAACCCAAAGCTTTGAAAAAAATTGCCTCGTATGTTCATTGGTAGCTTCTTGTTTACATTAAGCTATGTGGAATTTCAGTGTGACTTGCAATTTTGCTAATGTCACTCAAAAACATTTTAATATTTTTTTGTTTATTTTTCATTTGGAGGAAAATTGCTTTACAAGGTTGTGTTGGTTTCTGCTGTACAACAATGCTAATCAGCCATAATTATACATGTATCCCTTCCTTCCCCTCCCCCATTTTAATATTTTAAACTAACAGTTATTTCACATACGCTGCCAAAAACTGTACATCTGTTATAAAGAATTAGTTGATTTCAGAGCATCTGTACCTCCACAAAGGGACCTTTGAGTTCTTTTTTAATAATTAATTATTTTTGGCTATGCGGGGGCTTCGTTGCTTTGCATGGGCTTTCTCTAGGTGCAGCAATCAGGGGCTATGCTGTAGTTGTGGTGTGCAGGTTTCTCACTGTGGTAACTTCTCTTGTTGCAAAGTACAGGCTCTACACACATGGGCTTCAGCAGTTGTGGCTCAGGTGCTTAGTGGCTCAGGAGTTTAGTTGCTCCAGAACAGGTGGAATCTTCCCGGACTAGGGATCAACCCAGTGTCCCCTGTATTGGCAGGCAGATTCTTATCCACTGGACCACCAGGGAAGTCCCACTTGAGTTCTAGACAAGACACTAAAAACGTTTTGTTGTATGATGCTATTCATATCTAAAAGCCCTCATCTACCTTGCCATGTTTCTTGACACAGCACAAAGGATAGAACTTGTCTTGAGTCCAATATTACGGGCATTGAGGCTACTTTACCCATCTTTTCCTTTTCTCTTTGTGTGTATGTGTCTGCTCTATGTAAAATGCAATATGTTTATCCAATTTTGTACATAAATATAAGACTAATTAGTATGCAACCAGCATCTCGAGTGACATTTAAGGCAAAGGTGATGTCCCCAACTCTAGTCTGTTTGAGGTATGAAGATGGAAGTCAGAAATTTTGGTAAAAGCTTAATATTTGATACACATGTAGACTATTTTGATAGCAGCTTTCTTTTATTATTCACTTATTTCATTCTTTAAGCTCTGACTTAGGCAATCCCTTAGGCGAATGAAGACAATCTGGCTGTGTTGTCTCTCTTTCCATGGGGTTCAACCTAGACTTCCATTCTTCATGTATTTTTATAGGTATTTTCAAAGTTCATGCTTCTCTTTTCAAAGGAGCAAGCCACAGGCCCTGGGGAACTAAGACAATGGAGCTCTTTAAAATAGATGCTTTGGAGATGTGAAAGTAACCTTGATCAGACAACTGACACAACACATTTCAAGTGTAGTATAATTGTTAATAAAGTTTCACAATGATTCATTGCGTTAATTCAATAAGAGATCAACTAAAACTTAAAAACTAAGTGGATTGATGTATTGATGCTGTGTCCATTCTATGTATTGATATGTATAGAAGCAGAAATGTAGACATTACAATACAATAAAACTAAATTATTATAGAAAAGGAAAGCTATAAAATACCATGTAAAACAAATCCCATTTATGTAAACATAAAATTTTATGAATAAAAACCATTTTAGAAGGATAAAAAATGAATAACAGAAGTGTGAAGTACTTTGACTATATCCTGTTTTCGTGTCTATGTTATATTTGGATTTCCATCATAAAGCAGATTTCATTTTAAAAGCAGCAAATCGAAAAGGAATTTCCACTTAGGAGAAAAATCCCTTTTCACTTCCCAAGCGGTGACCTAACTAGGAGAAGCAGTAAGCTGGAATAAATGCTCAGAAAATACATGATATCTTGAATTGCATTTATTTCTAGTTAACCTCTTGTCCTAGTAATTCTTTATATAAACTATGAATTCTATTTACTATTAATGATAGCTCTTGTGTATTAAACTGAGAAATTAATATCACTAGTAGAACTTAAGTCTCTAGTCTTATTTCTTGAGAAACTATTAGTTCATTTTTAAACAGCTTTATTGAGGTATATTTAACATATAAACATTGTATGTATTTAAATATTATGAAAAAAATAAAATGTACAGCTTGATATTTTGGTATGTATACATTGTGAAATTATCACCATAGTCAAGTTAACTAATGTATTTATCACTTCCATATAATGGCCATTTTATTTTTGTGTATTTGTTGAGAAGACTTAATTCAAGAGCCACCTTCATAGTACATGATAAGCACACAGTACAGTGTCATTCACTATAGTTATCCTGCCAAATATTTGATCTCAAAAAACTCATTCATCTTGCATAACTGGAACTTTGTACATTATGCTAGGTGAAATAAGTTGGACACAGAAAGACAAATACTGTATTTCACTTACTTGTGGCATCTAACACGGTCAAATCATAGAAGCAGAGAATAGAATGGTGGTTGCCAGGGGCCCAGTGAAAGAATGGAAATGCCTTCTTTGTTAAACACATAATTTTTTAATATCTTGATAAATTTTCCTTAAATCAGTCTGAGAATAGTGGAGTCATTCAAATGATGGCGAGCAGGGATTAATTCAGATACCAGGATTGGCCATCACTATCATGGTATAAAGATGGTTTTCCCACTGCCAAAGAGTTTACTCAAAGCCTCATTCATATCTTTATTCCTCAAGCTGTATATGAAAGGGTTCAGCATGGGAATAATCACCATATAGGAACGGCAGCCCTGCTCTCCCTCTCTGCAGAGTGAGCTGATGCAGGAAGTAAATACACACCCATAAGAGACCCATAGAAGAGCAGGACCACTGTGAGGTGAGAACCACACGTCGAGAAGGCCTTCCAGCGCCCTCCAGGAGATGAGATGCCAAACACAGCCCAGGAAATGCGGACATAGGAGAGGACAATCAGCAGGAGGGGGAAGGTGAGGAACATCAGGCCCATGGTGATGATCATCAGCTCATTAAGGCGGGTGTCTGAGCAGGCAAGCTTCAGGAGAGCACTGGGATCACAGTAGAAGTGGGGAACGGCCTTGTGGGCACAGAAGGCCACACGGGTCAGCAACAGTGTGTGTGTCAGTGCAGGACAGTTGGTTAGCACCCAGCATATGCTCAACATTAATGCACAGAGTTGGGGACTCATAGCTATGCTGTAATGAAGTGGCTGACAGATGGCCACATAGCGGTCATATGCCATCACTGCCAGAAGTAAGTTGTCAAGGCCACCAAACACAAGGAGAAAATACAGCTGTGCAAAGCACCCAGAATAGGAGATGGTCTGACTCTGAGTATGCATGTTGACCAGCATTTTGGGGATGGAGGCAGAAGTGAAGCAGGCATCTGTTATTGATAGGTTGGCCAGAAAGAAGTACATGGGAGTATGGAGGTGAGGGTCAGAGGTGATGGCCAGGATGATGAGCAGGTTTCCCATCATAGTGACCAGGTACATGCCCAGGAAGATGACAAACAGGAGAGTTTGCTCCTCTGGCCGCTCAGAGATCCCTAGAAGGAGGAAGTCTGAAAGGGTGGTTTGGTTCACTCTGCTTGGTTTTCCCATCCTTTGTAGTTTTGCTATCTATGCAGATAAAACACTTCCACATGTCAATATTTAAGTATTAGATCAATTCACAGATAATATCTGTGTAGCCCAAACTATTCCAGGAAAAAAAGAAGAAGTGGACCTTGCCCATGAGAATCTCTGGATGTCATTATGATGTGAGAAAATACACATGGAACTTTAGGAGCAGGCAAACCAATACCCATGCAAATTGAACCGTGCCTTCATAGCTGTATATAATAGGGTTCTCAGGAAAGTGATCAGTTTGACCAGAGAAGTCCATGTTGGCAATTGGAGGAGATAAGAATTGAGCATATCCTTAAAGGCAAGATTGGAAAAGTCACTTTTGCTCACCAAGTAAAAAGGAAATGCATGATCTTCCTTGCTGCCCCTCCCCCAACACCCACCCCTTGACATACACCATAGACAAGATAATCTATTTCTACCTTGCCTCTTCAATCCCTAGAACTTGGCCTCACCTATTTATCTTCACTCCCTGTACACTTACCTTACTAGGAGCATGGATATATGGGCTGAGGCCAGGGAGTGTCATTCTCTGCATCCATAGTAGACAAACAGGACAGGGCTGCCAACCCTTGACCCTCATCGCTCTCTCTCTTTTTTCCCTGAACTCTTCCCCTATTGCACATCTAGACATTTGAAAACTGATATTTCTCTCCCCCTAGTCTCTTGGACACGAGCATGATCAGCACCTCTTTGTAGATGCTTGCTATGTTCCAGAGAACTTGATGGCAGTCTTGTTCTTTCAAGTCTGGTAGGTATTATTCTCCTCCACAATTCAGCAAATGGTGCAGCTGAGTCTTAGAAATATTTGATGTACTCAAGATCAGAAAGCTAATGAATGTGATTCATCAGCAGGTGTGTCTCACTCCAATGTCTGCCTTCCCTCTACACTTGTACTCTAACTCTCTGATGTTTCTTTTCATCAAAGGGAAGGTAGAGGAATCAGTGTCTGGTTCTCTGGGCTTGAAAATGGCCACTCTGATCTTCAGTTCTCCTAGGATTTAGAGCAAGCTTGTATAATATGTCATTTCATGTCCTCCCTAACCTTATTAGATTTTGCCACTGTATTATACTCGATTTGTTCTTGGTTTATAGAGAGGCTTCTAATCTTAGGCAGACATTCAGATCAGCTACCCTGGAAATTTTTTGCCTGGTCCTTGGGCTGGGAAGGGAGGTGTTTGTTAAGTATGTGTGTTTGTCCCGTACCCTTCCAGATTCTCTCACCTATCAGAGCATGGATTTGTTTCAAGCGTATTCAGATTATCCAGTTCCCTCTTGTGTGTGGGAGGTTCACAATAAGGAACTCCCTGAGACCTTTCTGACCTTGTAAAGCTGGGTCTATTGAGTCCAGGGGTCATCAGGAATACCTAGAGTGAATAATGAATTTTTCAGACCTGGGAAGACAGGAGCCTTTCTTAGGGTTTTAAAGATCCTTAGAACATCATCCCCAAAGTGCTCATTAGAGCCAACATCAGTGTCCCTTTGCGGCCTATTCTCTAGCCATCCCTGCCAGGGTCCTGGGAGAATAGAGGGCATCTCTTTCCCAAGAGTTAAGCTCTCAGATGGGGAACTTGGGGGTGAGATTCTGAGGCCCTCAGTTGAGATGCTGTGCACTCCAGCCTGACCAGCAGTCCTCCTGGGAACTCTTGCCTCTGCCCTGGACCATTTAATGCCAGTTTAACCAGGTTCTAGGTTAAACTGGATTGAGGGATACATTAAGAGCTTAAAATATAATGGTCCTGCTGGTGATTTCTCTAAATAGACTGTAGCCTGCCACGCTTCTCTGACCATGGGATTATCCAGGCAAGAACACTGTAGTGGGTTGCCATACCCTCCTCCAGGAGATCTTCCCGACCCAGGGATAGAACCCACATCTCTTATGTCTCCTGCATTGGGAGGCAGGTTCTTTACCACTAGTGACACCTAGGTATTACCTCTCTAAACAGAGTAATGCTAAGAAGCAACTCCCTCAAGTCCTAAACTCTCAGTTACATAAGGCAGCCTATGTAGAACACACCAGCCATAATATCTGATACATAACCATGGCAAAAATGTAACATTTTCAGTATTGTCAATAATACTAGTAGTACTGGGACTTCCCTGGTGATTCAGTGGTTAAAACTTCACCTTCCAGTGCAGGAGGCATGGGTTTCTCCCTGGATGGGGAGTTAAGATCCCTCAAGCCTCGGGGTCAAAAAATCAAACATGAAACAGAAACAAGTAAAAAATTCTATAAAGACTTTTAAAATGGTCCATATAAAATATCTTTAAAAAAATAGTACTTACTGCACACTTTCATTAAATAATCTCAAGTAATACAAGTTTATTAGGATAAAGTGAAAATGAAGTCACTCAGTCATGTCTGACTCTTTGCGACCCCGTGAACTGTAGCCCACCAGGCTCCTCAGTCCTTGGGATTCTCCAGGCAAGAATACTGGAGTGGGTTACCATTTTCTTCTCCAAGGGAACTTCCCGACCCAGGGATCGAGCCCGGGTCTCCCGCATTGTGGGCAGACGCTTTAACCTCAAAGCCACCAGGGAAGCCCATAGAACAGCGTGGAGATGCCAGGGAAGAAACTATTGTTATCCCTATTTTACAGATGAGGAAACTGAGACCCAGTGAAGATAATGACTTGACCAACTAAACAGAGAGGATGGAATTCCAATCTAGGTCTCCACGACACTAGAGTCCACTTTTTTTTTTTTTTTTTTTTTTGAGACAGTGCAGGGTGTAGTGTTGGCAGACTGGAAAGGAGACAGAAGTAGAAAATCAGAACTTGGATGGAGACCTAGAGATGGAGAGTGTACACAGGGGAAGGAGAGAAGGAAGAAAGGATAGAGTGGCTTGAGTCCATGCTCTTAACCACCGTACTTTGTCCCAGTATCATTGTTGATTTTAATCATCAGCAATATCACTGGTACAGAATAATCTCATTTTCTACATGAAAATCTCATTTTCTCTGTGTGTGCCTTTGGTTACTAGCAAGATCAACTACTTTTTTTTTTATTTGATTTTTAACCATGAGTAATTATTCTTCAAATTATCCTGTTAAGATACTTGTCTTTTTCCTACTGGGGTGTCTGTGCTTTTAAAATGGATATTAGATGCAATAAAATAAAATTAAAACATTTTATTTGGAGTTTTTTATGTCCTTGCCATTGAATATTTATAGAAGTTTTTTTAATTAATTTATTTTATTGGAGGCTAATTACTTTACAATATTCTGTGGTTTCTGCCATACATTGACATGAGTCAGCCATGGGTGTACATATGTCCCCCATCCTGAGCTCCCCTCCCAGCTCCCTCCCCATCCCATACCTCTGGGTTGGCCCAGTGCACCGGCTTTGAGTGCCCTGTTTCATGCATCAAACTTAGACTGTTCATCTATTTTTTTTAATATAAATTTATTTATTTTAATTGGAGGTTAATTACTTTACAATATTGTATTGGTTTTGTCATACATCAACATGAATCTGCCACAGGTATACACGTGTTCCCCATCCTGAACCCGCCTCCCTCTTCCCTCCCCGTATCATCCCTCTGAGTTGTCTCAGTGCACCAGCCCCAAGCATCCAGTATCGTGCATCGAACCTGGAATGATGAATCGTTTCGTATATGATATTATACATGTTTCAAAACCACTCTCCCAAATCATCCCACCCTCTCCCTCTCCCACATTGAAAGAGACACATATACCCCAATGTTCATCGCAGCACTGTTTATAATAGCCAGAACATGGAAGCAACCTAGATGTCCATCAGCAGATGAATGGATAAGAAAGCTGTGGTACATATACACAATGGAGTATTACTCAGCCATTAAAAACAATACATTTGAATCAGTTCTAATGAGGTGGATGAAACTGGAGCCTATTATACAGAGTGAAGTAAGCCAGAAAGAAAAACACCAATACAGTATACTAATGTATATATATGGAATTTAGAAAGATGGTAACGATAACCCTGTATGCAAGACAGCAAAAGAGACACAGATGTATAGAACAGTCTTTTGTTCATCTATTTTTATAGAAGATTTTTAAATTATTTTTTAGTCAAAATTGGCAGATATTTAGCTTTGTATTTTTCCCTATTACTTTTATACTAAAAAGTCCTTTCCATCCTGTAGATCAAGGAAATTCCATTTAGTTCTTTCTTCTAGTTTTAAACACTACACTATGTTTTTCATTTACTTGCAATTTATGTTGCTGTGGGGTGAGAAAAAAGTATCTAGCTTTACTTTTAATTTTTACAAGTAGCTAATTTGATTGAGGGCATGAGAAGCAGGTGACAGAGGATGAGATTGGATGGCATCATCGATTCAATGAACATGAGTCTGAGCAAACTCAGGGAGATAGTGAAGGACAGGGAAGCCTGGTGGGCTGCACTTCATGGGGTCACAAAGAGTCAGCGGACATGACTGAGTGACTAACAGCAGCAACAGTTTTATCAGTACCACTTTTTAGTAACACACATTCTCCATTTGTTTGTTAGGTCTGAACATCTATACCTGGCCTTTTCATATGATTCTGGGCTACTCACACCACAGCAGTGGGCTTCAGAGGTGGGGCATTTTGAGAGCAAACCATCTAAGAAGTCATGATGGAAGCTGCAAGGTCTTCATAAAACCTAGCTTTGGAAATCTGAGAATCTCGCTTTCACTGTCTTCTATAGAGCAATCAATCACTAAGGCCAATCCAGTAACTAAGAGAAAGAAGTTAAGCTTCATCTCTCCATAGGAAGAATAGGAAATAATTTGGGACCCTCTTTCATTTAGCACAGCCTGCTCTCTTGACTCAAATTATTTATATTCTTCCTAGATTCAGAATAGACTCATTCCTTCCAAAAAGCCTCAGAATCCACATGGACTACAGACTTGTCTAACTCAATGAAACTATGAGCCATGCAGTGTAGGGCCACCCATGACGGACAGCCACCAAAGACGGATGGTCATGGTGGAGAGTTCTGATAAAACATGGTCCACAGGAGAAGGGAATGGAAAGACACTTCAGTATTCTTGCCTTGAGAGTCCCATGAACAGTAAGAAAAGGCAAAAAGATAGGAACTGAAACATGAACTCCCCAGGTCAGTAGGTGCCCAATATGCTACTGGAGAACAGTGGAGAAATAACTCCAGAAAGAATGAAGAGATGGAGCCAAAGCAAAACAATGCCTAGTTTTGCATATGAATGGTGATGGAAGTAAAGTCCTATGCTGTAAACAACAATATTGCATAGGAACCTAGAAGGTTAGATCCATGAATCAAGGTAAATTGAAGTGGTCAAGCAGGAGATGACAAGAGTGAACACTGACATTTTAGTAAAGTGAACTAAATCAACTGGAAAGGGTGAATTTAACTCAGATGACCATTATATCTACTACTGTGGGAAAGAATCCTTTAGAAGAAATGGAGTAGCCTTCATAGTCAACAAGAGTCCAAAATACAGTACTTGGGTGTAACCTCAAAAAGACCGGAATGATCTCTATTCGTTTCCGAGGCAAACCATTCAATATCACAGTAATCCACACCTATGGCCCAACCAGTAATGCTGAAGAAGCTGAGGTTGAACAGTTCTATGAAGACCTACAAGACCTTCTAGAAGTTCTAATGAGGTGGATGAAACTGGAGCTTCTCATACAGAGTGATGTAAGTCAGAAAGAAAAACACCCATACAGTATATTAACACATATATATGGAATTTAGAAAGATGGTAATGATGACCCTATATGAGAGACAGCAAAAGAGACACAGATGTAAAGAACAGTCTTTTGGCCTCTGTGGGAGAAGGTGAAGGCGGGATGATTTGAGAGGGTAGCGTTGAAATTTGTATATTATAAGTGAAGTGGATCGCCAGTCCAGGTTGAATGCAAGAGACGGGGTGCTCAGGGCTGGTGCACTGGGATTACCCTGGGGAATGGGATGCAGAGGGAGTTGTGAGGGGGTTCTGGATGGGGAACAAATGTGTGCCCATAGCTGATTCATGTCAATGTATTGCAAAAACCACTAAAATATTATAAAGCAATTAACCTCCAGTTAAATAAAATAAATTAATTAAAAAATAAGAACGAAAAAGAAAGAAAGTCGTGGTACATATACACAATGGAACATTACTCAGCTATTAGAAAGAATGCATTTGAATCGGTTCTAATGAGGTGGATGAATCTGGAGCCTATTATACAAAGTGAAGTATGTAGAAAGAAAAACACCAATACAGTATATTAACTCATATATATGAAATTTTAAAAGATGGTAATGCAAAGAGTCGGACACGACTGCGCGACTGAACTGAACTGAATGAATGGTGACCTTATGTGAGAGACAGCAAAAGAGATACAGATGTAAATAACAGAATTTTGAACTCTGTGGGAGAAGGTGAGGGTGGGATGATTTGAGAGAATAGCATTGAAACATGTATATTACCATATGTGAAATAGATCACCAGTCCAGGTTAGATGCATGAGACAGGGCGTTCGGGGCCAGTGCACTGGGATGAGCACGACGGATGGCATGGGGAGGTAAGTGGAAGAAAGGTACAGAATGAGGACACATGTGCACCCATGGCTGATTCATGTCACTGTATGGCAAAGACCACCACAATAATGTAAAGTAATTAGCCTAAAATTTAATATATTAATTTTTTTAAAAAAAGACTGCCAGAAGAAATATCAATAACCTGAGATATGCAGATGACACCACCCTTATGACAGAAAATGAAGAGCTAAAGAAACTCTTGATGAAAGTGAAAGAGGAGAGTGAAAAAGTTGACTTAAAGCTCAACATTCAGAAAATGAAGAGCATGGCATCCGGTCCCATCACTTCATGGCAAATAGATGTGGAAACAGTGACAGATTTCATTTTCTTGGGCTCCAAAATCACTGAAGATGGTAACTGCAGCCATGAAATTAAAAGATGCTTGTTCTTTGGAATAAAAGTTAGGACCAACCT
This sequence comes from Aepyceros melampus, assembly GCA_006408695.1. NCBI lineage: Eukaryota > Metazoa > Chordata > Mammalia > Artiodactyla > Bovidae > Aepyceros > Aepyceros melampus. The sequence continues at coordinate 35,548 of SJXQ01006462.1, forward strand.
AGACAGCATATTAAAAAGAAGAGACATTATTTTGCCAACAAAGGTCCATCCAGTCAAGCTATGGTTTTTCCAGTAGTTATGTATGGATATGAGACTTGGGCTATAAAGAAAGCTGAGCACCAAAGAAATGATGCTTTTGAACTGTTGTATTGAAGAAGACTCTTGAGAGTCCCCTGGTCTGTAAGCAGATCCAACTAGTCCATCCTAAAGAAAATCAGTCCTGAATATTCATTGGAAGGGCTGATGCTGAGGCTGAAACTCCAATACTTTAGCCACCTGATGCAAAGAACTGAATCATTTGAAAAGACCCTGTTGCTGGGAAAGATTGAAGGTGGGAGGAGAAAGGGATGACAGAGGATGAGATGCTTGGATGCACCACTGACTCGATGGGCATGAGTTTGATTAAACTCTGGGAGTTGGTGACGGACAGGGAGGCCTGGCATGCTACAGTACATGGGGTCACAAACAGTCAGACACAACTGAGTGACTGAACCAAACTGAACTGAAAAGGGAAGACAAAAAATGTTAGAATGAAAAGCAAAATGCCATACTTCATTTACCTAATTTCAACACTGTTTTATAATCCAAAGCAAGGAAAATAAAAATAATTACATGAGAATAGAAATATAAATCAATAGAACAGTGAATAATTTTGAAATATATCAATACAGATAAGGTCAATTAAGATTTTACAAATGCACCAAGGCAATTTAACGTGGCAAGGATGGTGTTTCAATAAATGGTACCAGCATGCTTCAGTATCAATATGTCTTAAGTGAATATGGATGCTTGTGCCACCACATGCAAAACGTAACTCAAAGTGGATCAATAGTTTAAGATCTATAACTATATCTTCAAGAAAAACTTGGATAAATCTTGGTAAACGTGGGCTAGGCAAATTTTTCTTAAATAGGACACAAAAGTCATGAACACTAAAAGGAAAAGAGTAGAATCTTGATTTCATAAAAATAAAAAGCATTTGCTCTTCCAAAGAAACTTTTTTTAAAAAAAGTTATTGGACTATAGTTGTTTAACAGTGTTGTGTTATTTTCTCTTTTCAGAAAACTGAATCTGCCATACGTATACATACCCTGCCCCCCTTTTTAATTTCCTTCCCCTTTAGGCCACCACAGAGCTTTGAGTAGAGTTCCCTGTGCTATACAGTAGACTCCCATTAGTTATTTCTTTTATGCACAGTAGTAAATGTCCAATGACAGAGAAATAGATACAGAAGCGGTGGCATATTTATACAATGGAATATTATACAGCCACAAAATGTAACAAAAGTGAGCCATTGCCAGGAAGTGGATGGGTCTACATATTGACTAGGTCTGACATACAGAGTAAAGAGAAAAATATATATTGTTTATTAATGTCTATATATGAAGTCTAGAAAATGGTAGTGATGAACCGATTTGACAGGCAAGAATAGAGAGGCAGACATAGAGAATGAATTTCTAGACACAGCTGGAGGTGGAGTTGTTGTTATTCAGTCACTAGGTCTTGTCTGACTTTTTACAAGCCCATTGACTGCAGCATACCAGGATCCTCTGTCCTTCACAGAGTTTGCTAAGGGAGAAGGAGAGGGTGGGACAAACTGAGAGAGTACCACTGACATAGATACACTTCAGTTCAGTTCAGTTCAGTTGCTCAGTTGTGTCCGACTCTTTGCAACCCCATGAATTACAGCACGCCAGGCCTCCCTGTCCATCACCAACTCCCAGAGTTCACCCAAACTCATGTGCATCAAGTTGGTAATGCCATTCAGCCATCTCATCCTCTGGCATCCCCTTCTCTTCCTGCCCCCAATCCCTCCCAAAATCAAGGTCTTTTCCAATGAGTCAACTCTTCACATGAGGGGGCCAAGTACTGGAGTTTCAGCCTCAGCATCAGTCCTTCCAGTGAACACCCAGGACTGATCTTCTTTAGAATGGACTGGTTGGATCTCCTTGCATTCCAAGGGACTCTTCAAGAGTCTTCTCCAGCACCACAGTTGAAAAGCATCAATTCTTTGGCACTCAGCTTTCTTCACAGTCCAACTCTCAGATCCATACATGACCACTGGAAAAACCATAGCCTTGACTGACTTCAGTTCAGATCAGTTCATTCACTCAGTCGTGTCTGACTCTTTGTGACCCCATGAGTCGCAGCACGCCAGGCCTCCCTTTCCATCACCAACTCCCGGAGTTCACTCAGACTCACGTCCATTGAGTCTGTGATGCCATCCAGCCATCTCATCCTCAGTTGTCCCCTTCTCCTCCTGCCCCCAATCCCTCCCAGCATCAGAGTCTTTTCCAGTGAGTCAACTTTTCGCATGAGGTGGCAAAAGTATCGGAGTTTCAGCTTTAGCATCATTCCTTCCAAAGAAATCCCAGGGCTGATCTCCTTCAGAATGGACTGGTTGGATCTTCTTGCATCCAAAGACTCTCAAGAGTCTTCTCCAACACCACAGTTCAAAAGCATCAATTCTTTGGCACTCAGCCTTCTTCACAGTCCAACTCTCACATCCATACATGACCATAGGAAAAACCATAGTCTTGACTAGACAGACCTTAGTCGGCAAAGTATGTCTCTTTTTTTGAATGTCTCTGCTTTTGAATATACTATCTACGTTGCTCATAACTTTTCTTCCAAGGAGTAAGTGTCAGTTAATTTCATGGCTGCAATCACCATCTGCAGTGATTTGGGAGCCCCCAAAAATAAACTCTGCACTGTTTCCACTGTTTCCCCATCTATTTCCCATGAAGTGATGGGACTGGATGCCATGATCTTCGTTTTCTGAAGGTTGAGCTTTAAGCCAACTTTTTCACTCTCCACTTTCACCTTCATCAAGAGGCTTTTTAGTTCCTCTTCACTTTCTGTCATAAGGGTGGTGTCATCTGAATATCTGAAGTTATTGACTGACCTAGAGGGCTGCAAAGCATGGGCAGGGTAGGAAGGGAGGATCAAGAGAGAGAATATATGTATACTTAGAGCTGAATCACATTGTTATATAGCAAAAACCAAAAAATATTGTAAAGCAATGATTTTCCAATAAAAAGTAAATAAAAAATTAAATACCTTTTTAAAAAGAAATAAGGGGGGAGGTGGGGGTTGGGATTGGGAGTTCATGTACACTCGTGGCTGATTCATGTCGATGTGTAGCAAAACGAATACAGTATTGTAAAGCAAAACAAACTAAAAAATAAAAATTTAATTAAAGAAAAAAAAGAAAGAAATTCCTAGGAAGTAAGAGGAGAGATGAAGTACTGCCAGCTATATAAATGCTCAGCCTTATAGACAAGATCAAAAATCAAGAACATGAACTCAAAATTTATAATTTATACTAATGAACTAATAGGAAATATACAATAATTGTAAAGGAATGCAATCCAACTATCAAACATTTACTGAGTATTTATTTCATGCTGGGATGAAATCTAGGGATGTAGGATCTGAGTTTTGTGAACACTCATGGCTGTTAGAAAGACGAGCAAATGTCATTGAGACAAGACTTTTGCCTTGTGCAAGAGTCTCTCCAGGGCCCCCTTCATGTTCCTGTTCCTTAGGCTATAAATGAAGGGGTTCAGCAGTGGAGTGACCACTGTGTACATCACAGAGGCAACAGTGCTCTTGTCCCTGGCGGTGCTGGATGAGGGGAAAAAATAGAGTCCAATAATTGTTCCATAATACAGACACACCACAGAGAGGTGGGAGCCACACGTGGACAATGCTTTGCAGATCCCCTTGGTGGAGGGGACCTTCAGGATGGCGGCACTGATGCGTCCATAAGAGATCAGGATGCATACTAGTGGGAGGACGATGAAGGTCACTCCTACTGTCAAAATGGCCAGCTCATTGAGGGATGTGTCTGAGCAGGAGAGCTTCAGCAGGGCATCAAGGTCACAGAAGAAATGGGGGATGCTGTAGTCAGCACAAAAGGACAGCCGGGTCAGGAGGAGGGTGTGACACAGGGCACTGGCACAGGAGAGAATCCAGGACGCAGTTACTAGTAAGGCGCACAGCCCCTGTCCCATGACGGTGCTGTAGTGGAGAGGGTGGCAGATGGCCACGTACCGATCATAGGCCATCGAGGTGAGCAGGAAATCATCCAGACCAGTAAAAAAGAGGAAGAAATATGTCTGTGTTATGCACCCTGCATAGGGGATGGATTGATCCTGAGTCTGCATGTTTATCAGCATTTTAGGGATGGTGACAGATGAAAAGGAGACGTCCGTGAGGGCCAAGTGGCTGAGGAAGAAGTACATGGGGGTGTGGAGGCGAGAGTCCAGCCTGATGAGCAGGAGGATGAGCAGGTTGCCCAGCACCGTGGTCAGGTACACGCCCAGGAACAGGGCGAAGAACACACCCTGCTGCTCTGGCCGGATGGGGAGCCCCAGGAGGAGGAACTCGGACACGCTGCTCTGATTTTCCCTCTTCATGCTCCTCTCCTGTCTGCTGGGAATGAAAGGACAGTGAAAAAGCACATTTTGTTCACAGCAGACATATATAAATGAGTCCTTTCTCTTGGTGAATATGTTAGTGTCTGTCTGCGTTGCCCTGCAAAAACCCCTAAGATGAATGGTATTACCAAGTATAGTGAGGGAATTACCAACCAAGAATTGAGTTTGATACAGAAGAGAAACTGGCTCAGTGGCATTTTTCCATCACCTCTGTAAAGAGAAAGTATCACACTTTCTTAGCAGAGAAATAGTAAGTTAAAGACCTCCCTAATTTCTCTTCTGTTTCTGGACATACAATCATAAGGTTTGACCTTCAGGTTATGACATATTGATCTATTGAAATCTGACTTCGAAGTCCTTTCATATGTAAAGTATAAGGAGGACTGTTCAACAATGAATTCTCAAAGTAAAGTGGGTCAAAAATACACAGCCAAGGAATTTCCTGACAGTCCTGTGGTTAATACTTTATGTTGCAAACAGTTGCTGCCAAGAGATGTCAGAGAGATACACCCTGATATGCCTTCTCCGCTCATCTTTAAGAACTAGTTTAAAAAAATATCATAGCCAGAGCACAGAGAAATGCTGAACACCTGTATACACACACACACACACACACACACACACACACACAAATACACACCTGCTATTGCAGTAGGACACCCAGTTCTTTTCTGAACTTTATGCTTGATTGATCTAGTTGCCTTGAGTAAGAACTGGTTTCTCAGCTTGTCTGTAGGACGCCTGGAGACAAGACTTATCCACTTCTGTGGTCCTGAATCACTCACCAGCAACAGAGAAAAAAGAGCTTGATCTTCAATTTATCAGCTTCAGACATGAAGATGTGAAGACTGCTCTTTCCACCAGGGAAGGGATCCAAGGGGACAGGGCTCCAAGCTCTTGGTTAGAGACATGCATTAAACATGTATTAATTGCTCAGTTTTCTTGTTTCTCCCTCCAGGACACATGCCCTAGGGCAGTGGTTCCTAAACTTTGATGTTCCTTAGAATGCCCTGGGGAGTTTATTAAAGATGCAGATCCCACTCCAACTCCACTGATGCTCATTCTTGAACTCTGCAGCAAGAGAATTCTGATGTACATGGTCTTAAGGGCCAACACTGAGAAAACAATGTCCTTAGGAAGAACGTCATGATGACACCCCATGGGTGTGAGCCTGAAGGAGATGTGGAAAGACCTCCTCACTGACCCTTCCTACTAGCTTAAAGTTTCCCCTAGTTAAGTCAAAGCTTGGGATATGAGGATGGAGTTTTTCTCCCAAGTCAAGATGCCTTCTTAGTTTGTTGCGTTTTAAATAAATCTGCTTTATGGCAGAAATCCAAATACAATATGAGAAAGTCAAAGTGTTCCCCCTGTCTTTTATTCATTTTTTATACTTATAAAATGGTTTTTATTCATAAAACTTTACATTTGTTGTTGTTCTATCAAAATGTTAGTCGCTCAGTCATGTCTGACACTTTGCAACCCCACGGACTCTAGCTCACCAGGCTCCTCTGTCAGTGGAATTCTCCAGGCAAGAATACTGGAGCTGTTGTTCAGCTCCAGTGTTGTTCAACTCCAGTTGTTGTTGTTCACTGTCTAAGCCATGTCTGACTCTTTGTGACCTCATGAATTGCAACATGCCAGACTTCACTGTTTTTTGCTATTTTCTAGAGTTTGCTCAAACTCAAGTTCATTAAGTCAGTAATGCCATCCAATCATCTCATCCTCTGTCATCATCTTTATATCCTTCCCTCAATCTTTCCCAGCATCAGGGTCTTTTCCAGTGAGTTGACTCTTCACATCAGATGGCTAAATTATTGGAGTTTCATCTTCAGCATCAGTCCTTCCAATGAATATTCAGGGTTGATTTCCCTTAGGATTGACTGGTGTTATCTCCTTGCTGTTCAAGGGACTCTCAAGAGTCTTCTCCAGTACCACATTTGGAAAGTATCAACTTTGCCACTGTCTTCTTTCCGGTCCAACTCTCACATCCATGACTACAGGAAAACCACAGCTTTGACTAAATTACCTTTGTTGGAAAAGTGATGTTTCTGCTTTTTAATAGTTGTGTAGAAATGTCATAGCTGTTCTTCCAAGATCAAGTGTCTTTTATTTTCATGACTGCAGTTACCAAATGAAGGAATTCTGAACCCAAGAAAATAAAATCCGTCACTGTTTCCACTTCCCCCCATCTATTTGCCATGAGCAACAAAACAGGATGCCACGACCTTTGTTTTGTGAATGTTGAATTTTAAGCCAGCTTTTTCATTTTCCTCTTCCACCCTCATCAAGAGTGTTTTTAGATCCTCTTCACTTTCTGCCATTAAAGTGGTGTCATCTGCATATCTGAGGTTGTTGATATTTCTCCCAGCAATCTTGATTCCAGCTGCTGATTCATCCAGTCTGGCATTTCACATGATGCATTCTGTATATAAATAAATAAGCAGGATGACAATATACAGCCTTTATGTACTCCAAATTTGGAGTACAATTTCCAAATTTGGAACCAGTCAGTTGTTCCATGTCCCATGCTAATTATTGCTTCTTGACCTGCACACAGGTTTTTCAGGAGGCAGGTAAGGTGCTCTGGTATTTCCATCTCTTGAAGAATTTTCCACAGTTTGTTGTGATCTATACAGTCAAATGTTTTAGCATACTCAGTGAAAGAGGAGTAGATGTTTTTTCTGTAATTCTCTTGATGTTTCTATTATCCAACAGATGTTGGCAACTTGATCTCTGGTTCCTCTACCTTTTCAAAATCTAGCTTGAACTTCCAGAAGTTCTTGGTTCACGTACTGCTGAAGCCTGGTTTGAATGGCTTTGAGTATAATCTTGCTAGCATGTGAAATGAGTGCAGTTGTACTACAGTTTTAACATTCTTTGGCCTTGCCTTTCTTTGGGATTGAAATATAAACTGCCTTTTTCTAGTCCTGGGGCCACTGGCAAGATTTCCAAATTTGCTGACATATTGAATGCAGCTGTTTAACAGCAACATCTTTTAGGATATATTTACATAAATGGGATTTATTTTGCATGATATCTTAGAGCTTTCTTTTTCTAAATTTATTGCAATAATACTTGCAAGTCACTTCTATGCTTATCAGTGCATAAATATATATAACATCAATATATTAATCTCAAATTTTTAGTTGCTCTCTTGTTTTATTAACTGAATGATTCTTTAACAAAGAATCTTTAAATCTATAATAAGGTAAAATTTTGTGAAATATTATAGTACACTCTGAAATCTTCTCCTGTGTCCGTTGTCTGATCAAGGTTACTTTCTTATCTGCAAAGCATCCATTTTAACCAACTGCATTGTCTTAGTTCCCCCATGCCTGTGGCTTGCTCCTTTGAAGAGAGAACAATCGAACTTTGAAAATGTCCATGAAAAGACACGAAGAATGGAAGTCTAGGTTGAACTCCATGGAAAGGGAGGCAATAAAGCCAGACTGTTTCATTCACCTAAGGAATCATCTAAGTCAGAGCTTATGGAATGAAAGAAATTAATAATAAAGGAAAGTTGCATCATGATACTTTATACATGTATCAAATATCAAACTCCTTCAAAATATTGTGATTTCCAACTTTACACCTCAAACAGACTAGAGTTGTGACATTACCACAGCCTTGCACGTCACTCCAGTTGCTGGTTACATACTAATTAGTTTAATTAGTGTTTATGTATAATATTGGTAAACATACTACATTTTGCTTAGTGCAGGCACACACACACACAAAAGGGCAAGATCGAAAAAAGGGGTAAAAACCTGATGCTCAAAAAGAGACATATCTATGTTGATAAGAGAGATCAAATGAATAGTACAAACTAATCTAAAAAGGCCAATAAAGAGGGGAAAGTAAAGAAACAATCTTTGTCCAAATCTATTTGCAATAAGTGAGTTTTCCAAGGTAGCAGCATTACAAAGTTGGTTAATAAAGAACAAAAATCAATGATACTTTATATCCTAACAGTGAGCACTGAGAATTGAAAATTTTAATATACTATTTAGAACAGTTTAAAAAGCAAAATATACATATGGATGAAGTTAGCAAAATACCAGTACATTAAAAACTACAAACTCATTCATGGTAAATTTAAAGAGAATAAAATGAATAGAGATACATTTTGCACATAGACTGGATAGCTCAACATTGTTATGGAGCCAAGTCTTTCCTCCAATTGATCTACAGGGTCAGTGCAATCAAAGGCAATGTATCAGTAGCCTACTTGTAGAAGGTGATTCTTAATATTATATGGAAGTCAAAGGGAAGACAAAAAATCTTAAAATGAAAAGCAAAATGCTATAATTTACCTAATTTCAAAAACTTTTTATAATCCATCAAAAGGGAAATAAAAATAATTGCATGAGAATAGGAATATAGATCAATAGAACACAAATAATTTTTACATAGATCAGTACAAATAAGGTCAATTAATAGTTTACAGTGGACCAAGGCAATTTAATGTGGCAAGTAGAGTGTTTCAATAAATGGTGCCAGCATTGTTCAGTATCAATATGGCTTAAGTGAACATGGACTCTTGAGCCGCACAAAACGAAAAACATAACTCAAAATGGGTCAAATGTGTAAAAACTATAGCTATAAAACTATTTTGAAGAAAACATTGGGCAAAATCTCAGTAAAAGTGAGGTAGGTAATATTTTCTTAAATAGGACACAAAAGTCATGAACACTAAAAGGAAAAGAGAGAATCTTTTTTTTTTTAATTAATTTTTATTTTTTTAGTTTGTTTTGCTTTACAATACTGTATTCGTTTTGCTACACATCGACATGGATCAGCCACGAGTGTACATGAACTCCCAATCCCGACCCCCACCTCCCCCCTCGCACCCCACACCCTCTCCCTGGATCATCCCCGTGCATCAGTCCCAAGCATCCTGCATCCTGCATCAAACCTGGACCGGCGATTCGTTTCACTTACAATATCACACATGTTACACCTGTCTCTTATACACATCTCTTAGGGGGCGAGGTGGCTTCTCCCAGCCACCCCAGACCTCAGACCTAAATACATGTGGCACCTTCAAACACTTGTCTTCATTGCAGCATGGTATGGAAAGATTAGTCTTAATGGAGGGCACTTGCTCTATTATTCTGGAGTCAGTTTATACCAATGGCAAAGAGCTGAGAGCACTTGTATGGCAATTAAGTATGAAATGTGCTCATTTCCTGACAGGCTATGTGATTCTCACCCAGGAAACCCTTCCACCACTTCAGTGCTGCAAAGATGATGTAATCAGAACTTCTGTGGTGGTGATGTGTGGCAACTCTTCTGGACAGAAAAAAGATCAAGTCATGTCTTTGTATCTTACCAAGGATAATAGAGGTAAGATAGCCTTGAACCACTTCAAATCTGTCTCCCATCATCCTAATAGGTTACACTTGGAATTATTAGGAGTTTTTTGCTTCATACAAATGCTGAGAAATTAATTACAGATTTTTCCGAGTCAAGATGAAACTAAACCTTCCTTAGTTAGTCTTTTTTCTCACCTTCTGATTTTCACCACACTGTGGCAGGCAGCAGGTGTCATTTCAGAAAGTGCATCTGCTTGGCAAACCATCTTGGTTCACTGGTTCCTACTTGGAAGAGAAGTGGAAGAGAGAACTACAGCAAAAAGCACCTTGTGTGACACTGAGAACCAAGGAGAATCATCTATAAAAATCAATGACAATCATTTTACCACCACAATAAACAGGGCGGTAGTAAATAGAGAACTGCTGGGACCATCTCTATGTATTTATGAAGGTCCCTTCCATGCAGAACTGGAACCAGAAAGATGATGGAAATGTTCCCCTTTCTCTGCAGAGAAAGCCATCCAAAACTTCCTGATTTTCTTCTGTCATGGAGGAACCATGTAGCAAGAACCTCCAATGGCTGTAGAAATACAAGGAAAGAGCAGGTAGGTGCAGGAGGAATCTGCCAAGCCAGAGGCTGTTGGTGCCTGCCCTGGCCTGCGTTCAAATGTAAGTTTCTCTGGACCACAGATTCTCTGAGGGCACCTGTAGGCCCTTCAAGTTTACACTTTCGAGGGGGTTTTATTAACCTCTCCAAAAAACTCTCATTGAAATTCAACCTTAAGTTGATAATCTGAAATGACAGAAAGAAAATCAGTTCTGTTACAAGTCAGGCCATCAGGATGACCAGATTCTTCATGTCCTCATTGGGTTCCCAGCAGAGCCAAGGTTGGGTGCCTGTCCCAGGTGCTCACTGACACACAGCAGATGGGCAGCCCTCCCCGAGAGGGCCTGCTCTTCTTTCTGTCCCAATCAGCTGCAGTGACAGGCTGTTGGTGCCTGCCCTGGCCTGCGTTCAAATGTAAGTTTCTCTGGACCACAGATTCTCTGAGGGCACCTGTAGGCCCTTCAAGTTTACACTTTCGAGGGGGTTTTATTAACCTCTCCAAAAAACTCTCATTGAAATTCAACCTTAAGTTGATAATCTGAAATGACAGAAAGAAAATCAGTTCTGTTACAAGTCAGGCCATCAGGATGACCAGATTCTTCATGTCCTCACTGGGTTCCCAGCAGAGCCAAGGTTGGGTGCCTGTCCCAGGTGCTCACTGACACACAGCGGATGGGCAGCCCTCCCTGAGAGGGCCTGCTCTTCTTTCTGTCCCAATCAGCTGCAGTGACAAGCGGCTAGAGGAGATTGCATGTTGTAGGCTCACGGGCCCTCACATCTATTTTCTTTGGCCTAGACTGTACTTTTAAAAAAATGTAAATGTTTGCCAACATGTAAAATTTGAGAGGTCTCACATTTTTAAGTTCTGGCTTCTCCAGAAATCAGCAGTTCCAACCCTCCAGCAGGAACCATGTGGAGGCCAAGAGAAGACATCTTGCTGGATGGCGTGAGTTCTCCATTAACACAGGTCCTTCCAGGCTCATCCACTCACTTGCAGCCCCTGGGGTCTGGGAGGCAGTCAGGGTGGGTGCCCTGCTCTAGAGGAATGACAATGTCCTCATCCTCAGAGCAAGCATGGAGTCCAACTCCAGAAATCGGCAGTTCCCATCTCCAGTTCTCCAGGGAGATGCTAGAGCACTGTGCTACCCGATGATGCCATTTTCACTCCTCCATGAGTCCTCTTGACCATAGACCAGAGCCCTGAACTACTTTTTGTTTTTAATTTTCAAAATCGTCATTGTAGGAACTGCCCCCAGAAACAAGCCCAGTCAGGTGCTGACACTGGACTGCCAAGGACACAGGAAAACAAAAGAGGTGGTGGGAACCCTGGTACATGTACACAAGACTGGATTTGTGCTGCTCCAGTAACAGATGTGAGCTTCTAGAAAGTTCTCTGATAAGTGGATGGGGCATGCATATGCAGAGCAAATTTAATAACTGACACCACTTCAGCTAAGCATGAGGAAAAGCAAGAAATGTATAGTTTCTTGCAAAATATTCTTTTATTGAGAAACATTGAATATTTTGAGAATTTTAGATTAAAGAATTTTTCTTTTGTGGGGGCTGTTCAGCCTGTGGGATCTTAGTTTCCCAGCAAGGGTTCAACCCAGGCCCTCGGCAGTGAAAGTATAGAGTTCTAACCACTAGACCGCTGGGAAATTCCCTAAAGATGTTCTTTGTGTGCAAAGGAATATAAATGTATCAAAAGAGGCATTAAATGCATTGATTCAATCATGCTATTAATATTTTACAGGTTTTATCATATTAAAGATTTTGAAAGACCAATATATGTTCTTTGCTGTTGACATAAAGAGAGAAGATAAATGTTAATAGTAATTCACTTTTTAAACTAAATGGGTTTTGTTCTTAAAATACAATTTTTTTTCTTCATGGCACCAAAAGAAAAGGTAACAAAAGTAAACATAAACTAGTGAGACTACATCAGTTCTATGAAGCTTCTAACTGCCTCTTCCAGTAGCTCACCAAAATGACCAATATGGAGCGAAAAAGGAGGGACTCTCACTACATGTTCTCTAGGCCTTTTAGAAAACATGGAGTTGTTCCTTTGGCCACATACATGGGAATCTACAAGAAAGGTGACATTGTAGATATCAAGGGGATGGACACTGTTCAATAAGGAATGCCCCACGAATGTAACCATGGCAACACTGAAAGAGTCGATGATGTTACCCAGCAAGCTGTTAGCACCGTTGTAAACAAACAAGTTAAGAACAAGATTCTTGCCAAGAGAATCAACATGTGTGACGCTAGTAGTAAAGAACTTGCCTGCCAATGCAGAAGACATAAGACATATGGGTTCAGTCCCTGGGTCAGGAAGATCCCCTGGAGGAGGGCATGGCAGCCCACTCCAGTATTCTTGCCTGGAGAATCCCATGGACAGAGGAACCTAGTGAGCTACAGTCCATAAGGCCACAAAGAGACAGACAAGACTGTAGCAGCTTAGCACACATTGAGCATATTAGGCATCCTAAGAGCCAAGATAGCTTCCTGAAATGTGTGAAGGAAAATGAAGGAGGGAAACAGAGGAAGACAAAGAGAAAGGTACTTGGGCTCAACTAAAGAGTCAGCGTGCTCCACCCAGAGAAGCACACTTCATGAGAACCACTGGAGAGGAGCCAGAACTGTTGGAGCCTATTTCCATGATTTGATGGCATGATGAGTATAAAGAAAATAAAAGATCTGGACTCTTAAAACATTTCTCTTAATTGAATAGAAGTCTTGTGTTCCCACCCCCAAAGAAATATTTAAAGCGCATTTTAATTGTGTGCTTTAAATTCAGTGGGTAACATCTTTACTTTTCAAACTGAGTGGTTTTCTTCCTGAAAGATGTGGGGTAGTTTGTTGTGTAATATACTCCATTGGTTAATAAACTGCCCAACATTATTTATTTAAAAAAAAAAAAAACTACAAAGCTTCTGCATAGCAAAGGAAACATTAACAAAATGGAAGGGCAACCTACCAAATGAAAAAAATATTTTCAAATGATATATCTGGTAAAGTCTATAAAGAACTCATGCAACTCAACAGCAAACAAAAAACAAACAAACCATCTGATTTAAAAATGAGCAGAGGACCTGAATAGACATTCTTCCAAAAAAGATATGCAGAAGGCCAACTATACAGGGAAAGGTTCTCAATACCACTAATCATCAGGAAAATGCAAGTGAAAATCACAGTGAGGTATCACCTCACAGATGTTAGAATGAAACTGAAAATGAAAGTTGCTCAGTCACGTCCAGCTCTTTGCGACCCCATTGATTGTGCAGTCCATGGAATTCTCCAGACCAGAATACTAGAGTGGGTAGCCGTTTCCTTCTCCAGGGGATCTTCCCAACCCAGAGATCAAACCCGGGTCTCCCGCATTGCTGGTGGATTCTTTACCAGCTGAGCCACGAGGGAAGCCCAAATATCTGTTAGAATGGCTATTTTCAAAAAGAAAAGAGATAACAAGTGCTGACAAGGATGTGAAGAAAAGGAAACCCTTGAGCACTATTGGTAGAAGTGTAAATTGGTGCCTCCACTATGAAGGACGGTATGGAGGTTCCTCAGAATATTAAAAATAGAACTACCATATGATCCAGCAATCCCATGTCCAGGTATTTGTCTGAAGGAAAACAAGTCACTGTCTCAAAAAGATAGTTGCATCCCTATGTTTATTGCAGCATTACTCAAGATAGCCAAGATAAGAAAACAACCTGAGGGTCCACCAGAGAATGAATGGGTAAAGAAGATGTGGTATACACACACAACGAAGTATTGTTCAGCCACGAAGAAAAAGAAAATCTTGCCATTTGTAACAAAATGGATGAAACTCAAGGGCTTATGCTAAGTGAAATATCAGAGAAAGACAAATCTGCATGGTATCACTTATCTGTGGAGTCCTAAAAAAGAAAAACTTATAGAAACACAGATTATGTTGGTGGTTGCCAGGGACTGGGTGATGGAAGAAATAGGGAGAGATTAGTAGAAGCGTCCTAACTTCTAGCAGTAGATGAGCAAGAACTGAGCATCTAGGGACTTCCCTGGTGCTCCAGTGGTTAAGAATTTGCCTTCCAATGCAGGGGATGTGGGTTTGATCCCAGGTGGAGGAACTAAGATCCTGGGGCAACTAAGCTGGCATACTACAACTAGAGAGTCTGAGCATCACAACTAGGGAAAACCTCACGCTGCCACCAACAGCCGATGAGCATCATAGCAAAGGTCCAGTGCAGTCAAAATATTAAAAAAAAAAAAATCTTTTTTAAAAGGTCTCAGGAGCTGATGACATGATGACTATAGCTGATAATATTGTATTGTGTAATTGAAATTGACTAAGGGATGCGAAGAGCCAACTTGTTGGGAGCTGCATTAGGCATTACTGACAAAATAGAGGCACAGCCCTAAACCCCCTCCCTTTGTTCCATAGGCACGGACCGGAATGAAGGAGTTAGGCTTTGTGATTCTGACTTGTGTTTTCCTTTCCTCGACTGAGTTGACTGAAGAGAATATTAAGGTACTTATTGTTTTTGAGAGGAGTGGGAGAAGGCATAAAGCCTTCTGCAGCTGTGCTCAAAGAATAATTCATAAAGTTAATCACTGACAATTTGTTCAAGGACTTTTACAAAAGAGTGTTCCAGGGTGAGCACAGAGGCCGCAGCTTGAGACCATGAGAGGGATTCCTATCTGAAGCCCATTTGTGAGAAAAGTGTTTATGGCAAAGAAGTTTGCTGAATTTAGGGCTTAGAAATAATTAAAATAGTTAGAAGCTAAAGATTTAAAGATTGCTGTAATGTTACAAAGGGACTTTAGAGATATTATTAACTAGAAGCCCTTTCTAAAAAATAGTGAGCTTTGGATACTAGGGGCAAACAGGACTTAGAAAGATAAGAATTAAACTGAGGAATGTGGTATGCAGCCCACACATTAGCATGAGTTACAGTGTATTCACAAGGACATATGAGAAAAAGCAGATAAGAGAATCGCTGAGGAAGGAACTCCTTTTGAGGGGCAACAGTGATTTTTGGAGAAAAATAAGCTGGGTCTCTGGGAACTAAAAATATCAAACCTCTGACCTAATGTTTTTGTAAAAGTATAAAAGAGAATCATAAGCTTGAAATAAACAGGCAGTACAAAGAAAGACTGAGAGGCTGCCTCAGTTTCTCTCTCGCCAACACCGCTCATCACTTCGGGCTGAATCCCTGGCTGCTGGAGCTGGACTCTGGCACCAACTCGCTGGAAAAGACCCTGATGCCGGGAAAGATTGAAGACAGGAGGAGAAGGGGACAATAGAGAATGAGATGGCTGGATGGCATCACTGACTCAAAAGACATGAGTTTGAGCAGCCCCGGGAATTGGTGTTGGATAGCGAAGCCTGGCTGCATGCGTCCATGGGGTCACAAAGAGTCAGACATGACTGAGCTACTTAACAACAACAGCAAAGAGAGTAGAACTTAAATGTTCTCACCAAAAAAAAATGAAAAAGGATAATCATGTGAGGTGACAGATACATTAATGAATCGATGGGGAGAATCCTTTCACATGTGTACGTATATCAAATCACCATGATGCACATTTTAAACAGTGTGCAATTTTAAATGTCAATCATGCCTCAATAAAACTGAAATTAAATTTTTTCTTCAAAATAATCCTCTAAGAACCAGAAAATCACAAGCATCAAAAAGTAATTAAGTTCCTGCCAAATATCTACCTTCCTGTAAGATAGTAGCACCACTCTCTGCTGAAGTTCCAGATCAACCGCACATTTTTTACTTGCTTTCTCCCTTCCAGAGATGAATTTGGTATGTAATTTGAGGAGATGTAATTTGGTATGTAACTTGAGGAGATGAATTTGGTATGTAACTTGAGAAGATATACTTTGGTATGTCAGACGTATCTCCCTTAGAGAAAAACAAAAACCACTCGAATCTCTCCCAGAGTACATCCGAGCAAGATTGTAATAAACTGCTAAAATCATAGTTTGTTATTCTGGACTCAGAGAGACTACACAGAAAACTGTAGTTTTTAAAACGTGGGGAAGGATCTGTTCAAGTGAGACGTGTAGGTATTAGTTATAATACAGAGGAGTTCCTCTGTCACTGAAGTGGGGGTGGTCATGGAAATCTAGCAGCTACCATGATTGCTTCTCAAGTCCTCACTGAGAAGATAGGTTCTGACAGAATCTCACATGCACATATTTCCTTGAAGCTCCTTGTCTGATGAGGCTTCCTTTTCCTTTAGTTATAATAAACATTCAAGAGAAAGAGAAAATTAACTATTTAATAACTGTTAGATATGTCACCCAGATCTCCCTCAGAACTGAGGAGCTCATTCCCTGAATGAGTCCCTCTTCCTTTCTTTGAGGTTGCAAAGACTGCAACTTCACCCAAGATCACATCCTCTCACTGCTAGATGCAAGACTTGACTCATGGAGGGACAGCTAAGCAATGTCATCCCAGCACAAAAATCCTCATGTCCCAGTGAGGCTGCTGTTGCACCCACATCACAGCCCAGCTCCACCCTACCCAGTCTTGTGCCCTCACTCCTTCATAGTATGGTTCCCAAGAAGTCACCTCAAATCTCCCTGCGGACTCTATTTTCTAAGGAATTCCAAGTACAGTATGCCTTTGTCACTTCATTTTTTAAAAGGATAATTACAAAAATATCAGAAAGTCTCAACAGCTAAAAAATTGTCATGTGTCAACCTCAGATTCTTTCTTAGAAGATAGTGTCAACTGACATTGATAAAAGAATGTTATTTTTTGTTCAACAATGGCAAAATTCACAGGATATCAAAACAGCTGTCAAGTGGTCAATTTAGTGGAGACAAAATTTATAAAATTGTTTTTAAGTGTAATTATCTATCTTGGGCAGCTATCTAATTACCTGAAATGTATGGTCCTTAAGTTCAAGTATGCTATTAGTAATAGTAGTTTCCTTGCAACTGTGCTTTGAACAGCTTTAGTGAAGAAAAACCTTGCCTTCAAACACACTGTGAATTGTTCTTGTCAAAATTAGCCTATGTTTTAAGAATTTTCAGACAAAACTTGGAAGAAAGACATTACCTCTCACTTGTTTTGGAGGCCGTGTTTCCCAGCCATATCTGAGCATGGCAGGCAAGCAGTGAGGTCAGAAAGAGATGAAGTCTCTTCCCCATTATCCCCTGACAGTGCCCACCAGGGGGCATACATTTAGAATCTGCTTCAAAGTAATGTCACTGATGATCCAAAAACCAGATGAGGGGATGAGTACAAGTTGTGATTGCTGAAGAAGATGCGTTTTCTGTTCCTTTTTTTTTTTTTTTCTTTTTTGTCCCTTGATGCCCAAAGCTGCCCCACGCTTGTCAAGCTGTGTTCCTGGGGGCCCTAAGAAATTCTGGGCTCAGGGCAGGGCTCCATCCAATTCTTGGAGCTACACCAGCTGAATGAAAGGTGAAAGTGATTGGCATCACCAATCTGAAACACACTTCTCCAGACTAATACTTTTCTAACCTCCACTAGTTAAATAAAGTGATGCATGCCGACAATAAGTTTTTCCCAGTAAGACAGGGAAATCCTTAAGGAATGTAGCACAAATCTGTGCATTTCTTTACCTCATAACTACCCTGAAGAAAGTTACCAGCAAATCAGTGAGAGGTACATGACTCGCTCACATGACACAGAAGGAGCCATGGGACAGAAAGCAAAGAATGTATCAAAGACAGGGATTGAGCTGCAGAGGTGCAAACAGTAGGCAGAGCTTCTCTGTTTAAAAGGAAAGGGAAGGATGGAGGGAGAAAGAAGAGAGGGAGGGAGGAAGGGAGGAAGCAAGGAAGAAAGAAAAGAGGGAGGAAGGGAAAAAGAGAAAGTCATTGCCAGTCATTTTTTTTTAATCCCCAGTACTTTACCCTTCCCTGGAGGAGGGCATGGCAGCCCACTCCAGTATTCTTGCCTGGAGAATCTCATGGACAAAGAAGCCTGGTGGGCTAGAGTCCACGGGGTCGAAAAGAGCCAGTCACGACTGAAGCAGCTTAGCACGCATGCAAGCATTTTACCCCTTTGTTGTGTTCAGTCACTAAGTCGTGTCCAGCTCTTAGTGACCCCATGGACTGTATCCCACCAGGTTCTCTGTTCATGGGGTTCTCCAGGCGAGAATACTGGAGTGGGTTGCCATGCCCTTCTCCAGGGGATCTTCCCAGACCAGGAATCGAGACCACATCTCCCACTGAACCACCACGTAAGCCCCACTTTACCCTTTATGGGAAGCCTACTTGAAATAAAAATACACAAATGTATTAGAAAGTAAGATCTATCCTGTTGGTTGCTAGATAGTACCAGGTAAAGCGTATTTCTTATAAAAGTCACTGAGACACAAGGTTCACATATAATTATGCAAAAGGATTTAAATACTTGAAACAACATGAATTTCTGTGGCCACAAAATCATAAATGTTGTTATTCAGTTGCTAAGTCGTGTTCGATTCTTTGCAACCCAGTGGACTCCAGTATCCCAAGCCTCCCTGTCCTTCACTGTCTGCCAGAGTTTGCTCAAACTCATGTCCATTGAGTCTGTGATGCCATCCAACCATCTCATCCTTTCCTGCTCCCTTCTCCTCCTTCCCTCCATCTTTCCCAGCATCAGGGTCATTTCCAATGAGTCAGTTCTTCCCATCAGGTGGCCAGAGTATTGGAGCTTCAGCTTCAGCATCAGTCCTTCCAATGAATATTCAGGACTGATTTCCTTTAGGACTGACTGGTTTGAAAGACAGCTGAATAATGGTAAATAATGGTAATATCTATTTTACTATCTAGATGATCAGAGATCAAGAATTTGTACTAAAATTATTACTCAGAATCACACAAGAAGTAAAGGCAGATTTCATTGGCAGGTTGGAGATAATTAAGATGGACACTTAATTATCTCAAAATGCGTAACACAAAATGCGTAAAACCTGGGAACACAAAATGCGTAAAACCTGCAGAGAGCTGACACTGGGTTGCTATCATTGAATTCAGGCCCCAAGACATAAGCTTGTTTGAACACTGAATATCCTGCAGGTTGGAACAGAAATGTTTTCAATTGTGTATGACCCACTTTACATAAACTTGTTAGCCAGATAGAAGGCTGTGATTTACAATGCTGATTTTTTTTCTTTCCTTTTCTTTCCCTCCCCTCTTTTCACGTTTGTCCCCTCCTTAATTTAGCCTGAACTGAGCACTGCTGCTGCTGCTGCTAAGTCGCTTCAGTCGTGTCCTACTCTGTGCGACCCTAGAGACGGCAGCCCACCAGGCTCCGCTGTCCCTGGGATTCTCCAGGCAAGAACACTGGAGTGGGTTGCCATTTCCTTCTCCAGTGCATGAAAGTGAAAAGTGAAAGTGAAGTAACTCAGTACACAGACCTTCCCTTTTAGAATTTATTTTTAAACTGATATTATGTCACCAGTAACAAAACTGAAAGAAAAAGCAACAATTTAGCAAGAATAAATCAACAGATTTTCTTTCCCAGAGTCCCCTGTCCCTGGGATTCTCCAGGCAAGAACACTGGAGTGGGTTGCCATTTCCTTCTCCAATGCATGAAAGCGAAAAGTGAAAGTGAAGTCGCTCGGTAGTGTCTGACTCTTCGAGATCCCATGGACTGCAGCCTACCAGCCTCCTCCATCCATGGGATTTTCCAGGCAAGAGTACTGGAGTGGGTTGCGGTTGCCTTCTTCTTCTTTAAATAAGATCCTATGAAAAACCTGAAGGATCTTTTTGGTCAACCCAGTATTTATTTATTGGGCTGGGTCAGCTCTCAGTTGGGGCACATGGGATCTTTAATTTTGATATGTGGGATCTAGTTCCCCGACCAGGGATTGAACCCGGGCCCCCTGTATTGGGAGAGCAGAGGTTAGCCACTGGACCACCAAGAAAGTCCCCAAATCAACAGATTTTCTAAGAAGAACCAATTTTCAACATATGATAAGTAAAGATACAGCTCTGTTGTTCAGTAGCGAAGTCACATCCGACTCTTTGCAACCCCATGGACTGCAGCACACCAGGCTTCCCTGTCCTTCACTATCACCCAGAGTTTGCTCAAACTCATGTCCACTGAGTTAATGATGCCATCCAACCATCTCATCCTCTGTCTCCCCCTTCTCCTCTTGCCCTCAATCTTCCTCAGCATCAGGGTCTTGTCATTGAGTCGCCTCTTTGGGTCAGGTGACCAAAGTTTTTGAGTTTCAGCTTCAGCATCATTCCTTTCAATGAATATTCAGGGTTGACTTAAAGACACAACTAAATAAGATCAATTTTCCACACAAGCTAGGAATAAGGTGACTCCCATAAAGTGAGGTTTTTAACTACCCCAAAACATTATTTATAACTGCATAGCTAGAAGTATTTGGGAATATCCAGGTATCATTAAAAGATGTGAATTCTGTGGAGAAGAAACAAATGGTTAGGATTAAAATGTAAGTGAAATCACATGCATGTTGCATCTTGTCTGGAGTATCAGTATGAATTAAAGAGAAACAGTCTGAGTACTGTAGACCAAACGGCCCTATAGCGTTTTAACCATGTGCAGAGGAAAGTGGTTCTGCCAACAGGCACTTGAGGACCACGTATAGAAATGATGGATGCATCAGCCACCGTCAAACACAACTCAGCCTCCAGTTCACAGCTGTTTCCTAAGACAGCCATCAGGCAAGATGCCATTCAGGTTTATCACACACACCCTTGTCCACCTGAAACAGCCTCCTAGAGCTAGTCATTTTCTTATATTGAGGGGAGCATGTGCTGAAGAGCAGAGCTGAACATCTATCCTTCACTCACTAGAAAGTAATAAATTGGCTTCTTTGGTTTATACATCAGTCTCTTAAGAGTTTGGTTAATTTGAGTCTACACCTATGGGTACATAGAAAATAACTGGGAACACCACCCTGGAGTAAAGACTATTGGAGAGCCAGTGCCAAGAAGAATACCGCCTGAGTAGTCAGCAGGCACCCTCTTTGGCATCACAGTGGGATCAAGCCTTTAATATTGGTGCTTGATCAAGAGGACAGAAAATTCTGGGGTCAGTCCTCCAGCAATACACCTAAAGACCCTCTCTACATATCATTTTCCATTGGAAAACATTTTCTTTAAGGAGAAAATCTCCTGAATAATTTTTGTCTCGCCTTTCCCTAAAATCTTTCCCTAATCAAACAGATATTTCTGAAAGTTTCAGCACTTTCTATAAAAATTTTTTAATCGCTTTAATTTATTCCATAAAATTTCACTTTCAACCCAAAGTTACTTGACCCAAAAGTTCTGGTGGGCATTTCATGCTGGGCCCAGCATGTCTGAAGGTTAGCATCTCACCAGACTTTTCACCTCTGTTCCTCTACACCTCGATCTGGTTGCACAACCATCTTCTTGCTGGAAATCTCAGCTCAGATCTCACAGTGGTAATTTCCGGTGGTAGTTTATGGGAAGAGGGGCAGCAAACCCCTCTTGATACTGGTGTGGCCAGAGCAACAGACCTTGCAGGTTTATCTCTGTAGACCACCCACCACTGAGCAGCCTCACTCTGGAAGGGAAAGGGCAGGTCCATGGGCCCTGGACGAAAACCATACAGAAGGTAGGTTCACGCCTGGGAAGCCATCACACCAGAATGGCAGATCTCACTTCGCTAGGAAGCCAGACCATTCAGCCCAGCATCTGAGCTCCGGCCACTCCCCACTGGAAATGTGAGGACAGAGACTGTCTTCTCCCTGCCGCTTCCTTTAGGGGTCACATTCCAGCACAAATATCTCCAGAATTAGATATCAAAAAGAACGATATA
This sequence comes from Aepyceros melampus, assembly GCA_006408695.1. Taxonomy (NCBI): domain Eukaryota; kingdom Metazoa; phylum Chordata; class Mammalia; order Artiodactyla; family Bovidae; genus Aepyceros; species Aepyceros melampus. Next base: position 57,686 of record SJXQ01006462.1, read on the forward strand.
TCTTCTAACATGAAGACTCTCATTCCCTTTGAAAGAAACTGTCACATATTTTATTCAAAATTATCAAAATTATAGTTTCATTCATTTCAAGTTGCCAGTAGCAGTACTGAAAACTGTTCTGCCCCAATGAAAAATCAAAGTGTGGATTTATCTCTCATAAATCTCTACCAAGATAAGCATCAGCATCAATAGTAGCTTAAGGAATGAAAAGCTTATTTTAAATGAGGATCACAGTTCCTGGAACTCTCCCCTCCTTTTATTTGTCTAAAAAGCTTTTATCATTGAATTTTTAACATTTGCTACAAAACAGTTCTTCCACACACTATTCTTTCAAAGTGATTTTATTACACACTCAGTTCTTTTAAAATATGCCAAGGTGACAAACCATAGATCTCTCCATTCTACATGTGTAATGTTGAAAATTTTATTAGAAAATGAAGTTGCATGAAGGGGAGAAGATAATTTGCCTGAGAGAGTCAGAGGTGGACAACCTGAGCAAAGGGCAACCACAGCATGGGAACTCAGGGCCATAACATCTGAGGAGTGATGAAAATAAGAGTTATATATTTGCTTTCCTTTAATGCCTCCTTTCCATAGAGTAGTGGGTATCATGTTTGCTTCACCATGCGGAAGATCCCTGGTTTCAAAACAGGCGGAAACAGACTGGGCTTTCCTCCATGGCTCAGCAGGAAAGAATCAGCCTGTCAGGAGACACAGCAGGAGTCACAGGTTCAATCCCTGGGTTAGGAAGATCTTCTGGAGAAGGAAATAGCAACCCACTCCAAAATGCTTGGCTGGAAAATCCATGCCCAGAGAAGCCTGTATAAAGGCTGTATAAGGTCCATCGTGGAGAAGGAAGTGGCAACCCACTCCAGTATTCTTGCCCGGAGAATCCCATGGACGGAGGAGCCTGGTGGGCTACAGTCCACGGGGTCACAAAGAGTCGGAGACGACTGAGCAACTTCACTTTCACTTTCACTAAGGTCCATTGGGTCCATGTAGTCCTTTGGGCCAAAGAGTCGAACACGATGCAGCATCCCTGCACACATTTGAGGACTAGTCACAGAGGAACAGAGGATCTTCTGGAACTCTCAGGCTCAGGATGAAACCAGTGAGCAGAGGTGGGAGAAGACACTAACATTTCTCACACATTCTGGTTGTACCTGCAAGGGTTTCTAGCAAACCCTGCCCCCTGCCACACACATACAATCATTCCCATTTTACAGACATGGGTACTGAGGCACAGAAGATTAAGAATTCACGTTCCATGGGCTACAAATTAGTCACCTGGACACCTAACAGCAAAGAATATCTGCCAGGAAGAAGAAATTGACATTCCAACCCATGGGGAAATGAAGTAAAGTGAAGTGAAGCGAAGTCACTCAGTCGTGTCTAACTCTTTGCGATCCCATGGACTGTAGTCTACCAGGCTTCTTGTCTGTGGGATTCTCCAGGCAAGAGTACTGGAGTGGGTTGCCATTGCCTTCTCCAGGGGATCTTCCTGACCCAGGGATCAAACCCAGGTCTCCTGCGTTGCAGGCAGAGGCTTTACTCTGAGCCACCAGGGAAGCCCTCCACAGGGACTTTAAGGTTAATCAGGATGCTGCCCAGATGCTCTCTTTGGAATGGAGTGCAGGACAGACAGAAAGTATGGAATGGCCAGGAGACCAGCAGACACAAGACCATGCTCAGGTGGGGGACCTGCTGAGGAAAGGTGGGCTCTGGCCGAGTCTAGAGGAGGCTGATGCTAGAGTAAGAGGGGAGCACACACCAGACAATGGGGGAGGGCATTTGATTGTTCACATTCACCTTGAGAGATGCTGAATGGAACCAAAACATGGGGAGCAGACAGCAAATGGATATGAGTGGAACAGGCAGAAATAGATTTTTAAACAAAATTTATGATTTTTCCATTTGTCTAGCTTTATTGAGAAGAATTTTTCTTAGAGTTAAGACCCTTTCTCTGTGGGCACTTGGTAACTGTTAACAACACCAAAGCTATTCCTACCAATTTGGGGTCATAATCATTGACACTTTAGAATAGAAGGCAGCAAACTGCAGCCTCTTTTCATGTGGTCTGCAAACTAAGAATAATTTTTACGTTTGTAAATGATTAGGGAAATAAAAGAAGATGACTACAGCAAGCCCCTACATCCGAACGAGTTCCATCGCAGGAGTACATTCACAAGTCCAATTTGTTCCCAGGTCCACTAAAGTTAGCCTACTAACACAATCAGCTATATAGGACTGTACACTATTCACACAAATAATACATAAAAAACAAACAAACACACAAAAAAAGAAAACATGCTTAATCTTACAGTACAGTGCCTTGAAAAGTACAGAAATATAGCACAACAGCTGGCATACAGGGAATGTCAGAGAGTGCACAGGCAAGCAGAGTCACCGACTGGAGGAGGGAGAGGAGGTGGGAGATGGTAGAGCTGGAGGTCAGCATTGGAGATGGACTTTCAATACAGACAAGAAGGGGAAAATGACACAATGGATTTTCATGACAGCTGTTGAGGTCCAGATATTTCATATTCTGACCCAACATGGAAGGCCAGGGTGCTGGTGGGCAGGGGGTTAAAGCACTGTGGGATCATCCCTGGTCTTCCTATCAACTTTTCTTTAACCTTTTCTACTAAAGTAGAAGCCTGATTCTTCTCCTGGACCCCAGGCCTCTGGGCCTCTCCCTGAGAGGCTGCCATTTTTAGCATTTAAACCTCAAGATAGGAGAGTAAAGATGTCAAATTAACCAAGTACAGCAAAGTGATGAAGAGGATTGGGGTAGCCTCTTCTGCTAACTCATTGGTAGGGTGACCTCCTGGTGACGCACAATGTGATGCTAAGGTGTAGAGATAATGGCAACCATCCCATGTCCTCATCAAGCCCTCCATTGCTAGCTCTTGGTTTTAAACACATAGTCTTTACGTACAGAATTTCCATTCATGACCATGGTTCAGATCCCTGATAGTCACTGGGCACAAAACTCCAAAGAAAAAAAATGAGAATAGATTCCAATGGATCATTAGTCTCAAGGTCCTGTGCCAGGAGCTATAAGTCTTTCTAGGGCTTGTGAAAACCTCTGAAGTCTGACAAAAAGAAGAAACGCATTTTAATTCCAAAATCAATATATGTTTAATTCAGTTCAGTTCAGTCGCTCAGTCGTGTCTGACTCTTTGCAACCCCATGAATCCCAGCACACCAGACCTCCCCTGTCCATCACCAACTGCCATAGCCTACCAAAACTCATGTCCATTGAGTCGGTGATGCCATCCAGCCATCTCATCCTCTGTCGTTCCCTTCTCCTCCTGCCCCCAGTCCCTCCCAGCATCAGAGTCTTTTCCAATGAGTCAGCTCTTCGCATGAGGTGGCCAAAGTACTGGAGTTTCAGTTTCAGCATCATTCCTTCCAATGAACACTCAGGACTGATCTCCTTTAAGATGGACTGGTTGGATCTCCTTGCAGTCCAAGGGCTCTCAAGAGTCTTCTCCAACACCACAGTTCAAAAGCATCAATTCTTCGGCACTCAGCCTTCTTCACAGTTCAACTCTCACATCCATACATGACTACTGGAAAAACCATAGCCTTGACTAGATGGATCTTTGTTCGCAAAGCAATGTTTCTGCTTTTGAATATGCTGTCTAGGTTGATAATAACTTTCCTTCCAAGGAGCAAGCGTCTTTTAATTTCATGGCTGCAGTCACCATCTGCAGTGATTTTAAAGCCTCCCAAAATAAAGTCTGCCACTGTTTCCACTGTTTCCCCATCTATTTCCCATGAAGTAATGGGACCAGATGCTATGATCTTAGTTTCCTGAATGTTGAGCTTTAAATCAACTTTTTCACTCTCCTCTTTCACTTTGATCAAGAGGCTCTTTAGTTCTTCTTCATTTTCTGTCATCTGCATATCTGAGGTTATTGATATTTCTCCCAGCAATCTTCATCCAGCTTGTGTTTCATCCGGCCCAGCATTTCTCATGATGTACTCTGCATATAAGTTAAATAAGCAGGGTGACAATATACAAGCTTGATGTACTCCTTTTCCTATTTAGAACCAGTCTGTTGTTCCATATCCAGTTCTAAGTGTTGCTTCCTGACCTGCATACATATTTTTAAGAGGCAGATCAGGTGGTCTGCTATTCCCATCTCTTTCAGAATTTTCCATAGTTTATTGTGGTCCACACAGTCAAAGGCTTTGGCATAGTCAATAAAGCAGAAATCGATGTTTTTCTGGAACTCTCTTGCTTTTTCCATGATCCAGCAAATGTTAGCAATTTGATCTCTGGTTCCTCTGTCTTTTCTAAAACCAGCTTGAACATCTGGAAGTTCACGGTTTACATATTGCTGAAGCCTACCCGGACAATTTTGAGCATTATTTTACTAGTGTATGAGATGAGTGCAATTGTGTGGAGTTTAGCATTCTTTGGCATTGCCTTTCTTTGAGATTGGAATGAAAACTGACCTTTTCCAGTGCCGTGGCCACTGCTGAGTTTTCCAATTTGCTGGCATATTGAGTGCAGCACTTTCACAGCATCATCTTTTAGCATTTGAAATAGCTCAACGAGAATTCCATCACCTTCACTAGCTTTGTTCATAGTGATGCTTCCTAAGGCCCACTTGACTTTGCATTCCAGGATGTCTGGCTCTAGGTGAGTGATCATACCACCGTGATTATCTGGGTCATGAAGACCTTTTCTGTACAGTTCTTCTGTGTATTTTTGCCACCTCTTCTTAATATATCTTCTGATTCTGTTAGGTCCATACCATTTCTGTCCTTTATCGAGCCCCTCTTTGCAAGAAATGTTCCCTTGGTATCTCTAATTTTCTTGAAGAGATCTCTAGTCTTTCCCATTCTATTATTTTCCTTGATTTCTTTGCACTGATCACTGAGGAAGGCTTTCTTATCTCTCCTTGCTATTCTTTGGAACTCTGCATTCAAATATGAATATCTTTCCTTTTCTCCTTTGCTTTTCACTTCTCTTCTTTTCACAGCTATTTGTAAGGCCTCCTCAGGCAGCCATTTTGCTTTTTTGCATTTCTTTGCCATGGGGATGGTCTTGATCCCTGTCTCCTGTACAAAGTCATGAACCTCTGTCCATAGTTCATCAGACAATCTGTCTACCGGATCTAGTCCCTTAAATCTATTTCTCATTTCCGCTGTATAATCATAAGGGATTTGATTTAGGTCATACCTGAATGGTCTAGTTGGTTTTCCCTACTTTCTTCAACTTAAGTCTGAATTTGGCCATGAGGAGTTCATGATCTGAGCCACAGTCAGCTCCCGTTCTTGTTTTTTCTAGTTTTTGGCAAAATATAGCCCTAGGTCATCATCTCAGATGAAGAAAGCAATGGCAACCCACTGCAGTACTCTTGCCTGGAATACCCCATGGACAGAGGAGCCTGGTAGGCTGCAGTCCATGGAATCACGAAGAGTCAGACACAACTGAGAGACTTCACTTTCACTTTTCACTTTCATGCATTGCAGAAGGAAATGGCAACCCACTCCAGTGTTCTTGCCGGAGAATCTCAGGAATGGAGGAGCCTGGTGAGCTGCCGCCTATGGGGTCACACAGAGTAAGACGCCTGAAGCGACTCAGCTGCAGCAGCATCAACTCAGGGCTCCCAGGTGGCTCAGAGGTAAAGAATCCACCTGCCAAGCTGGAGACCCAGGTTTTATTCCTGGTTGTGAAGATCCCCTGGAGGAGGAAATGGCAACCCACTCCAGTATTCTTGACTGGGAAATACCATGGACAGAGAAACCTGGCAGTCTACTGTCCATGGGGTTGCAAAGAGTTGGACACAACTAAAGTGACTAAGCAACAACATCAGTTCAACTGCAACTTTCTCTTACAGAGTTGTACTATATGAATTCACTCTTTCAACAAACGCTTCTTAAGTAGCAGTGAAAAAGAAGTATAAAAAGAGGAATTAGTTTTTTATTTCCCTTTTCTGAGAACAAAGAAGATAAAGAGAACAGTGAGCAGGCCTGAAGCTTCCTAACTGCTCCTAACTTGGAATGTCAATAGCAAAGTGTGCTTTGAAAAGCGAAAGTGAAAGTCACTCAGTTGTGTCCGACTCTCTGTGACCCCATGGACTATATAGTCCGTGTAATTCTCCAGGCCAGAATAGCAGGTAGCCTTTCCCTTCTCCAGCGGATCTTCCCAACCCAGGGATCGAACCAAGATCTCCTGCCGTACATAACCAGCTGAGCCACAAGGGAAGCCCAAGAATACTAGAGTGGGTAGCCTATTCCTTCTCCAGTGGATCTTCCTGATCCAGGAATCGAACCGGGGTCTTCTGCATTGCAGGCGGATTTTTCACCAACTGAGCTACTAACGAAGCCCAAAATGTGCTTTTCTGCCCCATAATGATGCAGGAGCTATACTTCACATCTATTTTTTTCCTTTGACTCTATGATAAATGCATCCTGCATCTGGTGTTTACCCTTACAACACTCTTCCCCTTACAGTTCTTCTTTTTACATATAAGAAAGAAGGCCACAGAGCCATCAAACTCCCAGACTCAGTTACTGAGTTACTGAGCCAGCCTATCACTGTCTTTGAAACAATACAAGAGGAAAAAATCAAGATCCCAACACCTTTGTTCCTCATCACTGACTCCTAACAGTGAGTCTTCATTTTATATAAGCCCCTAGACTCCTCATGAAGCTGGGGCGGGGCACAGTTTTTGAGGCATGAGCCTACCATGTTCCCCTCTCCTCCAGAGAAAGCCAAGGTTTTGGCCAGCAACATTCTCAGTGCTGTGAATACAGCATCTCTCAAGGCCCCTGCCTTTCCTTGCTTTCATTTCTGTGGGAGAGATAAAAAATAACAAATGCAAAGTCAGGTAAGGTAACAGTTATGAATAAAAATACAGCAAGGCAAGGCAACAGAGGGGTCAGCTGCAGTGATCAGTGGAGGTGACTCCTGAGAAGTGAAGGAGGAGTGGGAGGGATTGGTGTGACCGTTTTAGCAGCATGACCACAGAAACAGAACAAAATCACATCTGTGAGTTTAAATTTTCTAGTCACCACCTTATGAGACTAAAAAGAAACAGATAAACTTAATTTAGTTACCTCAATATATACCAAATATTATTTTGACATGAAATTTACATAGAAGACTTTAATGAGATATTTTACATTTTTTTCATAAGAAGCCTTCACACTCCTGTGTGTATTTTGCCCTTACAGCACATCTCAAAGTCAGCCAGCCACCCACAGGGCAAGGGCTTAGCAGCTACACATGGCCATCAGCTACCATACAGGGCAGCGCAGGACAAGGGCCACCACTTGGAGATGGGCCACCCCACACCAAGCCAGGAATGCTGCCTACTGACCGGAAGTTCAGACAAGGGATCCTGATAGACCCTGGAGTCCTTGTGTGTGTGCCTTTGTTGCTGAAGATGTTATAAATGCATGCACATTTCGAGTGATCTGAGTGACAAGGAATACAGAGGGGAAATCCAGTCTCATACGCATAAACAAAACTGTTGAATGTTTCTTTCTCTCCTCATGATGCCTGAGGACAAGCACCTGTCTAGGATGACCTTCTTCCCAAGGATGAAGAATTTGCCTGGAGATGTTCCTGTTGACATGGGGTCCACGCCCCTCCATGACACACACACAGATCTGTGGACAAGTCCACTCTAGGGCTTGTCTTAAGCTCTCCATTCTAGCAAATCCTTATCTGAGTGTTTGTGCAACTGAGAGAGGAAGAAGGCAACTCAAAATCTCTCAAGGCTTAATACTGGAGAACGTGATCCTTGGTTTTTGCTCTGCCACAGCTGGGGCCTTAGAGCAGGCTGCTTCTCTTATCCAGGCTCTGGGTATGAAAACATGAGGTGGGGTGGAATTGGTGATGCTTCAGGGGTACCTTTCAGGGAAGACATGATTAAAACTGTCTGTAACTAAAATTGACCACAGAGTAGGAGTAATCTAGCTAAAGTGAGTTTTATTGTGCTTTGGCCAATTAGGACTTCAGGAAAACATTCACCTTTCTTTTGGAGACCTAATTCCTAAGGTATGGGGCAGAGGGATCCCTGACTAGGAGTTTTGAGAATGTCTTAGACAAATTATTTTAGAAATACTTCCTTAGATAACCTGCAATTTCTAGTATTAACAGATCTTATTATATCCCTCTGCCAAAGAATGTGTGCTTATAAAATGTGCATAATATGGTAAGGAAGTAAGAAACATAAGGTTAGATCCTATGAGACAAGTAGGATGTGTATAACTGAAGGACCCACACATGCTACCCTCTTCGGTGCATGCACATGAGTAGTCCAGCTGGATGGTTTTAATAGGGATTCTAATGAATACATTGGTGGCTACCATTAACCTCAGGTTGACAAGGCCATGATGGTGTCTGCACTAAATGGCTCCGTAAACCTTCTCATGGCCTAAAGTTCATTTCCCTGAGAACCCACCTTGTTACAGAGGACTGACAGATGCCCAACAGGAGAAGGCACTGTTTCCCAAGTTTAGAAGAAGATAAGAATGATCCTGATGCTCGCTGAAAATACAGATGTGGAGCCAAAACAAGGGAAATTTCACTTGGGTGACCACTCTGGATTGAAGTGAAATTTCAGTTCTAAGCACAAGAAGAAAGAGAAGAAACTGGAGTCCTATGTGCTCTACCCCTCACCTCCATCTCCCTCTGCCTCTTGATGCTCCTAGCTGCCTCTCTGCCTGTTTACAGCAAGGAAAGCATAAAGAGATCTTGGTAGAGACAGATGTGTTTTCTCCTTCTTAGCTGTGAGAGATACAGGTCCCAGATTTGAGAGTCCATTTGCTGAACAAGGACTTCTTTTTATCTCTGGGCATATGTCAGTGATTACTAAGTTGAATGCACTGGAAATTCATTAATACATTGTAAATTTTTGGAAAGGGGAAAGATTTGGTGGATTTTAGTCTCTAGGGGATGGTTGATATGTAGCAGACTCTGAACCAGGATGCACTACATTTCTCTGTCCTGTATTTTAAAATAGGGTGTAATTAGAACATGGGATTCCTTGAGGATGACACACAGATGGCAAATAAGCACATGAAAAGATGCTCAACATCATTAGTCATGAAGGAAATGAAAATTAAACCACAATGGGGTATCACTACAGACCTAATAGAATGGCTGAAATAACAAATATTGACACCACCAAATGCTGATGGAGATGCAGAAAAACTGAATCACTCTTACATGCTGGTAAGAATATACATTCGTATCTTCACCCCGGGAAAGTTTGGCAGTGTTTACAAAACTAAATGTACAATCACAGTACAACCAAGCAAGTAAACTTTTGGGTATTCATCCAAGAGAAATGGAGACATATGTTCACACAGAAACCTGTATGTGGATTTTCAGAGGAGCTTTATTGTAATAGCCAAAACTAGAAACTACCCAGATACCCTTCAGTGGGGTGAATCACACAAGCTCCTATCTCCCCATACCACAAAACGTTGTTGTTTAGTCATCGTGTCTGACTCTTCTGTGACCCCATGGGCCGTGGCCCGCCAAGCTCCTCTGTCCATGGGATTCGCCAGGCAAGAATCCTGGAGTGGGCTGCCATTTCCTTCTCCAGGGGATCTTCCCAACCCAGGGATCAAACCCAATCTCCTGCATTGGTGGGCAGATTCTTTACCACTGAGCCCCTATCACAGAATGCTACTCAGCAATTAAGAGAATTACTGATGTATGCAACAAGTTACAAGGGAGTTCTACTAAGGGAAAAAACAATCCCCAAAGTTTATATTACTGTATACTTCTATTTATACATCATTCTTGAGATGACAAAATTATGCAGATGAAGAGTCAGCTAGTGAAGAGGAGTGATGGCCTAGGATTAGGGATGGGGTGAGGAGGACGGGGGGCTTCCCTGGTGGCTCAGTGGTAAAGAATCTGCCCCACCCACCAAGGCAGGATTCCTGGGTCAGGAAGATTGCCTGGAGTAGGAAATGGTGACCCACTCCAGTACTCTTGCCTGGGAAATCCCATGGACAGAGGAGCCTGTTGGGCTATATAGTCCATGGGGTCACAAAGAGTCAGACATGACTTAGTGACTCAACAACAAAACAATAAACTTTAGAATCTCTGAACTTTTCTAAGTGAAAGTGAAAGTCATTCAGTCATGTCCGACTCTTTGCAACCCCATGGACTATACAGTCTGTGGAATTCTCCAGGCCAGAATATTGAAGTGAGTAGCCTTTCCCCTCTTGAGGGGATCTTCCCAATCCAGGGATTGAACCTAGGTCTCCTGCATTGCATGTGGATTCTTTACCAGCTGAGCCAAAAGGGAAGCAAACTTTTCTAAATGACACTTAAATAGGCCAAATAATTAACCATATAAAAGTTACTAGTTGCTTTCTGTCAAAAGAGTTTATCGTCTTTATCCTTTCCATATTACTGAATTATTCCCTCTTATCCATATCACTGAGGATATACAGCAGGAAGTTCTGTAAAACCTTTTCTAAAATTATATATAAGTGAAATGTATCATTGGAAACTGGGACTCTGAAACAGTTTTGCTATACCTGTTATTATAGAATGACTAAATAGAAGTAGATGGTTTCATAGGCAATGAAATCCAGAGGTTGGGAAAGAAACTGTGGCCTAAATGAAGCAATGACAGTAAATAAATATTTCAAGTAGGCAAAATTGCTTTCATTGATGGTACCTACAATCTGCAAGTAAATGCGACCAGGGAATCAAGGACTGAACAGTGCGTAGGCTCACATATAGAGACAACAAAGAATAGAGGCAGGTCAGCAAGCAAGGAGAATCACAACATAAAATGCTATCTTCCACTTCATCTTTCCTAGGAAACACAAAAGACCCAAGTCAAAAATTAATTCATGGCCAGTGCATTGAGCAAGCTATCTCTACAGCAGAAGAGGCCTTAGGTGCTCTGGATGAGGAACAAATGAATAATGAAACACTTGAAAGGCTAAGACATTTGTATAATTATGGAACCTGCTGAGAAAGAAGCAGCTGTAATGAAAGCCATGGGGAAAATGTAAAACAGAGCATTCTGGGTAATCCCCTAATCATGCTTTTTAACAAGAGAAAAGCCCTTTCAGGCATGTACCTTTCATTCCCCTCGAAATTCAGCGCTGAGTTTCCAAAGAGAAAAATTATTAAAAGCAATAAATATTCTTGAGAATTTTTCTTTACTCATTTGGAAAGACAAATGAAGGATAAATATTCCAGAAAAAATAATCAAGTTTTTTGTAAAGGAGCTTTTTCATTGTCCTGGACCTCAGAGTACTTTCTGATCTAGAAATCAGTATTATTACACTCTTGGAGCAGACTTGGGTTCTACCTTAGTATTGTTTGGACAGCTGTCAGCAACCTCAGACCCCTCTGCAGCTCTGGGATGGCCCCCCACACATACACCACGGCCACCATCCGCACTCATCACTAACCTGACCAAGTCATTCACAGCTTTAGTTAACACTCGAATTGCCTGCTGTTTAACGCAATATACCAGGGATGAGTCCTGGTTTCTCACACTCATTCTTTCTTTAAAAAACTTTCCATTTTATAGTGGAGCAGAGCCAATTGGCAATGTTGTGATAATTTCAGGTGTGCAGTAGGGTGACTCAGCCACACATATACATGTATCCATTCTGCCAACTTCCCTCCCATCCAGGCTGCCAATAACATTGAGCAGAGTATTCTGTGTTATGAGTAGGTTCTGATTATCCGTTTTAAATACAACAGTGTGTACATCACATTCCATTTTGACAGCCCACTTCTGCCACAGAAACAATTTTAACTGACAAAGAAACAAGACAACACGCACCATCTTCTCTGAGTCACCCCAACACCTCCCCTCCCTTTCTCCTTGTCTTAGTTATTGTTGCTGTTTAGTCGCTAAGTCGTGTCTGACTCTTTTGTGATCCCAAGGACTGTAGCCCACCAGGCTCCTCTGTCCATGGGATTTTCCAGGCAAGAATACTGGAGTGGGTTGCTAGGCCCTCCTCCAGGGGATCTTCCCGATCCAGGGATCGAACGTGCGTCTCCTGCATTGGCAAGTGGGTTCTTCATCACTAGCACCACTTGGGAAGCCCAGGTACAGATTACTGCAAAATAAACCCCAATATCAGTCTGATGAAACAACATCCACTTTATTCTGCCTGTGGATGCTATGGTCAGAAAGTTAGACCAGGCCCTGAGACAATGGCTTGTCTGCTCTGTGGGATCTGGGATCCCAACTAGGAGCACTCAAATGCCAGGGCTGGTATCCCCTGGCATCTTTACTCATCCATCTGCTGCCTGGACTGAGATGACTCAAAGGCTGGGCTCCGCAGGGCATGGATCTCCTGCATGCAGCTCCTCTGTGCAACTTTGGCTTTCTCTCAGCTTACCTGCTCAGGTGGAGCAGGCTTCTTACATGGAGGCCCCCCAAGTGCCTTGTAAGGGAGGCAGAAGAGGCATGGCCTTCTATGGCCCAGTCTCAGAAGTCACACAGGAATCCTTCCACCAATTTCTGTTAGAGCAGTCCCAAGCCTGCCCAACTACGAAGGGAGGGCATAGAGCCCCACCACTGGAGGGGAGGATCTACAAAGAGTTTGCGGCAATTTATAGCTCATGTTGGTTCTGGGTTTGACCTTCTGCATGCTTCTGGATCTCCGGTTCTTTTCTTCTCCCCACCACCTAGATGGCCTGGCCACCCCTCTTCTCATCTCCCTGCACACACTCTTAGGCTCTGCTCAGCCACAGTCTGTTCTCCATCCTGCAACCTGGATAATCGTAAGAATTCAAATATGCTTCTCACCAGCTGCTAACCCCTCTGAGATTGAGACTCAGCTCTCTTAGCTCAGCCCCCAAGGCCCAGTATGATTTATTCCCTGACGACCTGTCTCGTTGCCCAATCCTGGGCCGCTGAACTGGGTGACCGTCCTGACTGCCTCAAGCCCTTTGCACACACACTGGTCCCTCTGCCTTGAATGCTTTTCCTTGCAGGCCCCATTCACCTGCACCGCAAAACTCCTGACTCATGATTCAGCTCTCTGCCCAACACCGTGGGCACACAGGGTCCCTCTCCACCCCACAGCGAGTCTGAGTGCCCTGGGATGTGTTCTTACAGCACCCTACACTTCTCCTCTGTCTGGCGCAGCATTGCCTATAAATATCCTGCGTTAAGGTGTACAACTGTCCGCATCGTGCTCTCCTCCTTCAGTCTACACCCTTAGGATATGAGGCTCCCGATGATCCTATCAAGAGGTGAAATCTAGGACTTTCCTGGTGGTCCAGAGGTTAAGAAGCCACCTTGCAATGCAGTGGACACGGGTTTGACCCCTAGTCTGGGGAGATTCCACATGCCACAGGGCAACTAAGCCTGTGTCCCACAACTACTGAGCCCTTGCTGTAGGGCCCACAGGCTGCAACTACTGAACCTGTGTTCTGCAACTATTAATACTGAAGCCCGCGTGCTCTAAAGCCTGTGCACCACAATGAAGAGTAGCCCCCACTCCCCACAAGTAGAGAAAGCCCACACACAGCAACAAAGATTCAGCACAGTCAAAAATTAACTAATTTTTAAAAAACAGGTAGAATCTATACATGTAACTTGGCTGTGAAATTGCTTTGGCCAATAGGGCATTGACAAACACAGCACAAGAAGAAGTTTGAAAGGTGCCTGTGCTTTGGGGCCTGCTCTGTTGCAGTGACTGGACCCTGAAGACTACCAGATACGGACAGCTGGCTGTACGCTGGAGTCACACGGTACCGAGGCTCCCTGTGTCATGCCTCATGGCCATCCTGCATCAGCCAGCCTCCTCTGCCCTTTCACTGGCCACACACAGGGGACAGCCCAGCAGACAAGCCATACTGGACGTTCAGCCAGGATGACTCTGTAATCAGATGCACAGTAACAGATGGTTGTGGTTTGAAGCCACCATATGTTAGGGGAAGCTGATGGATATGCATGTACTTGTATCAGTACTTTGTGGTGTCGATAGCCTCATCAGGTTTCAAACCTCATCAAGGTAGACACCAGATGCAAGCTAATGATTTTTTTTAAGATTCGTTTATTTTCCTGGCTGTGCCGGCTCATCACTGCTGTTTTCTCTAGTTGCAGAGAGCAGAGTCCACTCTCTTTTGCAGTGTGTGGGCTTCTCACTGCCGTGGCTTCTCTTGTTGCAGAGCACTGGCTCTAGGGACACGGGCTCAGTAGTTGTGGCACGGAGGCTTAGTTACTCGAGTTATGTGGGATCTTCCCAGAGCAGGGAGTGAACTCGTGTCCTTTGCATTGCAAGGTGGATTCTTAACCGCTGGAACTTTCTGAGTTGATGGAAACATCCCTAACTTGACAGCAGCGATGATGACACAAGGGCATGTGTTTGTCAAAACTTAGAATTGGTGCGATTCCTTGTACATGAAAGATTCTCAATGAAGGTGATTTCCAAAGGGCTAAGGGTGCCAGCTCCTTCTCTTCCACCTGTGCCCATGGCCTTCTGGGTTGGAGCACATAAAGACGTGAGGGAAAGGGGCATGAGAGATCGTCGACTCAGGATGAAGTTCTAGAAACTCCACCCTCCAAATTGCCAGCTGACTGTTCTGCCCTCCTTGCTTTCAGGGACAGGAGTGGCCCCTAGTCACTGTGTCCCCACTCTCCAGAGCCTCAGCAGAGCCATCTCTCACCAGGTCTTAGGTGGGAGGGTGAGGGGCTCATGGCACATGCTGTCTATCTCTCAAGACTCTGCCTCTTTTTTTAAATAAATTGCCTTAAAATGTTGTGTTAGTTTCTGCTGTACAACTACATGAGCCAGTCATAGGTATACATATACCCGCCTACCTCTTGAGCCTCCCTTCCACCCCTCCCCACCCCACCTCTCTAAGCCATCACAGAGCACCGAGCTGAGCTCCCTGTGCTATCCTGCAGGTTCCCACTATTTCACACATGGCAGAGTATATATGTCAAAGTTACTCTCTCAATTCATCCCACCTTCTTCCCACCCCACCCTGTGTCCAGAAGTCCTTTCTTTACATCTGCACCTCTATTCCTGGACTGCAAATATGTTCCTCAGTACCATTTTTCTAGATCCCATATATATGTGTTAATATACAATATTTGTTTTTCTCACTTACTTCACTTTGTATAACAGGCTCTAGGTTCATCCACATCCCTACAGCTAACTCAATTTCTTTCCTTTTTATGGCTGAGTAATATTCCATTGTATATATGTACCACATCTTTATTCATCTATTGATGGACACTTAGATTACTTTTCTGTCTTGGCTATTGTAAATAGTGCTGCAATGAACATTAGAGTACATGTGTCTTTTTGAATTATGGTTTTCTCAGGGTATATGCCCAGTTGTGAGGTTGTTCAGGCTGTATCTTTTTCCTCCCTGATCCTGCCGTGGTGCTCTTTGTAAATTTCTATTTGGTTGGGAAATTCAGGCTCCATGGGAACCTACATGTGAAAACCAAGTGGGCATCCTATTATAAATGATGACCATACTGGGCTTTAGTTTGGGGGTTATTGTCTATTGTACCTTTGTTTTATACCATCCAGCTTGTGCTAGCTATTCCTGAGATAATAGCAGCCTAAATTTGCTTTGGTGATGAGTATTTCTCCAAATCAGTCCAGGTGGTTCCAGAAAAGACAACTCCATAGAGGAATTCAACCTGTAACTTGGTCTGAAGGGTAAGGAACCTATTGCCTTGGCAGATATCCAAGGGAGAACATTCCGGGCAGAGGGACTGTTATGGATTGAATTGTGTTCTCCCACAAATGATACATTAAAGCCCCAAGGCCCCCAAGTAACTCTCTTCAGAGATAGAGCCTTTAAGGAGTTAATTAAGGTTAAGTGAGGTCATAAGTGTGGAACCCTGACCTGCTAGGACTGATGAATGAAGAGAAGAGGAAGACACTAGTGCTCTCCGCCAGGAGGACACAGCAAGAAGGTGACCATCTGCAAGGCTGGCAGGAGGCTTACCCCCAGCCATGATGGCACCCTGATCTCACACTTTCAGCCCCCAAAATTGTGAGAAAAAAAAGGTTGTTGTTTAAGCCTCCTAGGCACTGTACTTTGTCGCAATAGCCCAAGCTGACTGAGACAGGAAGTGACCCATGCAGAAGACTGGAGGTTCAAGGCTTTTCAGGGACACAGAGGGAGCAGGAGCTGTGAGCAGGTTTTTAGAACAGGACCCACTCAACTATGTTTACAGGACCCGCCTGGACCTGGAGGCGGAGCGCTGGGCAGTCCTAGGGGGAGGGGGAGGACCCTGCTTTCGAGGAGCAGATGACCAAGGGATGGATGACAAACGGTGTCTCCCAGGGAGCAGGAGGGAGGCTCACTGGGACCAGAGGAGGATTCATGGGCTGGCTAATAACCATGGTCTCAGAGGATGCCTGGAGGGGCTGCAGGGGCTGGGATGGGCCAGATATTCTTGGAGCCATAACAAGTGGGCCTCTCTCTAGCTTGGCCTAGGAGAAGAAATAAAAACTCCTGGGGCTTGGGGCTCGTGTAAACTTTTGTTGTTGTTCAGTTGATAAGTTGTACCGACTCTTTGTGACCCCATGGACTGTAGCACACCAGGCTCCTCTGTCCTCCACTATCTCCCAGTTTGTTCCTATTCACGTCCACTGAGTCTGTGATGCTATATAATTATCTTATCCTCTGCTGTCCCCTTCTCTTGCCCTCAATTTTTCCTAGCACCAGGATTTTTTCCAATGAGTCAAGTCTTAACATCAAGTGGCCGAAGTATTGGAGCTTCAGTTTCAGCATCAATCCTTCCAATGAATATTCAGGGTTATTTCCTTTAGGGTTGACTGGTCTGAATGCTGTGCTGCATAGTAAACAGAAATGAGTCTATTTACTGCAAATCATTCTCCCCCAACACTGCCAACATACAAAGTGCTTCAAGGTAGGGAAAAAGAGAACTGAGGGGACGGGGGATGAAAAAGGTGCTGTCTTCACACGGAGGGGAATGGAGAAGCCACTCTAGGTGTGTAGAGTCCATCTCAGCCACCACCACTGAACCTGAGTTGCTGAAGCAGCTTTTGCTGCTGCTGCTGCTAAGTTGCTTCAGTTGTGTCCGACTCTGTGTGACCCCATAGCCGGCAGCCCACCAGGCTCCCCCATCCCTGGGATTCTCCAGGCAAGAACACTGGAGTGGGGTGCCATTTTCCTTCTCCAGTGCATGAAAGTGAAAAGTCAAAGTGAAGCCGCCCAGTCTTGTCTGACTCAGCGACCCCATGGACTGCAGCCCACCAGGCTCCTCCACCCATGGGATTTTCCAGGCAAGAGCACTGGAGTGGGGTGCCATTGCCTTCTCCTGCTGAAGCAGCTCTACATCACAAAACAAATCTGCAGAGAACCCCAGCAGATGTCTACTTTGACGTTACACATCTCCTAGATTAAAAAGCCATTGATGAGCTAGGGACCTGGAAGCAACCTAGATGTCCATTGGCAGATGAATGGATAAAGAAATTGTGGTACATATACACAATGGAATATTACTCAGCTATAAAAAGCAATACATTTGAGTCTGTTCTAATGAGATGGATGAACCTAGAACCTATTACACAAAGTGAAGAAAGTCAGAAACAGAAAGACAAATACCATACATTAGCACATATATAGGAGAAGGCAATGGCAACCTACTCCAGTATTGCCTAGAGAATCCTGTGGACAGAGGCGGCCGTCTATGGGGTCGCACAGAGTCGGCCACGACTGAAGCAACTGAGCATGCATGCATGCATTGGAGAAGGAAATGGCAACCCACTCCAGTATTCTTGCCTGGAGAATCCCAGGGACGGCAGAGCCTGGTGGGCTGCCATCTATGGGGTCACACAAAGTTGGACACGACTGAAGCGACTTAGCAGCAGCAGCAGCAGCAGCAACACATATATGGAATCTAGAAAGATGGTACCAACAATCTATGTGCAGGGCAGCAAAAGAGACACAAAGAACAAACTTTTGGACTCAGTGGGAGAAGGAGAGGCTCGGATGATTTAAGAGAATAGCAGTGAAACATATACATTACCATATGTAAAACAGATGACCACTGTGAATTTGATGTATGACACAGGGCATCCAAAGCTGGTGCTCTGTGATAACCTGGAGGGAGAGGATGGGAAGGGAGGTGGGAGGAAGCTTCAGTGTGGAGGGGCTACATGTATACAGATGACCAATTTGTACTGATGTATGACAAAAACCATCACAATATTGTAATTATCCTCCAATTAAAACAAATAGATAAATTTTTTAAATAAAAAATAATTTAAAAAAAAGAGCCATTGATGTTATCTAGAGACACATATATGGAATCTAGAAAGATGGTACCAACAATCTATGTGCAGGGCAGCAAAAGAGACACAAAGAACAAACTTTTGGACTCAGTGGGAGAAGGAGAGGCTCGGATGATTTAAGAGAATAGCAGTGAAACATATACATTACCATATGTAAAACAGATGACCACTGTGAATTTGATGTATGACACAGGGCATCCAAAGCTGGTGCTCTGTGATAACCTGGAGGGAGAGGATGGGAAGGGAGGTGGGAGGAAGCTTCAGTGTGGAGGGGCTACATGTATACAGATGACCAATTTGTACTGATGTATGACAAAAACCATCACAATATTGTAATTATCCTCCAATTAAAACAAATAGATAAATTTTTTAAATAAAAAATAATTTAAAAAAAAGAGCCATTGATGTTATCTAGAGAAAGAAGAGGGCAAATGATTGGAGTTTCATTTTCCTCTGAACAGCACATTAGTGATCCAGGAGGCTGGGAGCTGCCACTCTCCCTTGCTGTTCTCAGAGCAATTTAGCCAGCGTTTCTTTCTAAACATCTCTTCCCCAGCATCTCCTTGTGGGCATCACACAACCCATCATGGGGCCAACAGGCTGCAGCTCAGGTGTATAATTTCACTATATTGAT
Organism: Aepyceros melampus; assembly: GCA_006408695.1. Taxonomy (NCBI): domain Eukaryota; kingdom Metazoa; phylum Chordata; class Mammalia; order Artiodactyla; family Bovidae; genus Aepyceros; species Aepyceros melampus. The sequence goes on from SJXQ01006462.1 coordinate 76,584, forward strand.
TGATACTAAAAATGGAATGCTCTCAGGTTACTTTCCTGTCTTAGTTTTATCCTGGAAATGCCCCAGGGAACATATTCATAGGGCTCTGGTGTTGTTTTCAAGATGAGCAGAAATACCTTTCTACAAGAGTTTTTTAAAACCTATTAGTGGAATTCACAATGACATCCTCCTTCTTTCCTATGGCTGCTCACTCTTTCCAGCACATTTCTTCCTGATTTTTCATGGAAAAGCAGGGATTTTCCCATCCAAGAGGAAAGGGAAATACTACAGTAAGTACCCTATGTACAAAAAAGTTCCGTTCCGAGAATGCATTCTAAGTCAAATTTATTCATAAGATCAACAAAGTTAGCCTAGGTATTCAACAAATACAACCAGTTACATAGTACTGTACTGTAATAGGTTTATAATATTTTTCACACAAATAATACATAAAATACAAATGCAAAAAATAAAGAAAACATTTTTTTAAATCTCACAGTTCATTGTATCCCTTGTAGAGGGTGTGCACACACACATGACAATGTATGCCCGACGTGTGAACTAACTTACATGTGAACACATGTTCTCATCTTTGAAAGTTCACAACTTGAAGGTTTTTATGTAGGAGACTTAACTGTACCATTACAAGCATGCAGCATTTCCCCTGCACTGCTACAGATGTCTGTGATAATTAAACCAAAGGGAACCCTTATGTAAAAGCCCAGGAATCTGGTTTGAGATGGTAGAATGAGACACATGGTTTCCTTGTCTCCCTCACTAAAATCATGCAAGAGAAGTACAAGTGGAATTCAAGGAAAGAGAGCAGAGTGGAAGATGGAGACCATCAGCCTTTGAAGACTCTGACAGATTTCTAGAAGTCAGGAGGTGGAAAGATGCCAGTATATGGGTTGGAAGAGGCAGGTGGAACCCACAGGGTCGGGGAGGGGAGACAGGCAGTGTCTGCGTGCACAGTACGTGGGGAGGTGACAATGATGGCCATACTCACTTCATATCTATCCCCCTAAATGAAATGAAATAAAACAAAAGCTTGTATTTACCTTTTATGCACCCCATCCACCTAGGAAGAAAATGCCTTGTTAATTAGCACAGCCACCTCCAGACCTCTGGCTGAAGTCCATTCCCCTGCTAGTTTTACCAGTCTGCCTCAGACTGTAACCCACAAGTCCAGTTACAGGGTTAATCATCGGTAACCCCCGCACCTGAAAGTGCTGGCTTTTGTCACTTTATTTGTGAGTTCCGTGGGCACACATCAGAGTAGTGGGAAAGACTGACTCATTTCCGCCTGTGGGCTATCTTCTCTACCAGATTCTTTTCTTTTTAATTAGTTTTTGTTGGAGTATAGTTGCTTTACTATTAGTTTCTACTAGTATTNTCTTTTTAATAGCTGAGTAATACTCCATTGTGTATATGTACCACAGCTTTCTTATCCATTCATCTGCTGATGGACATCTAGGTTGCTTCCATGTCCTGGCTATTATAAACAGTGCCGCAATGAACATTGGGGTACACGTGTCTCTTTCAATTCTGGTTTCCTTGGTGTGTATGCCCAGCAGTGGGATCGCTGGATCATAAGGCATTTCTATTTGCAATTTTTTGATGAATCTCCACACTGTTCTCCATAGTGGCTGTACTAATTTGCATTCCCACCAACAGTGTAAGAGGGTTCCCTTTTCTCCACACCCTCTCCAGCATTTATTGCTTGTTGACTTTTGGATCGCAGCCATTCTGACTGGTGTGAATCTCATAAAAATAAAATGCATTTGCTCTTCCAAAGAAACTTTTTTTAAAAAGTTACTGGACTATAGTTGCTTAACAATGTTTTGTTATTTTCTGATCTCAGTAAAATGAATTTGCCATATGTCAAGGCTCTGGTTTTTCCAGTAGTCATGTGTGGACATGAGAGCTGGGCTGTGAAGAAAGCTGAGTGCTGAAGAATTGATGCTTTTGAACTGTGGTGTTGGAGAAGACTCTTGAGAGTCCCTTGGGCTGCAAGGAGATCCAACCAGTCCATCCTAAAGAAGATCAGTCCTGGGTGTTCATTGGAAGGACTGATGCTAAAGATGAAACTCCAATAACTTTGGCCACCTCATGTGAAGAGCTGACTCATTGGAAAAGACCCTGATGCTGGGAGGGATTGGGGGCAGGAGGAGAAGGGGACGAACAAGGATGAGATGGCTGGATGGCATCACCGGCTCGATGGATATGAGTCTGAGTGAACTCCGGGAGTTGGTGATGGACAGGGAGGCCTGGCATGTTGCGGTTCACAGGGTCACAAAGAATCAGACACGACTGAGTGACTGAACTGAACTGAACTGATACATATTTATGCCCCTCTTTTTAAAATTTCGTTCCCATTTAGGTCACCACAGAGCTTTGAGTAGCGTTTCCTGTGCTATACAGTATATTCTCATTTGTTATCTATTTTATACACAATAGTAAATATCCACTGACAGAGGAATAGATAAAGATGTGGCACATATATACAATGGAATACCATACAGCCACATATGAAACAACACTGCCATTGCGGGATGTGGATGGGTCTACATAGGGTCTGGGTCTGACATATAGAGTGAAAAAAGTCAGAAAGAGAAAACTAAATATTATTATGTTAATGTCTACATACGGAATCTAGAAAAATGGTAATGATGAACCGATTTGACAGGCAAGAATAGAGAGGCAGACATAGAGAATGAATTTCTGGACACAGTTGGAGGAGTAGCTGTTGTTACGGTTGCTAAGTCTTGCCTGACTGTTTGCAAGCCCATGGACTGCAGCATACCATTCTCCCCTGTCCTTCACAGAGTTTGCTCAGGGTGAAAGAGAGAGTGGGAAAAACTGAGAGAGTACCATTGACATACATACACTACCATGTGTAAATTAGATTGCTAATGAGAAACTGCTCCATAGCACAGGAAACTCAGTGTGGTACTCTGTGATGACCTAGAGGGCTGCAAAGCATGGGGAGGGTTGGAGGGAGGATGAAGAGAGAAAGAATATATGTATGCTGCTGCTCTGTTAAGTCACTTCAGTCATGTCTGATTCTGTGCGACCCTATGGACAGCAGCCCACCAGGCTCCTCCATCCACAGGATTCTCTAGGCAAGAATATGTGTATACTTAGAGCTTATTTATGTTGCTGTATAGCAAAAACCAACAAAATATTGTAAAGCAATTATCCTCCAATAAAAAATAAATGAATAATTAAATACATTTTAAAAAAGAAATAAATTCCCAGGAAATAAGAGGAGAGACATAAGTACTAATAGCTATATAAATTCTCAGCCTGCCAACAGTGTAAGAGGGATCGATGCAGGGTGCAGGATGCTTGGGGCTGGTGCACTGGGATGACCTGGAGGGATGGTGTTGGTGGGTAGGTGGGAAGGGGATTCGGGATTGGGAACACATGTACACCTGTGGCAGATTCATGTTGATGTGTGGCAAACCCAATACAATATTGTAAAGTAAAAAAAATTTTTTAATAAATAATAATAAATTCAAAAAACATTCTCAGCCTAATAGACAAGATCAAAAATCAAGAACCTAAACTCAAAATTCCAAATTTATGCTAATGAACTGTTAAGAAATAGACAATAATTGTAAAGGAATGCAATTCGACTATCAAAGATTTACTGAGTATTTATTCCATGCTGGGATCAAATCTAGGGATATAGGAGCTAAGGTTTTGTGAACACACATGGCTGTTATAAAGATGAGCAAACATCATTGAAGAAAGACTTTTGCCCTGTGCAAGAGTCTCTCCAGGGCGCCTTTCATGTCCCTGTTCCTTAGGCTATAAATGAAGGGGTTCAGCAGTGGAGTGACCACTGTATACATCACAGAGGCGATGGTGCTCTTGTCCCTGGAGGTGCTGGATGAGGGGAAAAAATAGAGTCCAATAATTGTTCCATAATACAGACACACCACAGAGAGGTGGGAGCCACACGTGGACAATGCTTTGCAGATCCCCTTGGTGGAGGGGACCTTCAGGATGGTGGCCCCAATGCATCCATAAGAGGCCAGGATGCATATTAATGGAGGATGATGACGACCACTCCTGCTGTGAAAATGGCCAGCTCATTGAGGGATGTGTCTGAGCAGGAGAGCTTCAGCAGGGCATCAAGGTCACAGAAGAAATGGGGGATGCTGTGGTCAGCACAAAAGGAGAGCTGGGTCAGGAGGAGGGTGTGACACAGGGCACTGGCACAGGAGAGAATCCAGGACGCAGTTACTAGTAAGGTGCACAGCCCCTGTCCCATGACGGTGCTGTAGTGGAGAGGGTGGCAGATGGCCACGTACCGATCATAGGCCATCGAGGTGAGCAGGAAATCATCCAGACCAGTAAAAAAGAGGAAGAAATACGTCTGTGATATGTACCCTGCATAGGGGATGGATTGATCCTGAGTCTGCATGTTTATCAGCATTTTAGGGATGGTGACAGATGAGAAGGAGATGTCAGTGAGGGCCAAGTGGCTGAGGAAGAAGTACATGGGGGTGTGGAGGTGGGCGTCCAGCCTGATGAGCAGGAGGATGAGCAGGTTGCCCAGCACCGTGGTCAGGTACACACCCAGGAACAGGGCAAAGAACACGCCCTGCTGCTCTGGCTGGATGGGGAGTCCCAGGAGGAGGAACTCGAACACGCTGCTATTTTTCTCCCTCTTCATGCTCCTCTCCTGTCTGTTGTGAACAAAAGGATAGTAAAGTAGCACATTTTCACTACAGAGGCAGAAAATAATGAGTCCTTTCTGCTGGTGAATGTCAGTGTCTGCCTGCATTGCCATGTCTTTGCAAAACCCTAAAATGTATGGCATTACCATGTAAAGCAGGGAATTTACCAACAAAGAGGAGGTTTGATACAGAACAGAAACTGGCTCAGTGGCATTTTTCCATCATCTAGGAAAGAGGCCACCTCTAAGTCATAATTTGCAGCCGTGTCTTTTCAGCAAAGAGAAAATGTCACAGCTTCTTAGTAGAGGGATAGATAGTAAGTTAAAATTTCTATTCTGTTTCTGTACATTTAAGAACAATCCTATGGTTTGACCTTCAGATTGTGACATAACATTTTTTGAAATCTGACTTCAAAATCGTTTCCTAAGGAAAGTGTAGGGGGGAAGTTTCAACAACAAGTTCTCATGGGAAAGTGGATCAAAAATACATTGCCAAAGTTTACTTTATGTATAAAGGCTGAAGAGAAAAGAATCATATCTCTTGATTGAACTCAGAGGGTCTTAGATCTCAGCCTTGTAATATCACTGCTTTACAAAGTAAAAATATTACTGTAAGTCATATATTTTTTTACTAGTACTCATATTTATCATTATCTAATCTTTTCTTGATCCAACAAACTCTCCTGACCCATGAATAGGCACACCCATAATAAAAAGAGTTGTTTTCAAGAGTCAAAGTGATAAGCTATGATATGCCTTCTCCCCTTGTCTTTAGGTACTAGCATGAGAACTGACATAAATAAGACCACCTATGTACACACACACACACACACACACACACACAAATACACACCTGCTATAGAGAAAGGAAACCAGTTCTGCTCTGAACTTTATGCTAATGTTATGCTAACTTTATGCTGGCTGCTGAGAGTAAGGACAGGTTTCTCAGTTTCTCCGTAGGACACCTGGAGACAAGATGTAGACAATTCTGTGGTCCTGAACCTCTTAACCAGCATCAGAGAGAAAAAAATCCATGAGCCTTGGAGTTCGTCTCCAGGTTCAGAAATGGAGTGTGAACACTATCATATGCCCAACAGGGAGAGGACTCAAGGGACCAGACACCGAACTCCTGGTTAGACACATGCATTAAACATAGATTAATTGCTCAGTTTTCTTCTTACTCTCTCCAAGACAGATGCCCTCGGGCAGTCATTCCTAAACTTTGATGTGCCACAGAATCCCCTGGGGAGCTTGTTAAAGTTGCAGATCCCAGCTCCACCTCCAGTGATGCTCTTTCTTAAACTCTGCAGCCAGGGAATTCTGATGCACATGGTCCTAAGGGCAGATTTTGAGGAAACATTATCCTTAGGAAGAACATCATGGTGATGCCCTGTGGATATGAGGCCCCCAAAAGAGTAAAAGACCTCCTTATCCTTCCCTGCTAACTTAATGTTTCCCTGAGTTAAGTCATAGCCTGGTATGTGAGCAGGGATTTATTTTCCAAGTGGAAATTCCCTTTTGATTTTCTGCTTTTAAAATTAATTCTTCGTCATGATGGAAACCCAAATACAGTAACATAGATATGAATGGAAAGAAGTATGTCAAAGAACTTCACCCTTCCATTATTCATTTATCCTTCTAAAGTGGATTTTATTCAAGAAATTTTATATTTACATAAACAGGATTTATTTTATATGGTATTTTATAGCTTTCTTTTCCTATAAGAATATATTGCAATAATATTTGCATATCTACTTCTATGCATATAAATATAAAGAATACATATCACATCAACATGTAAGTCTACTTAAAATTTAAAAATTTTAGCTGCACTCTTGCTGAATAGTTCTGATGAACCAACTCATTGCAAAAGACACTGATGCTGGGAAAGATTGAGGGCAGGAAGTGAAGTGGGTGACAGAGGATTAGATGGTTGGACGGCATCACCAACTCAATGGACGTGAAAAGTGAAAGCAAGTGAAAGCCCTCAGTCATGTCCAACTCTTTGTAACCCCATGGACTGTAGCCCGCCAGGTTCCTCTGTCCATGGAATTCTCCAGGCAAGAATACTAGAGTGGGTAGCTGTTGCCTTCTCCAGGGGATCTTCCCAACCCAGGTATTGACCCAAGTGCCCTACATTACAGGCGAATTTTTTACCATCTGAGCCAACAGGGAAGCGCAAGAATACTGGAGTGGGTATCCTACCCCTTCTCCAGTAGATCTTCCTGACCTAGGAATTGAACTGGTGTTTCTTGCATTGCAGGCAGATTATTTACCAGCTGAGCTACCAGAGAAGAGTTTGAGCAACTGTAGGAGGTGGTGAAGGACAGGGAAACCTAACATGCTACAGTCCATGGAGTCACAGAGTTGGACACAACTTAATGACTAAACAACAACAAAATTGTTGAATTAACTCAGTGATTCTTTAATAAAAAATTTGAATTCTTTAATAAAGTTAAACCTTACTAAAGATTATACTATGCCTTGAAATCTTCTCTGTGTCAGTTGTCTGATCAAGGTTACTTTCATATCTCCAAAGCATCCAGTTTTACAGGCTCCATTATCATGGTTCCCCATGCCCGTGAGGAACTTCATGCTCCTTTGAAAAGAGAAGAACCTAACTTTGAAAATGTCCAGGAAAAATACATGAAGAATGGAAGGTTAAACTGAACTCTGTGAAAACAGAGGTAATAAAGCCAGACCATCTTCATTCACCTAAGGGATTGCTTAAGTCAGAGCTTATGGAATGAAATAAATAAACAGTAAAGTAATTTGCTACTGCAATATTCTATACATGTATCAAATATCAAACTCCTTCCAACATTTTGATTTCCATCTTTACACACAAACAGACCTGAGCTGGGGACATACCACAGACTTAAATGTCACTCCAGATGCTGGTTACATATTGTCCAGTCTTATGTTTATGTATAAAGTTGGTAAAGATATTACATTTTGCATAGCTCCAGCACACAAAAAAATGACACCACTGAAAGACTGGGATAAAAACCAATGCTAAAAAAGACATATACCTAATAAGATAATAATAGAGATAAAATGAACAAGTAAGAAATAAACTAATCTAAAAAAAGGCAAATAAAGAGGGAAAAGAAAACAAAAAAGAATCTCCCTCCAAATCAGTTTGCGTTAAGTGATTTTGCAAGGTAGCAGGATTATAAAGCTGATGAACAAAAACCAAAAATCAATGGTACTTTATATCCTAGCATGGAGAATTGAAAATTTTTAATATACTATTTATAACAGTATAAAAACTGAAAAATACATATGGATGAATTTACCAAAATACCTGAAATACTAGGACATTAAAAACCACAAAATATTTATGGTGAAATAAAAAGGATGCAAATGGAGATATACCTTGCACACAGACTGGATAACTCAGTGTTATCATAGAGCTGGTCCTCTCCCCCATTTGACCTACAGGGTCAACACCATCAAGCCAAAAACATTAGCAGCCTACTTTTTGAAGATACTTCTTAATTTTACACACACGTGAAAGGGAAACCATAATAATTTAAAATGAGAAAAAAACTGCCAGACCTACTTTACCTAATTTCAAAACTTTTATAATCCGTAGCAAAGAAAATAATAATATTGGCATGAGAACAGGAATATAGCTGATTCATGACAATGTATAGCAGGGCGAATACAGTGTTGTAAAGCAAAACAAACTAAAAAATAAAAATTAATTTAAAAAAATAGAACAGTGAATAATTTTGAAATCAGTCAGTACATACAAGGTCAGTTAATAGTTTATGAATGCACCAAGGCAATTTAATGTGGCAAGGATATTGTTTCAGAAAATGATGTCAGCATGATTCAGTATCAATATGTCTTAAGTGAACACGGACTTTTGGCCGCATCACATGCAAAACATAACTTGAAACGGAGCAATTGTATAAAACCTATAAGTATAAAACTATGGTGTGGGCAACATTTCCTTAGATAAGACACAGAAGTCATGAATTCTAAAAAAAAAAGTAATCTTGACTTCATAATAATAAAATGCATCTGCAATTCAAAAGAAACTCTTCTTTAAAAATTTTTTATTGGAGTATAATTACAATGGTGTATTAGTTTCTGCTCTTGAGGAAAGTGAATCAGCCATATGTATACATTTCTGTTGTTGTTCAGTTGATCAGTCATGTCCAGCTCTTTGCGACCTGATGGACTACAGCATGCTAGGCTTCCCTGTCCCTTACCATCTCCCAGAGCTTGCTCAAACTCATGTCCACTGAGTCAATGATGCCATCCAACCATCTCATCCTCTGTTGTTCCATTCTCCTGCCCTCACTCTTTCCCAGCATCAAGGTCTTTTCCAATGAGTCAACTCTTCATATTAGGTGGCCAAAGTATTGGAGCTTCAGCTTCAGCATCAGTCCTTTTAATGATTATTCAGGATTGATTTCCTGGATAATGGACTGGTTGGATCTCCTTGCTGTCCAAGGGACTCTCAAGAGCTTCTCCAACACCACAGTTCAAAAGTGTCAATTCTTTGGCTCAGCTTTTTTTATGGTCCAACTCTCACATCCGTGTACGACTACTGGAAAAGCCATAGCTTTGGACGGACCTTTGTTGGCAAAGTAATGTTTCTGCTTTTTAATATGCTCTCTAGGCTGGTCATAGCTTTTCTTCCAAGGAGTAAAGGTCTTTTAATTTCCTGGCTACAATCACCACCTGCAGTGATTTTTGAGCGCAAGAAAATAAAATCTGTTATGGTTTCCATTGTTTCCTCATCTGTTTGCCATGTAGTGATAGGACCGAATGCCATGATCTTAGTTTTTTGCATGTTGAATTTTAAGTCAGCTTTTTCACTTTCCTTTTTCACCTTCAAGACACTCTTTAGTTCCTCTTGGTTTTCTGCCATAAGTGTAGTGTCATCTGCATATCTGAGGTTATTGATATTCCTCTTGGCAATGCTGACTCCAGCTTGTGCTTCATCCAAACTGGCATTTCGCATGATGTACTCTGCATAGAAGTTAAATAAGCAGGGTGACAATAAACAGCCTTGATGTACTCCTTTCCCAATTTGGAGCCAGTCCATGTTCCATGTCCAGTTCTAAACGTTACCTCTTGACCTGCATTCAGGTTTCTCAGGAGGCAGGTCAGGTGGTCTGGTGTTCCTATCTCTTGAAGAATTATCCAAAGCTTGTTGTGATCCACACAGTCAAAGGCCTTCTGCAGTCAATGAAACAGAAAAGAAAGTAGAAAGAAAGTGAAGTCGCTCAGACATGTATGACTCTATGAGACCCTGTGGACTGTAGCCTATCAGGTTCCTATGTCCATGGGATTGTCCAAGCAAGAATATTGGAGTGGGTTGCCATTTCCTTTTCCAGAGGATCTTCCTGACCCAGGGATCAAACCAGGGTCTCCCGCATTGCAGGCAGGCGCTTTACCCTCTGAGCCACCAGGGAATGAAGCAGAAGGAGATATTTTTCTGGAATTCTCTTGTTTTTTTCTATGATTGAACAGATGTTGGCAAGTGATCTCTGGTTCCTCTGCCATTTCTAAATCCAGTTTGAGCACTTTGAAGTTCTTGGTTTACATACTGTTGAACCAGTCTAGCTTGGAGAATTTTGAGAATTACTTTGCTAGCATGTGAAATGAGGGCAACTGTGTAGTTGTTTGAAAATTCTTTGACATTGCCCTTCTTTGGAACTGGAATGAAAACTGACATTTTCCATTCCTATGGCCATTGCTGAGTTTTCCAAATTTGCTGGCATATAGAGCTCAGCACTTCAACAGCATCATCTTTTAGGATTTGAAATAACTCAGCTGGAATTCCATCACCTCCACTAGTGATGCTTCCTAAGGCCCACTTGACTTTGCACTCCAAGATGTCTGGCTCTAGGTAAGTGATCACATCATCATGGTTATCTGGGTTATTCAGATTTTTTTGTATAGTTCTTTTGTGTATTCTTGCCATCTCTTCTGAATATCTTCTTAAGTCCATACCATATCTTCTTTTTCAGTTAAGTCCATGTTCTTTATTGTGCCCATCATGGTATGACATGTTCCATTGGTATTTCTAGTTTTCTTGAAGAGATCTCTTGCCATGGGCGGAGTTCCTCACACTGGCCCCTGCATGGGTCATGAGGAAGGAGGCTTGGCATATGCAAAGGCATGATCAAGCCTCAATCTCTAGTCTTTCTCCTTCTGTAGTTTTCCTCTATTTCTTTGCATTGTTTACTTAGGAAGGCTTTCTTATCTCTCCTTGCTATTCTATTTAATATATAGTAGTATTTAACACAATACTTGGAGAAGGCAATGGCAACCGACTCCAGTACTCTTGCCTGGAAAATCCCATGGGTGGAGGAGCCTGGTAGGCTGCAATCCATGGGGTCATGAAGAATCAGACACGACTGAGTGACTTCACTTTCACTTTCATGCATTGCAGAAGGCGATGGCACCCCACTCCAGTGTTCTTGCCTGGAAAATCCCATGGACAGAGGATCCTGGTGGCTCCTCTCAGCCTTCCTGTGCCCACACAGCCACTGCTCCTTGACGTGGGGTTGCTCCTCTCGGCCGCCTCCCTTGACCTCGGGCATGGGGTAGCTCCTCTCGGCCAGTAATGGAATATTACTCAGCCATAAAAAGAAACACAATTTGAATCAGTTCTAATGAGGTGGATGAACCTGGAGCTTATTATACAGAGCGAAGTAAGTCATAAAGAGAAAGACAAATATCACATACTAATGCATATATATGGAATCTAGAAAGATGGTACCAAAGAATTTATTTGCAGGGCAGCAATGGAGAAACAGACATGGAGAACAGATTTATGGACATGGGGAGAGGGGAGGAGAGGATGAGAGGTACGAAGATGTGGCAGATATATACAATGGAATATTACACATCCAAAAAATGGATCAAATTGTGCCATTTTCTGAGACATAGACTGACCTACAGACTGTCATATAGAGTGAAGTAAGTCAGAAAGAGAAAAAAATATCGTATATTAATGCATATATATGGAACCTGGAAAATAGTACTGATGAACCTATTTCTAGGTCAGGAATAGAAATGCTAACAGATGCAGAGAACAGACATACGGACACACCAGGGAAGGAGAGGATGGCACAGATTGGGAGATTAGGATTGACACATATACACTACCGTGTGTAACATAGACAGCTAGTGGGAAGCAGCTATATAACACAGGGTACTTAGCTCAGTGTTCTGTGATGACCTAGATGGGTGGAAAGGCTGGGTAGTGAGAGGCAGACTCAAGAGGAAGGGAATACATGTATACTTACAGCTGATTCATGTTGCTGTACATCAGAAACCAACACAACATTCTAAAGCAATTATACTCCATGTAAAGTAAAAAAATAAAATAATCTGAAAAAAAGAAAAATAAATAAAAAACAAAATTAAATAAAATATGTAAATGAGAGGAGAAACATACATACTGCCAGCTGTGCAATTTCCCAGTTTAATACACAAAACTTATAATCAAGAATATCAACTCAAAATTAACAATTTATGCTAATGAATTGTAAAGAAGTAAACGATAACTATAATAATGTCATAGGATGCAATCCAAGTTATAAAATATTAACTGAGGATTTATTCCATGCTAGGATCTGGGGTTCTGTTAACACATATGTCTGTTATAAGATGAGCAAATGTCATTGAGACAAGACTTTTGCCCTCTGCAAGAGTCTCTCCAGGGCCCCCTTCATGTCCCTGTTCCTTAGGCTATAAATGAAGGGGTTCAGCAGTGGAGTGACCACTGTGTACATCACAGAAGCAATGGTGCTCTTGTCCCTGGAGGTGCTGGATGAGGGGAAAAAATACAGTCCAATAATTGCTCCATAATACAGACACACCACAGAGAGGTGGGAGCCACACGTGGACAATGCTTTGCAGATCCCCTTGGTGGAGGGAACCTTCAGGATGGCGGCACCAATGCATCCATAAGAGATCAGGATGCATATTAATGGGAGGACGATGATGGCCACTCCTACTGTGAAAATGGCCAGCTCATTGAGGGATGTGTCTGAGCAGGAGAGCTTCAGCAGGGCATCAAGGTCACAGAAGAAATGGGGGATGCTGTGGTCAGCACAAAAGGAGAGCTGGGTCAGGAGGAGGGTGTGACACAGGGCATTGGCACAGGAGAGAATCCAGGACGCAGTTACTAGTAAGGCGCACAGCCCCTGTCCCATGACGGTGCTGTAGTGGAGAGGGTGGCAGATGGCCACGTACCGATCATAGGCCATTGAAGTGAGCAAGAAATTGTCCAAATCAGTAAAAAATATGAAAAAATACATCTGTGTTATGCACCCTGCATAGGGGATGGATTGATCCTGAGTCTGCATGTTTATCAGCATTTTAGGGATGGTGACAGATGAGAAGGAGACGTCAGTGAGGGCCAAGTGGCTGAGGAAGAAGTACATGGGGGTGTGGAGGCGAGCGTCCAGCCTGATGAGCAGGAGGATGAGCAGGTTGCCCAGCACTGTGGTCAGGTACACGCCCAGGAACAGGGCGAAGAACACGCCCTGCTGCTCTGGCCGGATGGGGAGCCCCAGGAGGAGGAACTTGGACAACTGCTCTGGTTCTCCCTCCTCATGCTCCTCTCCTGTCTGCTGGGGGAGAAAGGACAGTGAAAAGACAGTGAAAGAAGCAGAAACTAACAATCAGGCAGGTCAAAATGAATCCCTAGCATAGCAGAGGGATGTTAAATTAAAATCTACCTCATTTCTATTTTGTTTCTGTACCTTTAAAAACAGTCATAAAGTTTGACCTTTGGGTTGTGACATATTGAACTTTTGAAATTTGACTTTAAAATCCTTAGTAAGTATAGTGAGGAAGTTTCAACAAATTCTCAAAGGAAAGTGGATCAAAAATAAATAGTCAAAGTTTCCATTACGTATAAAGATTGAAGGAAAAAGAAACTTATCTGTTGGTTGAACTGAGTGCCTTAGAGCTCAGTCTTGCAACATCACTGCTTTACAAAGCAAACTTATTACTGGCAGTTGCATATTTTTTACTAGTGCTCGTATTTTTCATTCTCCAGTCTCCTCCTGATCCAACAAGTTCCCACGACCTCTTGAATTTTCACAATTCATAGTAAAAAGTGCTGTTGTCAATAGGTGTCAAAGAGATAAACCATGATATGTCTTTTCCCCCACCGCCATCTTTAGAAACTAATAATAAGAAATGACATAAGCCAAGAGCACAAAGAGGTGATGACCACCTTTACACACACACACACACACGCTTTTGGTTGAAAGAGACTAAGTTCTGCTCTGAACTTTATGCTCAAGTGATCTAGCTGCAGGGAATAAGGACTGGTTTCTCAGCTTCTCTGGGCCTTCCCTGGTGGCTCAGATGGTAAAGAACCTGCCTGCAATGCAATGGGGGAGACCCAGGTTAGATTCCTGGGTGAGGAGATCCCCTGGAGAAGGGAATGGCAACCCACTCCAGTATTCTTGCCTGGAGAATTCTATGGACAGAAAAGCCTGGTGACTACAGCCAGTGGGGTCACAGAGAGTCGGACAAAATGGTTTCAGCTTTTCGGTAGGATGCTCCAAGACCAGATTTAGCCACCACTTCTGTGGTCCCGAACTCTCACCAGGGACTTCCTTGGTGGCTCAGATGGTAAAGCATCTGTCTACAATGCCGGAGACCTGGATTCTAGCCCTGGGTTGGGAAGAACCCCTGGAGAAGGAAATGACGATCCACTCCAGGACTATTGCCTGGAAAATCCCATGGACAGAGGAGCCTGGTAGGCTACAGTCCATGGGGTCGCAGAGTTGAACATGACTGAGCAACTTCACTTCACTTTCACTTACTTTCTGTGGTCCCAAACTTCTCACCAGCATCAGGGTGAAATAAACAGACTCCTCAATCCACAGTTTCAGAAATGGAAATATGAAGACTATGCTCTGCCCACAAGGGAGGGGACCACAGGGACTAGGCACCAAGTTCTTGACTAGAGACATGCATTAAACATCTATTAATTACTCAGTTTTCTTTATACTCCCTTCAGGAAAGATGCTCTCAGGCAGTGGTCCCTAAACTTCAACATTCCCCAGAATCCCTTGGGAGCTTGTTAAGGATGAAGATCCCAGCTCCACCTCCAGTGATGCTCATTCATGAGCTCCAGGGCCAGGGAATTCTGAGGCACAGGATCCTAAGGGCCAACACTGAGGAAACACTGTCCTGAGGAAGAACATCAGGGTAATGCCCAGTGGGTGTGAGCCCACAGGAGATGTGGAAAGATCTCCTTACTGCCCCTTCCCCACGGCTTAATGTAATAACATAGACATGAAAACAAAGGAGAAAGTCAAAGTACTTCACCCATCCATTATTTATTTATCCTTCTAAGATGGTTTTTAATTAATTTATTTTAATTAGAGGATAATTACTTTACAATATTGTGATGGTTTTTGCCTTACATCAACATGAATCAGCCGTAGGTATACATATTTCCACAAACGAAGTTTACTTTATACGGTAATTTATAGTTTTCTTTTCCTAATGTAATTTATCATAATAATTGTATATATATTTCTATGCATTTCAGTACATAATGCATCTGCTCTTCAAAACAAACCCTTTTGAAAAAAATTTTATTGGACTATAGTGCTTTACAATGCTGTGTTGTTTTCTGCTATACAGGAAAATGAATCAGCCATAAGCACACATACACTCCTCTTTTTTTGGATTTCCTCCCCATTTAGATCACCATAGAGTATTGAGCTGAGTTCCTTATGCTCTACAGTATGTTCTCATTAGTTATCCATTTTATACATAGTAGTAAATGTCCATCAAGAGAGGAGTAGATAAAGATTTGGCACTTATATACAATGGAATATTAATCAGCCATAAAATGGAACAAAATTGTTCCATATGAGGAGACTGTCATACAGAGTGAACTAAGAAAAAAAATATATCATATATTAACACAAAAAAGGGAAGGACTGATGCTGAAGGTGAAACTCCCAATACTTTGGCCACCTGATGCAAAGAACTGACTCATCAGAAAAGACCCTGATGTTGGGAAAGATTGAAGGCGGGAGGAGAAGGGGATGACAGAGGATGAGATGGTTGGATGGCATCACCAACTCAATGGACATGCATTTGAGTAAGCTGCAGGATTTGGTGATGGACAGGGAAGCCTGACATGTTGCAGCCCATGGGGTCACTAAGAGTAGGACACAACTGAGTGACTGAACTGAACTAAACACAAAGGAAATTCAAAATAGAAAAACAGGTTTCAGACTGGCAGAAAATATTCTCAAAATATATTTCTGATAAAGACTTGAATCCAGAACGTATATGAAAGACAAGCAATCCAATTATTTGAAAAAAAAAATGTGAACAATTTGAATAGCTATCTCACCAAAGGAAGATTATAGCAAATTAGTGTATATATAGACACTCAATGTCATTAGTCATTAGATTAATGGAAATGAAAACCAGAATGATATAGGACAACAGACTCACTAGAATGGCCAAAATTCAGATAAATGGCAATTCCTAGTGGTAGTGAGGATGTTAGAACTCTCATACATTACAGGCAGTATTGCATAATATAGAACTGTTTCGGAAATAGTTTGTCAGTTTCTCCTGAAGTTAAATACACCCTTGGCCCTGCAATTCCACTTTAGGGATTTATGCAAAAGAAATATAAATTTCTCACACAAAGACCTGAATGTACAGCTATGTGCTACCGTGCTGTGTTTAGTCAGGCAGTTGTGTCTGACTCCTTGTGGCCCCATGGACTGCAGTCCGCCAGGCTCTTCTGTCCATGGGGATTCTCTAGGCAAGAATATTGGAGGGGGTTTCCATGCACTCCTCCAGGGGAATTTCACAACCCAGGGATTGAGTCTAGGTCTCCCACATTGCAGGCAGGTTTTTCACTGTCTAACCCACCAGAGAGCCCATGAACAATGGAATGGGTAGCCTATCCCTTCTCCAGGAATTAAAGCGGGGTCTCCTGCATGCAGGCAGATTCTTTACCAGCTGAGCTACCAGGGAAGCCCACACAGCTATACACATATTCATATATTGATACATGTGACAAAGGTGATCCTGAAATGCCACAAAGAAAAGGGATTTTCAACAAAGGGTGCTAGGGTGGTTGAATATTCATAGAGAAGAAAAATGAATTATAATTCACACCATAGACAAAAATTGCTTCCAGAAGATTATAGATCTAAAACTAAAAGCTTCTTATTAATAATATACAAGGATATTTTTATATATTTGGCCATATTTTTAAAAACACAAAAAGTACAAATCATAAAGGAACAAATCGACAAACTTGACTACCTTAAATTTATGATCTGTTTTTCATCAAAATATATCATTTAGATATATCATTTAAATATATCATTTAGATATCACAGAGTAGGAGAAGATTCTATCTATCTATCTATCTATCCACCTGTCTATATAGCTGGCTGCCTACCTTTCTTCAACAAAGAAATCAGATTCAAGCTATATAAAAAATTCTTTATATCAATGGAAAAAAAGGGGAGAAAATGCAATAGAAAAATAAGTAAAATGTTTGAATGACTTCACCTAAGATATCCAAATGAACAACATTCATAACAATATGTGTTCAAATTCCATTTTTAATGTCAAATAAATACAAATTAAAACCACCATGAGATACTATCACACCCCATCAACAATTTAGAAGACTAACAATCTGAGTCTTCCTGGGGCTGTGGAGCAACTAAAACCATCTTATGCCACAAATGGGAGTACATATTCTGGACCCTGTGGACTACCACTGAAAGTGAAAAGTGAAAGTGAAGTTGCTCAATCATGTCCGACTCTTTGCCATTTCCTTCTCTAGGAGATCTTCCCAACCCAGGGATTGGACCCAGGTCTCCCGCCTTGTAGGCAGACACTTTACCATCTCAACCACCAGGGAAGTCCTGGACTACCATTGGGTGCTATCTTTTCACATATTCCCTGTAACCTAGCATTTCCATACCTAGGTATGTGCCCCCAAAGAATTACATATATATGCATATTAACAGATGGTTACAAGAATGTCACAGCAGCCCTGTTCATAATAGTACCAAACTGGAAAAAAAAAAATCCATCTACATTGTGTGTGTGTGTGTGTGTGTGTGTTAGTTGCTCAGTTATGTCCAATTCTTTTTGACCCCATGGACTATAGCCCACCAGACTCTTCTGTCCATGGAATTCTCCAGGCCAGAATACTGGAGTGGGTAGCCATTCTCTTCTCCAGGGATTATTTCCAACCCAGGGATCAAAACCAGGTCTCTTGCACTACAGACAGACAGATTCTTTACCATCTGAGCACCAGGGAACATTACATCAATGTTACAATGGATTAAATATTGTACAATGGATTAAATATACTATAAATATTGTAGTATATTTGTATAATGGAATTCTAAACAGAATGAGAATAAATAAAATACACACTAAACAGTGATGAATCTCACAAACAAAATAAATTTGGTGAACAAAATAAATCAAACAAAACTGATAAGTTGGTCTACATTAAACTAAAGATTTCTGTTCCTTAAAAGACACCCTAGTTGCACTTGATGAGGAGAAAAACATACAGAAGGGTTGAAATATTTGTCAAGATACTTGGACTAAGACCATGTCAAGTCCAAATGAAGAACTAGATTATGCCCAGACTGTTCACCCAAGTTCTTCCTTGAGCCACAGACATAAGAGAACAGGGCAACAGTAGCAAGCCCAGAAGGTTGCCTCCCCAGGTGATGGACAAGAGGAACGCTCTCTAAGAGCATGCATGTAGAACAGGAATCCCAACTGGAAAGAGCAGTGCTCCTCCTCTCTTTAGGGATTCAGAGACACTTAGTCTCTATTCCCACTAATGAGGTCACTGGGGTCTCCAAACCTGGAAAATATTCCCAGCACGAGTCCCCTCGGGCCCTCTCAGTTTCATTTACTTTGACTCTAGAAATCTACTCCATAGTTGCCGACAACACTGGCTTTCATTTCCATTACACAAGGAGAAGAGGCTGAGTCTCCTAATGGGGCTGTGGTGTGAATTTGCCACTGTCCAAGGAGAAAGTGTTCGAGTGCAGAACCCCGTGCTGAGTAACAGCTGAGGTTGGCTTCAGATCAGCCGGGTAAGTGTTGAATCAGATACCCTGCAGTTCAAGTCTGGGTTTTACTGCTTACCTGCCACCTTATCTGGGACAAATTGCTTTACCTCTTTACATCTCAGTTTCCTCATCTGAAAAATAGAGAGTTCATCTAATCAGAGTGAAAATACCATGGTGAGAGAAGTAAAGCACTTTTAGTTCAACCTCTGGCAGGATGAATCGATACTTGTTATTCTTGCTATTGCTGTTGTTGCGAACATTGAGATATTTTGTAATTTATCCCTGGCTCACAGATGAGAGAAGAAATTGATTGTCAGGTCCATTTTACACTAGAGTCTGACCTCTTGAGCACTAAGTCATTCTGCCTCTCGTTGAGGGTTGGGGTGGGGTGGGAAAGACTCAGAAGAGTGAGAATAAACTGGAACATCAGAAAGCAGCTGCTCTGGGAAAATGTGTTTTTATTATGTCAATGAGGTGAATTTTGGACCTCACCCAAGGTAGGATTGGAGAAGGCAGTGGCACTCCGCTCCAGCACTCTTGCCTGGAAAACCCCATGGACGGAGGAGCCTGGAAGGCTGCAATCCATGGGGTCTCTGAGGGTCGGACACACTGAGCGACTTCACTTTCACTTTTCACTTTCATGCACTGGAGAAGGAAATGGCAACCCACTCCAATATTCTTGCCGGGAGAACCCAGGGACGGGGGAGCCTGGTGGGCTGCCGTCTATGGGGTTGCACAGAGTCGGACACGACTGAAGTGACTTAGCAGCGAGGTAGGATGCTGGTTGTCAGGTGACCTTCCGTGGAGGGGCGGGGCTGGAGGTTGAGTGAATAGCCAGTGGCCAATGATTTAAGTCAATGATTCCAGTGTAATGATGTGCTCGGTCCCTAAGTCTTGTCTGACTCTTGGTGACCCCATGGACTGCAGTACACCAGGCTTCCCTGTCCTTCACTCTCTCCTGGAGTTTGCTCAAACCCACATCCATTGGTCAGTGTCCTATGTAATGAATCCTACATCATGGGCTTCCCAGGTGGTGCATGGTAAATAATCTGCCTGCCAATGCAGGAGATGCTAGAGACAGGTGTTTGATCCCTGGGTTGGGAAAACCCCCTGGAGTAGGAAATGGCAACCTGCTCCAGTACTCTTGCCTAGAAAATTCCAGACGGATGAACATATTTCCTGAGAGTATAATTACTTTACAATGTTGTGTAATGTCAACTACAGATTGGCCCTTGCCAAGAACATTGTCCAGTAGCTCAGCAACAACAAGGGCATTTGTCATCTGCGGTGGCACCAGTGGTAAAGAATCTGCCTGCTAATGCAGGAACCGCAGGAGAAGCAGTTTCGATCCCTAGGTCAGGAAGATCCCCTAGAGAAGGGTATGGCGACCTACTCCAGTATTATTGTCTGGAGAATCCCATGGACAGGGGAGCCTGGCAGTCTACGGTAAAAAGAGTTAAAAATAGTCAGACAAGACTGAGAGACTTACACACCCATGAACACACAGAGACTTATATTTTCAGAGCCCAAAAACTAATGGTTCAAATGTCTGTATCACTAACTCTGAGTTTTAAATGACAATTCTCCTGACTCGGTTTGACTCATCCAATTCCATGGTTCAACCACCTGTGCCAAAGAGGTTGTATTATGTGCAGCTCATTGCCTGCTCACTACCCTCCAGTCACACTGCTTTTCCTCTACCAACCAGTCCCTTTCCCTCCTCCAGACCACCACCTGTGCTGGAAAGTTTTCATCCCCTCCTCTTCTTTCTTCTCCTCCTGATTTTCTCAAAGAAGTTTTCCCCGAACTCCTTTCTCAATTAGGTCCTCTAATTATATGTTCCCAGTGTCACCCCTGTATCTCTCCTTTTCATACTCAGCAGAGTTTTGACTGTGTATTTTCTTGTTCATTTGTTTGTTGTCAGTCTCTCCAATCAGACTGTACATGCGGAGACTGTGCCTGTTTCAAATGACTTTAAATGCCTCATGCCCAGAGGCATTCCTAGTGTAATGTAGGCAATCAATAAGTATTTGAATAGGTGAAAAATTACAAACATGGCTCCCCAGACCCAATGTGGAGGCATTCTAAATGTTGGATTTATTTCACATGATTACAAAGTAGTTAACAAATATCTCTAGTGAGTGTTTAATCACCCAGTCATATCGGACTCTTTGTGACCCCATGGACTGCAGCACACCAGGCCTCCCTGTCCCTCACCGTCTCCCAAAGTTTGCCCAAGTTCATGCCCATTGCATCGGTCATTCCATCCAGCCATCTCATCCTCTGACGCCCTTTCCTCCTTCTGCCCTCAATCTTTAACAGCATCAGGGACTTTAGTCCCTCTCTCGTACCCATGAGAAAATAAAGGCCTGCCTTAGGAGGTAGAATTGCATGATGGACCAATTTCCAGATTTGGTTGAAGAGAGATCTTAGTTTGAATACTAACTTATTCCCTTATTGCTGTGTGATCTTAATCTGGTCCCTTAGCCTCTCTGAGCTTTCCTGATCTGGCATGGCATAAAGGTTGTATGGATTAAATGATAGATGTCATTGTCACATAGGAAACACATCAGAAATGATTTATATATCTATCCACAGTCCTGCAAATGGTCCCTGAAGCCTTTGCCTTTTTAATTCTCTCTTCTGGGAATATTCAGAGTGGTCTGTATCACTGGCACTCTGCTTTTCTTCTCTTTTTTTACTTTAAAAGAGGTCAGGGTCGGGATTGGGAGTTCACGTACACTCGTGGCTGATTCATGTCAATGTATAGCAAAATGAATACAGTATTGTAAAGCAAAACAAACTAAAAAATAAAAATTAATTAAAATTAAAAAAAAGATTTAATTAAAAAACAAAGTTTGAAAACAAGTCAATAATCACCTTAAAAAAACTATAAAGTACTAGAAGTAATACAACTAAAAAGCTTCAGAGAATACAATCAGTAAAGACAAATGTTGAGACCAAATAAATACAGAGTAAAACAGTAAATATTGCTAGCTAAACTGTAACAATAATAATTTTCTCAAGAAGAGCAAAGAAACCTAACAGTCAATTTCCATTAATGTTTCCAGGGCATAACAGGGATTTTTGCCATTTGAGAAATATTCCAGAGAAAGACCATTTCTTGGATATTTTAAGCTATATAATTTTTAAACAGATTCCATTGATGAAATCCCCTTAATCCTTTCCTGTTTACTTTAGAGAGTTTTACTACTTGTACCTCTAAGAGTGCAGCTGGAGGAGTGAAAAGTCTTAATCTACTCCATATCTCTGTCTACCAGTTCTGGTTTCTTGGGCAAGTCACTAAACTCCCTAAATCATCACCCAAATCCAGCTACTTCATCCTGTCTCTATACCTGGCTGGGTCCTATATGAACTTTCTCTTTAAAAAAAAATACTTATCTATCCATCTATCTACTTATTTGTTGCTGTTTCTGATCTTAGCTGCATCATGTGGGATCTTTCACTGCAGCATGTGGGGCTCAGGTGTCCTGAGGCATGTGCAGTCTAATTCACTGTCTCCTGCATTGCAAGGTGGGTTCTTAATCGCTGGACCATCAGGGAAGTCCCTGAATTTTCTAACTGGTCTCCTTGTACTATATAGTCACTCTTGCCCCTAAAGTCCTTCTCCCCACAGTAGCAGAATGATCCTTCCACACCATCAGTCAGATCCCTGATTGATCCCGTCTGCTGTTTAAAGAGCCACCCATGCCAGCAGGTCTCCAACGTTACTGGAAATCTTCACTCTATGGTGTACCTGCTCTGCCTACCCCTATATGCCCCTCCCACCCCTCATCCCCTCTCCCAACCTTTTCCCTTTTCCTACACCTCTCCGCCTCCCCTACCCCTCTCCACCTACCATATTTGAGCCCCACTTGCCTTCCTTCTGCTCTCCAAATATATGTGCTCCTGCCCTGTTTACACTTCTGCAAACACTCTTTCCCACAATTCTTTACTTGGTTGGCTCCTTTTTAATCATCTATGGTGAGTTCTTTGCTGACCACAAAATTTAAAGCAATCAGCTAGTGATAGCTATATTTTGCCTTCATTTTAATTCTTCTTTGTTTTTTGTAAGTCTTTGTATATTACAGGACTCCTCTGACTAGCATGTTATCCATAGAAAGGCAGGAACCATTGTTTCTCTGGTAGTTAGTTATAGTCAGTACTCACTGAATATGTGGAATGAATAAATGAATGAGTTCTGGATACCAAATCAGAGGCAGACTGGTAAGGAGGTTAAGATCGCAAACTCCAAAATCAGAATTGCCAGGTTTAAACTTTACCTCTGACTCTTTCAAAGAAACTCATTCCTTTATCAATAAAACGGATATAATAATAACAATCTCACAGATCTGCTTAGGTTTAAATGAGACAATGCACAGCTATTAATATCCTAACTCCATATTTATTTTATGCTTTTGTTTACATCTAGATAATATGAGGGCAAGAAAAGTTTTGGAAGCATCATCCTTCATTTTATTGCTTAGTTTACAGCAGTGAGATGAAACCAGGAAACCACACATTCAGTGTCTCTGAATTCCTCCTCCTGGGCCTGTCTGAGCACCAGGAACAGCAGCCTCTTCTCTTTGGCATTTTCCTGAGCGTGTTCCTGATCACCGTGGTGGGAAACATCGCCATCAGCCTGGCCATTGTCTCTGACCCTCACCTCCACACCCCCATGTACTTCTTCCTGGCCACTTCTCCCTCACTGACCTGGGTTTATCATCCACCACTGTCCCCAGGATGTTGGTGAACATCCAGGCTCACAGGCATACCATCACCTATGCTGGATGTCTGTCTCAGATCTACTTCTTCCTGTGGTTCATTGGTCTAGATGTTTTCCTCCTGGCAGTGATGGCATATGACCGGCTGGTAGCCATCTGCCACCCTCTTCACTACACCTTGGTCCTGAGTCCCAGATGCTGTATCCTGCTGGTAGTCATGTCCCTAATCCTTGCTCAGGCTTACTCTCTAACCCACACCCTTCTCCTGGCTCAGATATCCTTCTGCACCGACAACATCATCCCCCACTTCTTTTGTGAACTTCTCCCCCTGTTGAAGCTCTCTTGTTCTGATACTTATGCCAACAGGTGTGTGTTGACATACTGGGGAGGGGCATTAACCATCTTGATCCCCTTGCTGATTGTCATTTCCTATGCCCGCATTGTGGCTGCTGTAGTGCACATCCCATCAGCAAGTGGGAAGTGGAAAGCCTTCTCCACCTGCAGCTCCCACCTTTCAGCAATTTGCTTGTTCTACGTGTCTGCTATTGGGGTGTACTTCATTCCCTCCTCTGCGGATTCAGCCAGCAAGGACAGGATTGCAGCAGTGATGTATGCCGTGGTGACTCCCATGCTGAACCCATTCATCTACAGCCTGAGAAACAGAGACATGAAGAATGCCTTGAAGAGACTCCTGAGCAGAAGGGCACTGCAATCTCCATGAGGTCAAACACAGCATTTGGGGGAATTCAGGGGAAATCAACTTAGAGAGGTATCTTGGTTCCTCCATTCAAATTCTGTATCTGTCACTTGCTAGCTTTCCAACCCAGGGCAAATTAAATAACCTTCAGTTCAGTTCAGTCGCTCAGTTGTGTCCGACTCTTTGCGACCCCATGAATCATAGCATACCAGGCCTCCCTGTCCATCACCAACTCCCGAAGTTCGCTCAGACTCACGTCCATCGAGTCCGTGATGCCATCCAGCCATCTCATCCTTGTCATCCCCTTTCCCTCCTGCCCCCAATCCCTCCCAGCATCAGAGTCTTTTCCAATGAGTCAATTCTTTGCATGAGGTGGCCAAAGTATTGGAGTTTCAGCTTTAGCATCATTCCTTCCAAAGAACACCCAGGGCTGATCTCCTTCAGAATGGACTGGTTGGATCTCCTTGCAGTCCAAGGGACTCTCTAGAGTCTTCTCCAACACCACACTTCAAAAGCATCAATTCTTGTATATTTTTGAGATTAGTTGTTTGTCAGTTGTTTCATTTGCTATTATTTTCTCCCATTCATAAGGCTGTCTTTTCACCTCGCTTGGAGTTTCCTTTGTTGTGCAGAAGCTTTTAATTTTAATTAGGTCCCATTTGTTTATTTTTGCTTTTATTTCCAATATTCTGGGAGGTGGGTCACAGAGGATCCTGCTGTGATCTATGTCGGAGAGTGTTTTGCCTATGTTCTCCTCTAGGAGTTTTATAGTTTCTGGTCTTACGTTTAGATCTTTAATCCATTTTGAGTTTACTTTTGTGTATGGTGTTAGAAAGTGTTGTAGTTTCATATTTTGCAAGTGGTTGACCAGTTTTCCCAGTCCAGGTTCGATGCATGATACTGGATGCTTGGGGCTGGTGCACTGGGATGACCCAGAGGGATGGTATGGGAAGGAGGATGGAGGAGGGTTCAGGATGGGGAACATGTGTATATCTGTGGCGGATTCATGTTGATGTATGGCAAAACCAATACAATATTGTAAAGTAATTAACCTCCAATTAAAATTTTTTAAAAAGCATCAATTCTTCGGTGCTCACCTTTCTTCACAGTCCAACTCTCGCATCCATACACGACCACTGGAAAAACCATGAGACACAATTTCCTTACTTGCAAAAGGAGATAATAAAACACTCTCTATCATGCAGGGTTTCTGGAAAGGTTAGAAGAAGAAAATGTGTGTGTATGCAAACTTATTTTTTATGATAAACTC
Source organism: Aepyceros melampus (assembly GCA_006408695.1). Taxonomy (NCBI): domain Eukaryota; kingdom Metazoa; phylum Chordata; class Mammalia; order Artiodactyla; family Bovidae; genus Aepyceros; species Aepyceros melampus. The sequence goes on from SJXQ01006462.1 coordinate 102,034, forward strand.
TTAGGAAAGTTCATTATTATGTGCATAATCATTTGAGTTTTTTCATTTTATTTTATAATGGAGTACAGTTGACTTACAAAGTTGTATTAGTTTCAGGTATACAGCAAAGTGATTCAGTTATACATACACATATATCTCTTCTTTTTCAAATTCTTTTCCCATTTAGGTTATTAGAGAATGTTGAGTAGAGTTTCCTGTATTATACAGTAGGTCCTTGTTAGTTATCTATTTTAAATGGGTGAGTGTGTTCAGTTGCTCAGCCATGTCTGAATCTTTGTGACCCCATGGAATGTAGTCTGACAGGCTCCTCTGTCCATGGCATTTTCCAGACAAGAATACTGGAGTGGGTTGCCATTTCCTTCTACAGGGATCTGCCCAACCCAGGGATAGAACCCGCGTCTCCTGCATCTCATCTCCTGCATTGGCAGGTGAATTCTTTGCATATATCAATCTCAAAGTACTCTGTGTTGTGTAAATTTATTTAGATCTTCATTATTTTTAGCAATAGACAACATGAGACTTTGAGGCAAATATTGTGCAGAAGAGAAAGCAAAGGTTCAAACAGGCTAAATTATATACCTGAAATAATTAATTATTACCACAGGAAGTAACTGGCAGAGTCAGAATTTGAACCAAGATATCTGATTCCAAAATACGCATACACTTGGTTCAATGGACATGAAATACACATATTCTTCTCAATTACTAGCTTTCTCTCTTTTTTTTTTTCTTTCTTCACATTGTTCACATACACAGTTCTAATCAACAACTTCTCCCAATACGAGCAAATGATTTGAAAACAAGGTAAAGCAAATGAGAAGCTGGAGAATGCGAGTGTGCAACAGGCCCAGAGATTCTCTCTCTTCGGGGGTGCACACCCTCTGCTTGAGCATAAGCCCTTACTTAGATATCCTGCAATGACTTGTGAATCAAGCCACATGAGCAGAGAGAAGGGAACTTGGGACCACATTGTTTGAGACTCACCAAGTTTCTTTCATGAAACCATCATCTTTCCTCAGCAATATGGCAACAGTCCACATTAGATCTGCTTTAAAATGTAACTGTATCAGTTCATTATTGCATGCCCCCTAAGGATGCTGCTAAGGATATATCCTGACAATCTGCAGAGGATTTTTAAATAAAATGTATGAGGAAGTTTGGAACCTGTACTGCACTCCGTATTTCTTCCCCACATAACTCAGATTCTACTGAGACCTCACTGATAAACTCAGATTTTTAAAATAGTGTTTTAAATGAAAGTAAAACTTACATTAGTATCAGAAATACTTGGGTTTATAAGTTAGATTTACTGTTCACGGTCTGTGTGACTTTCAACAAATTCTCAACATCTCTGAGTCTGCTTCCAAATATAAACACATGAATAGTATTTGATAGCAGCTATAGTAACTATCATCTAAGGCTGCTGTGACAATTCACATAAATGATAACACATAAAATGCTTATCACAGTGATACTTATAATCTGCAAATTCTGTGTAAAATACAAATAAAACTGAAATTTCTCCTTTTCTCTCTCTTTTTCTCTCCTTCTCTCTTCCCTTCCACCTGCTGTCAGAGAGAAGCTTGACATTTGCCTTTGTAAATGCACAAGTGATATGTCCACCCTAACTTTTTCCTAGTGAGTAAATCTCTGGGACCGGGAAATTGCTTCCAAGTTTAAAAAGATATTGGGGATGTGTCTCAATACTAAGGCTCTATCATGACCCTGGACTATCTTCTCCTTGAATGGTGGAAGCAATTATAATTCTCTGTTATCTTCATGCTTGGTACTGATGTCAATCAGAGTTACAATAAAGTGGAAAATCCCTGACTTTTCTTGCTGCCTGCAGTCTAGACAAATATTGATTTCACCACCCTTCCTTGCTTTTTAGTGTTTGAGGATCAATTGAATCATAAAGCAGACACTAACTAATGAATTAATGGCCAGGAGCTATCTTAAGTGGCAGTTCCCAGTCTGCATACATTATTAAGTTGACATCAAGAGAATTATTGAAGATCCCGGGATCAGGAACATTAGATTCTCATGTTGCCTCATATAGAGGGCAATAGATTCTCATCTTTTCTTGATATTATCTGTATCTTTTCAGATATTTCTCCTGCCTTGAAAACTTCTATTTTCTGTTTTGCAATGATCTACCCTCACCTACAAATGTTTCCTTCTGAGTGAAATCCTCATGGATTCACCCACCCACAGGGAATTATTAATTTACACCTGTATATACCCACACGCTTTTACAAATTTTTCTATAAAGTGATTGTAAATAGGTGTTTACATTTAGCTATTTTGGATCCATGTGTTGCCTGAGGATAGATAGTGTGTCTTAAATGCAGTAATTAAAGAGTGTGGAACTGGTGAATGAATCATCAAGTAGGCAAGTGAATAGAATAGAACACTCAGAAATAAAAATATAGAATATATACAGATAGAACTTCAGAATAGGCAAGTGAATAGAACAAAACAGAGTAGAATACTCAGAAATAAAAATTTAGAGTATATACAGATAGAGCTTCCATGCTTGTACAAAGATGCTTTGTTTAATAAATGTCCTAGAATAAGTGAATTGCCATTTGTCATACAGGTACTAGGAAGAAACATGGTAAATTCCTCTTTAACATCAATATTGAGAATAACTTTCACTCATTATCAAGAAGTAATACAAACTGGATAAATTTGATCATATAAAAACTTAAAACTTTTCATGACAAAGAAATCCTGTAAACAAAGTAAAAGACAGTTGACAAACTGAAAAAAAAAAAAAGAAAGATATTTGCAATGTCTGTCGCAAATAAAGACTAACAGCTCTTAAACTGAGAGAGAAAAACATACCAACTCTATTCACTTCCTGATAGGACGTAGTAAGGAGATACGTGCGCTTTTGTGATATGTCAAAGTGGTATCTGCTCATTCCAATCATGGAAACATCTAATAACTCCAAATGAGGGATAAAATTCTACAAAATAACTGTCCAGTATTCTTCAAGGACATAAAAAACAAAAGAACTATACAATATTAAAGGAAATTTGACAGTGAAATATAATGTGTGACCCTGGATTGGCTCCTAGTTTAAAAAGGATATTACTGGGATAAGTAACAAATTTGAAAAAAATCTAATGGTTATTTAATAGAAGTTTATCAATATTAATACCTTGATTTTGATAAGTTCCCTAGACTAATTGGGAAAACTGGTTATCAAGTATATAAGAATACTGTTCAGTATTTTTGCACTATTTTGAGAGTCTAAAATTATTTCATAATCAAGTGTAAAATAATTAAACACAAAAAATTTTATAAATAATAATGAAATATGTAGGAACCCATAAATTAACCACCATACCCCTAAAAAGAAATCACTAGTCAAAAAATTTTTTAAAAAAGGGAAATAGATAATATTTTTAAGTTGCAAGATGTAGAAAAGACAACATATCAACATTGACAAGCTTCAGATAAAGCAATGCTTAAAGGGAAATTTATCACTTTAAATACTTACATTGAAAGAGAATAAAAAAGTCAACAAAAATAACAAAAGTTCTACCTTAGAAAGCTATAAAAGGCAAGATAAAAGATACCAGAAGTAAGTAGAAGAAAGACATAATAAAAATAAATACAGAAGTACTGAAACACAGTATTGATAAGGGATAGAGAAAACAAAAAGAAACAAGTTGATTCTTTGAAGAATCAGCAAAACTGATAAACAGCTACCAGATAGTTAGGAAAAATGAGAGAAAGCAAGTTGAATGTATCATAGGAGGAAGAATTCTCACTGATCAGTGGTGGTAAACTTTATATGGATAAAATTGTCCAATTGGATGAAACAGACAAATTCTTTGAAAAAGAATAGCTGAGTCACTTGCTATACAGTAGAAAATCAAGCACAACATTGTAAACAAACTACACTTCAATATTTTTTTTAAAGATAAATGCCAAAGGTAAATCTGAGGATTGTGAATTTAGTTCACTTTTGCTCCCTTTTCTAATGCAAAGATGGGCTCAATAAAGGACAGAAAAGGTATGGACATAAAAGAAGCAGAAGATAATAAGAAGAGGTGGTGAGAATACACAGAACTGTACAAAAGAGATCTTCACAACCCAGATAATCAGGCAAGTGTGATCACTCACCTCACCTAGAGCCAGACATCCTGGAATGTGAAATCAGATGGGCCTTAGAAAGCATCACTACGAACAAAGCAAGTAGAGGTGATGGAATTCCAATTGAGCTCTTTCAAATGCTAAAAGATGACACTGAAAGTGCTGCACTCAATATGCCAGCAAATTTGGAAAACTCAGCAGTGGCCACAGGACTGGAAAAGGTCAGTTTTCATTCCAATCCCAAAGAAAGGCAATGCCAAAGAATGCTCAAACTACTGCACAACTGCACTCAGCTCACACACTAGTAAAGTAATGCTCAAAATTCTCAAGCCAGGCTTCAGCAGTACGTGAACCGTGAACTTCCAGATGTTCAAGCTTGTTTTAGAAAACGCAGAGGAACCAGAGATCAAATTGCCAACATCCGCTGGATCATCGAAAAAGCAAGAGTTCCAGAAAAATTTCTATTTCTGCTTTGTTGACTATGCCAAAGCCTTTGACTGTGTGGATCACAAGAAACTGTGGAAAATTCTGAAAGAGATGGGAATACCAGACCACCTGATCTGCCTCTTAAGAAACCTATATGCAGGTCAGGAAGCAGCAGTTAGAACTGGACATGGAACAACAGACTGATTCCAGATAGGGAAAGGAGTCTGTCAAGGCTGTATATTGTCACCCTGCTTACTTAACTTATATGTAGAGTACATCATGAGAAATGCTGGGCTGGAAGAAGCACAAGCTGGAATCAAGATTGCCAGGAGAAATATCAATAATCTCAGATATGCAGATGACATCACCCTTAGGGCAGAAAGTGAAGAAGAACTAAAGAACCTCCTAATGAAAGTGAAAGAGGAGAATGAAAAAGTTGGCTTAAAGCTCAACATTCAGAAATGAAGATCATAGCATCCGGTCCCATCACTTCATGACAAATAGACAGGGAAACAGTGGAAACAGTGTCAGACTTTATTTTTCTGGGCTCCAAAATCACTGCAAATGGTGACTGCAGCCATGAAATTAAAAGACACTTGCTCCTTGGAAGAAAAGTTATGACCAACCTAGACAGCATATTAAAAAGCAGAGACATTACTTTGCCAACAGAGGTCCATTTAGTCAAGGTTATGGTTTTTCCAGTAGTCATGTATGGATGTGAGAGTTGGACTATAAAGAAAGCTGAGCACCAAAGAATTGATGCTTTTGAACTGTGGTATTGGAGAAGACTCTTGGGAGTCCCTTGGACTGCAAGGAGACCCAACCAGTCCATTCTAAAGGAGATCAGTCCTGTGTGTTCATTGGAAGGACTGATGTTGAAGCTGAAACTCCAATATTTTGGCCACTTGATGCGAAGAGCCTACTCATTTGAAAAGACCCTGATGCTGGGAAAGATTGAGCACAAGAGGAGAAGGGGACCACAGAGGACGAGATGGCTGGATGGCATCACTGACACAATGGACATGGGTTTGGGTGGACTCCGGGAGTTGGTGATGGACAGGGAGTCCTGGTGTGCTGCGGTTCATAGGGTTGCAAAGAGTCAGACACAGCTGAGCAACTGAACTTAACTGGACTGAACCAGACATACTAATGAAAGACAAGAATTGATAGCATGGACAGCTAGCCACCAAAGGCATGATATGAAAGCCAACTGGCTCCACATAAGTTTTTTTTTTCTTTTATTTTTTTTTTCTTTAATTAATTTTTATTTTTTAGTTTGTTTTGCTTTACAATACTGTATTCGTTTTGCTATACATTGACATGAATCAGCCACGAATGTACATGAACTCCCAATCCCGACCCCCACCTCCCCCCTCCCGCCCCACACCTTCTCTCTGGATTATCCCCATGCATCAGTCCCAAGCATGTTGCATCCTGCATCAAACCTGGACTGGCGATTCATTTCACTTATGATATCATACATGTTACACTGCCACTCTGCCAACCCATCCCACCCTCTCCCTCTCCCACAGAGTCCAAAGGGCTGTTCTATACATCTGTGTCTCTTTTGCTGTCTTGCGTACAGGTTTATCATTACCATTTTTCTAAATTCCATATATATGTGTAAGTATACTGTATTGGTGTTTTTCTTTCTGGCTTACTTCACTCTGTATAATCAGCTCCAGCATCATCCACCTCATTAGAACTGATTCAAATGTATTCTTTTTAATAGCTGAGTAATACTCCATTGTGTATATGTACCACAGCTTTCTTATCCATTCATCTGCTGATGGAATTCTAGGTTGCTTCCATGTCCTGGCTATTATAAACAGTGCTGCGATGAACACTGGGGTACACGTGTCTCTTTCAATTCTGGTTTCCTCGGTGTGTATGCCCAGCAGTGGGATCGTTGGATCATAAGGCAGTGTTTAAAGAAACCAGCCAAAGCACAGCATGTACTGGAAAATCACACCCACTCCTGTCCTGAATCCAGGGTACTGATGGGAAAGACTAGACTCGTGGAGCAATATTGCAACCCCAAAGTGTCTCTTTGACTTGTCACTTAGTTCAAGTTGACAACAATTATGGCCTAAAAGACTCAGGAAGAACCTCGACCTTTCCCCGAACTCCCTAAAAGAAAGTAGACAGAGGACCTGTTCCAGGAGAGAAGCCATCACCACAGGTCACTACAGTATGAACTGGAGGTGGTAGACACAGTGGAACCTAACAAAGTCTGTTAAAATTTCTCTCTGTGCCCAATGTTTATAAGACAGCACTTGTATGCACAGATGATTCACATTGTAGGATTTGGGGGCTTAAGTGAATAATTTGAGATCACTTTTCTCAAAACGTAAGTCAATACGGTAGAGGATGGTATTCCTTTACAAACATATGGGTTCTACAGAGTGAAACTGCAAAATATGGATTTAGGATTAAAGTCCCTGAGAAGACAGTGTGTGAATTCCCAAAAGCCTGCTCAATGCCACCTTCATATCCTTATTCCTCAGGCTGTAAATGAAGGGGTTCAGCATCAGTGTCACTACAGTGTAAAACACAGCCACAAGCCTGTACTCACCCCCAGAATTTGATGAAGGAGGACACAGGTAGACCCCGATAGCAGTACCATAGAACAAGAAGACCACCATGAGGTGGGACCCACAGGTGGAGGCCTTTTGCCTGCCAGTGGCAGATGGGACCCTGAGGATGCTGGAGATGATACGTGTGTGTGGCAGGATGATCAGGGAGAGAGGACCAGTCAGTATCATGGAGCCCACAGCAAACAGGGCTACCTGGTTGATGCTAGTATCTGAGCAGGAGAGTTGCAGCAGAGGGACCACATCACAGAAGAAGTGATGGATCGTGTTGTCTGCACAGAAAGCCTGGCCATGAGCAGGGTGTGTAAGAGGGGCAGCAAGCTTGGTGAGAACCCAGCATGATGCCAAAAGGAGCACGCACACAAGAGGACTCACGAGTGTGGAGTAGTGAAGGGGCCGGCAGATAGCCACATGGTGGTCATAGGCCATCACCCCCAAGAGGAAGTCATCCAGTGCCCCGAATGTCATGAACAAGTGCATCTGGGCCAAACACCTCCCATAGGATATGGTCTGGCTGTGAGTCTGAATGTTCACCAACATCTTGGGAACCATGGTAGAAGAAAAGCTGGCATCAGCCAAAGAGAAGTTGGCCAAGAAGAAGTACATGGGGGTGTGGAGGTGGGAGTCAGAACCAATGGCCCGGATGATGAGCAGATCTCCCAGCATGGTGACCAGGTACATGGCCAGGAAGATGCCAAATAGGAGAGGCTGCTGCTCTGGCCTCTCAGAAAGACCCAAGAGGAGGAACTCAGTGGCACTGGACTGCTTGTTCTGGTCCATGCCACCACACCTTCTGAAGGAAGAGAAGACAGACATGTCAGACTATACAAAAGCTGGTATACAAAAGCTTCTAACTCTCTTTGAAAGAGACACCCCCTCATCCAGTTCATATACGTGCACATCCCAAGTCCTGGATCTTCCCTCATGGTGCCTATTGTCCCCTATTCATCTGATTTAGGCCTCTTACTCAGGCTTCTCCTCATGATCTAACTTGCACTATCTGTATTTTGGGTTCCTGCCCATAAACAAAGCTCACCAACCACCTTCTCACCACCAAGCATGTTATATTCTTGCCAGTTGCTTTATTCTGCTGACCATATGGGGGTCACCAGTGTTGCTGTGGAAGCCACAACATTGTTTGACAAAATAAAATAATCAGTACCAACCAAGAAATATCCAAAGTAATATTTGAATATACCGTCTGCCTGCTACCACCCTTGAAGCCCTGACTGAAAGGCAGTGCTCCCTGGCACTGTGGCTGCTGACAGTCCCTTAGATTATCTGCCATCAGCCAAGCGGGCATTTGTCCCCTGAAGGGTACGTGTTGCAGTATGTGAATACTCAATACAGAGTTAATCAGAGAGCACAGCACATGGTCTATCCCTCCAGCAGAACATTTTCCCCAGTTCCACTCCTTAACCACTGAGAGTTCCCAAACCCTCTCTCTACTTTGTCAAAGCCAACCTGCTTGCTCACACCCAGCTCTCCCCAGGAGTCCTTTAGTGTGAGTAATAAACTTTCTCTTAAATTATCCTCCTGTCTTGAGTTATTCAGATGTCTCTGACATATGAACTAAATCATATGCCTTCTGATATATGTGCTGTGTATACCTATCAAAGATTTGCAGTGTGACTATTTGATACACACACATATTAATAATAAAGCAAAACATAGTAAAATGTTAGCCTTTCTGGAATGTGGGTAAAGGGCATACAGGAATTCATTTTATCATCTTTACAACATTTTTCTAAGTCTGAAATCATTTAAAAATTAAATTAAAAAATTCTGAGTCCCAGCTGGAACTCTGCCCAAGGTAAGTTTGAACTTGGAACCATGCCCGAGAAGGAAGGACTGCAAGTCAGCCCTGGCATTAGAGGCACTCTCCCTTGTGCTCCTCCAGTCCCCTCTGGCTCCTGGACATGCTACTCCCAAAACAGTAGTAAGAAACTGGCTGATTAATCCACAGGAGCTCCTCCTGTTCTATGAAGAAAAGCTGAGGATTTAAGCAACAGTCTGAAAGAGGTGTCTGAACTCATGACAAGCACAAGTCGGAAGGACTTGGAAATCCACGCTTGCTGAAGGATCTATTTGGGTTTTAGTGTGAGTATGTCTGTGTTCATGAGTGTGTGTGTGTGTGTGTATGCTTGTGTACAAATTATCTGACAGTCACATGTGTATCGTGTATGCTTGTGTATCTGTTGCTTGGTAGTTTGTGTGTAGGGACTGTGTATGATTGTGTATGTGTTGTTTGATAGTCATGTGTGTGTGTGTGTCCTCTGTACCTGACTCAGAGCTTGATTCTCTTCCTGAGTTAGACCCAGTCCAGGCCTGTTTTAGCGCACAGAGATCTAGTTATCCGCCTCTTAACATGCGATTAGCAGCTCCTGAGCAGTACCCATGATCTTAAATATCTGCCTACTGTTGTCATGATGGAGCATGTCCCCCACCAGGCAGGCATTACAGCTCAGGGTGAGCGCTCAGCATCGGGGCTGCTGGAGCGGATGCCTGACCTCACCAAGGAAGCAAGGTCAGACAGGGCTCAACCTCCACTCGGCGGCCAGAGCTTAGTGTGTGTCCAACCTGTGTTTGTGGGTGACACACTCATGAGTGAGAGTTAGAATGTGGTTGTTTGCTTCTGTCTGTGCGAGGGTCACCATGGGCACAGGTTGCTGGTAGTGGTGAATAGGCTTAGCCTACCCATGCTAACTGCCTTCACTTAGCAAGGATTTGGGGCACAAGCAAACCTCAATTAAGGGCGTGTGTGTGCTGCTTGTAGTGAGTGTGTGACTGGGTGTGCGTGTGTGTTGTTGGTGTGTGTCTTGTGAGATTTTTGATTTGTAGCTGGCCTTGTATGTTTTTGATGGTGTGTGTGTATAGTGATGAGCTGTGTGCATGCGGTATGTTCATGTATTTTTATCAGGTGTGTCATGCTGTGCCAGTGGTGTGTTGTGAGTGTATTGTTGGATGACACACGATTGTGCATTGCATATGTCTTGCTTTGTGTGTTATTTATGACTTGTACATATGTGAGTGTTTACAAATTGAACCACAGACTGGTTATCCTTCCCCTGGAATGAGCCTCAGACACAGGTGACAGGAATCCTCAGATCAGCAGGGTATGTGTGTGTGCATGAGAGACAGAGATTTCTATGTGTGTTTGAGGGCTCCTGACTTGCACCCATGACCTCAAATATCTCCTATGTGACCTTCTTCTAGGGTAACATCCACTGATATAACCAATGCTCCAAGTGACTGTTTCTTGTAAAGGAACCACCCTCATTTTCAGACACTGGAGAGTGACTGAGTCTCTCAAAGTTTTGTATCTCTTTGCTTCATTTAATGTCCCAGCAAAGAGACACTAGGCACCCTGGTGAGTGAAGTTAGAGTGCAGGAGCACCCCCCGCCAAAAAAAAAATGGGTGCAAGACCTTGGAAGGCAACTTAATTCTTTTATTTCAGTTTACATGTCTATAAAATGGAAGCTCACAAACTCTCAATAATTATCCATGGCTTAAACATAAGCTAATGTATGTGAGAGCCTTTTGGTATCTGGAAAGTATACAATAGCTTCAGTTTCCTTGCAGCCCTCAAATAACACAGAGTATCTGGCGCCCATGACGACGGAGATGCTTCCATATTAAAGGCACAGAATCTGATCACACAAATAGCATTAGACTGAACTACATGAAGTAACTAATAGTTGATCATTTTTAACCTACAGAAAATGGCAATTTTATATGTGTAATACATATATAGTCTTATATATTCTTATTTGTATGCTGCTGCTGCTGCTGCTAAGTCGCTTCAGGCGTGTCCGACTCTGTGCGACCCCATAGACGACAGCCCACCAGGCTCCCCCGTCCCTGGGATTCTCCAGGCAAGAACACTGGAGTGAGTTGCCATTTCCTTCTCCAATGCAGGAAAGTGAAAAATGAAAGTGAAAGTATGTTCACTTTGTATATACAAATATACTTATTTGTATATTCCTATACATATATGTGGTGTGTTCATGTGTATGTATGTATGTCTGTATGGGATATATACACATATGTATATACCCCAGTTTCCATATATGTTTTTATACAGTCCATATATGTATGTATATATACACACATATTACCATATATATGTGAATATATATGCACCCCATCTCTGACGGCTACATCAGCTACTGATGCTGCTAAGTCGCTTCAGTCATGTCTGACTCTGTGCGACCCCACAGACGGCAGCCAACAGGCTCCGCCATCCCTGGGATTCTCCAGGCAAGAACACTGGAGTAGGTTGCCATTACTTCTCCTTCTTCTACATCAGCTACATGCCTGTGAAATTGATATCATTGATGTTGTCATTTCCTAAAAGCTTAAAAGCAGAAAGAACACTAATTCTTAATACCATAAAGATTTTGTTGTAAGGCTGACATGTGGATTTAATTAGTAAATGTATATAAAGTGTTAGTCTCTCAATCATGTCCAACTCTTTGCTACCCCATGGACTGTAGCACACCAGGCTCTTCTGTCCATGGAATTCTCCAGGCAAGAATACTGAAGTGGGTTACCATTTTCTTCTCCAGAGGATCTTCCCTACCTAGGGATCAAACCCTGGTCTCCTGCATTGCAGGCAGATTCTTTACCATCTGAGCTACCAGGGAAGGCCAAGAATGTATGAAAAACCCTTAGCATAGTGCTGATAACATAGTGTAATCCCATAAGTGTTCACCATCATTATGAAAGATAGTCTGTGGACTATTTTGTTTTGGGAGCTATCCTGGCATCAAGTGGTGTTAAGCCATTTCTAGAGGACCAATGAGGTTATAGCTGTAGGTCAGTGGCACTAACCAGGGTTCCAGGAGGTGTTGCGCAAGGCTCAACACCACCACCTCAGCCCAGAAACACTTGAGCTCAGTTTATAGAGACTCATCTTCTATTTCTGCCACAGTGAAATATTATGGTTTGGCTCCATCTCATTGGCATAAACTATCCCAGCATGTTTATAGAAAATATTCTCACAGAAGAAAGGGACCTTGCCTTTCTTCTTCACTGCTGCATTTTCAATCCTGAGTAGAGGGCAGGGTTCAGACTCAATGCTCAATAAACAATGGTGAATGGAACAGCAAACGTCCTCTGGCCTTTGTGCAATGAGGTCTTGTTGGCTACTTCTGGATGTGATGTTTTCCTGGATCCAGACTGGGATAGAGCAAGGATGCATGCATCCACAGGGGCTAGAAATGAATAGGAAGATAGTTAAAAATGCATTGTTTTCTCAGAAAATGCATTCAGAATATATCCCTACCATTCTTCCTAATGTTCCTAAACTCCCTTTATCCCCAGCACGGTATGAGACCTGAGAACCAGAGCAGCATGTCCAGGTTCCTCCTCCTGGGGCTCCCTATTCGGCCAGAGCAGCAGGGCGTGTTCTTCGCCCTGTTCCTGGGCGTGTACCTGACCACGGTGCTGGGCAACCTGCTCATCCTCCTGCTCATCAGGCTGGACCCTCGCCTCCACACCCCCATGTACTTCTTCCTCAGCCATTTGGCCCTCACTGACGTCTCCTTCTCATCTGTCACCCTCCCTAAGATGCTCATGAACATGCAGACTCGATGCCAAGCTATCACCTATGCAGGGTGCATTTCACAAGTGTATTGCTTTATATTCTTCGGTTGCCTTGAAAGCTTTCTTCTTGCTGTGATGGCCTATGACAGGTACGTGGCTGTGTGTCACCCTCTCCACTACACTGCCATCATGAGGGATGAGCTTTGTGTCATCCTAGTGGCTGGGTGCTGGCTCGCTGCTTGTGCCCAGGCTCTGTTGCACACCCTCCTTGTGGACCAGTTGACTTTCTGTGCAGGGACTGTCATCCCTCATTTCTTCTGTGATCTCGCTGTTGTGCTCAAGTCCTCCTGCTCCAACACTTCCCTCAATGAGCTACTCATCCTCACTGAAGGAGGACTGATCTTCACGTTGCCTTTGGGTGGTATCTTGGGCTCCTATATCCGCATGGCAGCCATCATCCTGAAAGTCCCCTCCTTCACAAGAATCTTCAAAGCCTTGTCTACCTGTGGTTCTCACCTCTTCGTAGTGTTTTTATATTATGGGACAATTGCAGGTGTATACTATTTCCCCTCTCAGGCAACTCCAAAGTCAAGGACATAGTTGCTTCATTGATGTACATGGTGGTCACCCCCATGCTGAACCCCTTCATCTACAGCCTGAGGAATAAGGATATGAAACATGCTCTTCAGAAATTTTTCAGGACCATGGGCACCCCTGGCTATCATTAATTCCTTCCCTATGTCATGGGCACTCATGAGGCTGTAAAATATGTTTCCTTTAAAAGTTGTAACTTGGACAAATCTTATCACTGACACCATTTTTCTCAGTCTCATTTTATATTTTCTCTCATCTTTTTCTTCATCTGATTTTTTTCCGTATGTGCTCTCTGAATTCTATGTATTAATGTTTCTGCACTGAAATTCCAACCCCTCCTATGATGGTCACTGCAAGCTGTGAGACTTTGAATCCACTTCCCTGAGATTTTAGTTTTCTTGCCTCCATATTTTTCTTCAGTAATCTTCTCTGTCTTGTACTGATATCAACACATAGTCATATAAATTTTCTTAATACCACCAAATTTCATTTATTTCATGTGTGAGGAATTCAGAAGACGTTACCAAACTGGTTTATCTAAGGAATCGTATGAATTACAGCTGGTATTAATTAATATACAATTTTAACGTGCAATTTATTTAATCCTCAGCACCATCCTCTTTAAGGATGCTAACATTTTCCAAATTTACAGAGAAGTAAAGAAAAGTCCAGGCTCTCCATGTAGCACTAATGATAAAGAACACGCCTGCCGAAGCAGGAAACATACAAGACAAAGATTCTATCACTGGGTGGGGATGATTCCCTTGAGGAGAGCATGGCAACCCACTCTACTATTCTTGCCTGGAGAATCCCATGGACAGAGCAGACTGGCAGGCTACAGTCCAAAAGGTTGCAAAGAGTCAGACACACCTGAAGCGAATTATCACACACACACACAGAAGTCCAGAGAAATCAAGTAACTGCCCTTACTTACATGTCTCAGACATGTATGACTTTAAAACCATGTGTTTAATCAGATTATTTTATTGCCATTATTTTGTCTCTAACGCTGTTTATAAGTTTGGATGTTTTTGTCCTTATATAAAGTATACAATAAATACTCTTGTGTGGCCCACTTTTTTGCTTCAGTATCACTATGGCAAACTCAGTCTCAAGGCTTTATAGTTTTCAAACGTGTCTGTATGCCTTCATGTATTCATCCATTCTAGTTTTCATTGATATTTGGATTGTTTCCAGTTGGGACTTGTATACATACCTAAGAATGGAGTTTGAGGTTCACAATGAATGCATATTTTCAGCCTTTATAGTTTGCATCAGAAAATGAAAGTGTTTGTACCAATCATACTTGTAACATGTGAAACACTGGTCCACTTCCTCACCACATTTATACCATCCGTCTTTCCACTGCATACATTTTTATGGGTTTGCAGAACTGTGTTATGATTTTAATTTACACTTGTCTGATAACTCCCATAGGTTGTCCCCTTTGCCTCTGCTTGTTAATCACTTGGGTATCTTCTCTTACAAAGGACCTCTTCCCAGCTCTTTGCTGCTGTTTTATTGGGTAGTCTACTTTTATAAATTACTTTCCAGGAATTCTTTAAATATGCTAGTTATGGCTCTTTTTTTGGATATATATATATATTTATTTATAGAGAGAGAGAGTTTTTCTTCTTGCATTATGTTGCTTGCTTGTACACTGTATTAATGATTCTTTTGTCAAACAGAAGTTCTAATCTTAATGTAATAGATATTTTTCCAATCTGGTTAATTCTGTTTGTGTTCTGTTGAAGAAATCTTTGTCTATCCAAAATTCATAAAGATATTACTCTAAGATTTGCCTTTTAAATTTCTTGTTTTATCTTTAATATGCTTTGATATTTGTATTTAAAATCCATCTGCGTTCACTTATGTATGTTTTGGATATGGATTCATTCTTATTTTTCATTCATTCATTCATTTTTTTCCCATATGAATATACAATAGATACACAAGAATTTACTGAAAATTATATCCTTTCTCCACTAAAACTACAAAATCATTATATAATTTTTATTATAGTCAAATGACTGAATATGTTGTCTTGACTAATTTTTCCTTTCATTTAAATTTTAGATTCTGCTTGACAAAAACCAAAACCAAATTATTGTTATTTTATTTGGGAGGTCATTGAACATATGATACAGCTTGGGGAGAACTGTCATCTTTAAAGTGAGAAAACTGTGGCATACAAACAGTATTACATTCTTTTTCACTGAGAAATAATATTTCATTGTATGGACAAACCATGTTTTATTTATGCAGTCTTCAGTTGCATTCTATGTAGACATTGAATTCCTTTACAGTTTTTTTGGCTATTCTGAATAATGCTGCTCAGAACATTTGTGTAGAAATGTTTATGGGCCTGTGTTCATTTCTGTTGGATATATACCTAAGATTGGATTTTGAAGGGTCATATGGTGAGTCTATATTTAACTTTTGAGGAACTACTAGACTGCTTCCCAAAGTAGCCACACCATTTTACATTCCCACCAGGAATATGAGAAGGTTTCAATTTCTCCATATCTTCACCAGGACTTGAAATTGTTTTCCTTTTTGGTTTTCATTATCCTAGTGAGATTGAAGTGGTATCTCATTGTAGTTTTGATTTTTAGTTTTATAAAGATGCTGAGCATTTTTTCATGTGCCTATTGGCCTTCTTTATAACTTCCCCAGAGAAATGTCTATTCAGATCCTTTGTCCATTTTTAAACTGGATTTTTTCTAACAAGATGTGAAAATCATACATATATACTTTGGAAGCAAGTCCTTTATCAGATATGTAATTTGCAAATATTTTCCCATTTCTCACTCCCATGAAAAGTGAGCTGACTTTTCATTTTCTTGATAATATTACTTTAAGCATGAAGGCTTTAATTTTCATAAAATTAAAATTTTTTTTCTTATGGTACTTGTATCAGGCCTAAAAAGGTTTTGTCAAACTCAAGGTCCTGGAAGTTTAGTTCAATGTTTCTTGTAATAGTTTTATAGTTTAGCTCTTACTTTTAGGAATATAGTCCATTTTGAGTTAATTTTGTGTATATAGGGAAAAGGAGCTCAAATTTATTCTTTTGTATATGTTCAGTTTTCCTAGCACCATTTGTTAAGAAGACATTTCTTTCCCACACTGAACTGTCTTGACACCTTATCAAAATTCAAATGTATATAAATGTAAGGGATTACTTCTGGGTTCTCAGCTCGGTTCCAATGATCTACACATCTATCCTTATGCCTGCATAAGATAGTATGCTATCTTGATTACCACATTTTTATATAGTTTCAAAATTGGAAATCAGAACATATGAATCTTGGCACTGTTCTACTCTTTCAAGATATTTTTTGTTAGTTTGGATTCCTTAAATTTGCATATGTAGATTAAGATCAGCTTGTCATTTTCTGCAAAGAAGCCAGCTGAGATTTTGGCAGAAATTATGTTGAATATATAGATCACTTTGGGGAGTCTTGCTACCTTAACAATATTATGTTTCTTAAGCTATGAACATTGGTATATTTATACCTTTAATTTATTTCTACAATACTATGCTGTTTTCAGAGAATGAATTTTGCACTAAATTTTTTTGGATAAATTTATTCATAAGCATGTTATTCTTTTGGTACTATTGTAAGTAGAATTGTTTTGTTAGTTTCATTGTTCCTTGCTAATGTGTAGAAATACCATCATTGATTTTTGTATATTATACTTTGCAATCTTTTGAACTTATTATTAGTTCTCATAGTTTATTTTGGGATTCTTTAGAATCTTACATATATAAAATCACCTCGAAATAAAGTTTTTCTCTCTTCTTTCCAATCTTGATGACTTTTACTTTCTTGCCTAATTGCACTGGCTAGTTCAGTTCAGTTCAATCAATTAGTCATGTCCTACTCTTTGTGACCCCATGAATCGCAGCATGCCACACTTCCCTGTCTATCACCAACTCCCAGAGTTCACTCAAACCCATGTCCATTGAGTCCGTGATGCCATCCAGCCATCTCATCCTCTGTCATCCCCTTCTCCTCCTCCTGCCCCCAATTCTTCCAAGCATTAGGGTCTTTTCCAATGGGTCACTCTTCACATGAGGTGGCCAAAGTATTGGAGCTTAAACATCAGTCCTTCCAATGAACACACAAGACTGATCTCCTTTAGAATGGACTGGTTGGATCACCTTGCAGTCCAAGGGACTCTCAACAGTCTTCTCCAACACCACAGTTCAAAAGCATCAATTCTTCGGCGCTCAGCTTTCTTCACAGTCCAACTCTCACATCCATACATGAACACTGGAAAAACCATAGCCTTGACTAGATGGACCTTTATTGACAAAGTAATGTCTCTGCTTTTGAATATGCTATCTAGGTTGGTCATAACTTTTCTTCCAAGGAGTAAGCGTCTTTTAATTTCATGGCTGCACTTGTCAGCTGCAGTGATTTTGGAGCCCTCCAAAATAAAGTCATTTAGAATGGACTGGTTGGATCACCTTGCAGTCCAAGGGATTCCCAAGAGTCTTCTCCAATACCACAGTTCAAAAGCATCAATTCTTTGGCCCTCAGCTTTCTTCACAGTCCAACTCTCACATCCATACATGAACACTGGAAAAACCATAGCCTTGACTAGATGGACCTTTATTGACAAAGTAATGTCTCTGCTTTTGAATATGCTATCTAGGTTGGTCATAACTTTTCTTCCAAGGAGTAAGCGTCTTTTAATTTCATGGCTGCACTTGTCAGCTGCAGTGATTTTGGAGCCCTCCAAAATAAAGTCTGACGCTGTTTCCACTGTTTCCCCATCTATTTCCCATGAAGTGATGGGACCTGATGCCATGATCTTCATTTTCCAAGGCAACAATATAGATGCAGAGAACAAACATTTGGATACAAGAGGGGCAGGGGAGAGTGGAACAAATTGGGAGACTGGGATTGACATATACACACTACCCTGTGTGAAACAGATAGCGCATGGAAACTGCTATAAAGCATAGGAAGCTCAACTTCATGTTCTATGATGATCTAGAGGGCTGGAATGGGGGTGATGGAAGGAGGCCCAAGAAGGAAGAGGTGTATGTATGCATAAGTCTGATTCACTTCATTGTATAGCAGGAACTAACACAACATTGTAAAGCAATTACATTCCAATTTTTTTTTAAAGTACAATTTATTCCATAAGCAAAATAAAAGAAAGAGTAATAAAAAATGTAATATGAATCCTAGAAGAACAAAAAATAAAATTGGAGGAAAAGATTTAGAAAAATAATGGAGACAAATTTATTCAGAGTTAAATATTAACAACTTCATATTTCAAGAGTCTGTAAAGAAACAAAAAGGAATGAAAATAAAAACCTCCATAGGCTTAATAGATTTTAAGAATTTCAAAGTCAAAGAGAAAACTCTGAGAGAAAAGAAGTTTTCCTACAAAGGAACAGTAATCATATTCACATCAGACTTCTTAATAGCTACCCAGTATGTAAAAATTTGGAAAACTCAGCAGTGGCCACAAGACTGGAAAAGGTCAGTTTTTATTCCAATCCCAAAGAAAGACAATGCCAAAGAATGCTCAAACTACCACACAATTGCACTCATCTCACATGCTAGTAAAGTAATGCTCAAAATTCTCCAAGCCAGGCTTCAGCAATACGTGAACCGTGAACTCCCTGATGTTCAAGCTGATTTTAGAAAAGGCAGAGGAACCAGAGATCAAATTGCCAACATCTGCTGGATCATGGAAAAAGCAAGAGATTTCCAGAAAAACATCTATTTCTGCTTTCTTGACTATGCCAAAGCCTTTGACTGTGTGGATCACAATAAACTGTGGAAAATTCTGAAAAAGATGGGGATACCAGACCAACTGACCTGCCTCTTAAGAAACCTATATGCAGGTCAAGAAGCAACAGTTAGAACTGGACATGGAACAACAGACTCGTTCCAAATAGGAAAAGGAATATGTCAAAGCTGTATATTGTCACCCTGCTTATTTAACTTCTATGCAGTGTACATCATGAGAAACGCTGGGCTGGAAGAAGCAGAAGCTGGAATCAAGTTTGCCAAGAAAAATTATAAAGTATATCCCTTATAAATAGTATTAAAATTTCTATACATCATTATCAAAAGATAATCAACCCAATAAAAATAGGAAGACTCTTCTAAAAAGAAGATATAAAAATGACTACTAGGCATATGAAAATGTGTTCAACATTATTAAGAATTGGAAAGATGAGAAGTAAAACCAAAACGAGGTACCACTTCATGCACATTTATTATAGAACGGCAAAAATGCACTTCTATTTTGGGAGACTATTTTTTGAGGGGAAGAATATTTTTGACTTATTTACCTGAAAACCAAAGTTCAGAGAGGATAAGAGTATTTCGAGTCACAGAGTAAGTTCATTTAGAGTTTGAGGATTGGGACTGGGCAAGGAACCAAGTTTTTCCCATAACGGGTACTTTAGAGACTGGTATTCCCAGATGTCTCTGCTGCTTCCACCAGGCAGCTCTGGGGATTGTGACACTACACGCAGATAACTTCTCTTTTCCTGGGCTTCTCCTCAGTCTGGTTGACTAAGGATCTGGAGTGGCCTGCCCTCCTTTCTCCTTCATTGGAGCAAATGAGTGCTCCCTGTCCCCTCCTTAAACAGAGGAGAGGAGGTGTCTTTTCATCTGGCCATCAAATACGGCTTCTCCACTTTTGACAAGTGAGAACTGAGAGCCCAAGAGTCAAACCTCTGTCTTAACATGAAGAAATGATGACCCTTCCTGGCCCACCTCGGGACAGACAGTAAGTCATTGGCCATACTTCCCCCTTTTCGGTCAGTCAAGGGAAACAGAGCGCTCTGCTGGAAATAGTTGCAGGAACCCTGTTTCTGGTACCAGTTGTAGTGTGGGTCTTCAGCAGATTACAGCAACCTTTTAAGAGTCTAGCATTTTCTCATTCATAAATGTGAGTTGTATTAGATGGCTTATTGGGCTTTAACATGTGCTCTTTCACTGTTCTTACCCAACATGTGTGTTTCAATTTTACAAAAATAGTTATAAATACACATGCTATTCTGAAATTCTACCTTTTAAAATTGGAAATTAATTATATAATTATTTTATTTATAATTATTACATGTTATTGTATTATAAGCATTATTTTAATTTTTTTATTAAGTTAAAAACTGTTTGCTTGATTGTGCTATTACTCAGTGAAAAAAGCAAAGTAACATAAAAAAAAAAAAAAAAAAAGTGCAATTCAAAGAACACTTTCACATGGTACCTGACATGTTTCATGGGGATGGTTAAAATAGTTCAAAGGAGCTTTGGATATCTGATCAAGTGCTGACATCCATCTATAACTTTATAGAGTCTGGTCCAAATTGTCTTTTTAAATGTGTACAATTATAAATCAAAGCTTTACCAAAACAGAATTGTCAAACCATGTTTATTTTTTTTAACAGGGATTCAGAGTCTTCCAACACAGCATTATGTTACTTTCTTGCTATTTATAATAACATTTGTTTCATACAGAATTCCAGACTCGGACAGAAGAAACCAGACGGGCACGTATGAATTTCTTCTCACGGGCCTCACTGAGCACCCAGAGCAGCAGCCTCTCCTGTTTGGGCTCTTCCTGGGCATGTACCTGGTCACCGTCTGGGGGAACCTGCTTATCATCCTGGCCATCGGCTCTGACGTGCACCTCCACACCCCCATGTACTTCTTCCTGGCCAACCTGTCCTTCTCTGACATTGGTTTTATCTCTACAGTCATTCCCAAGATGCTCAATAATATTGGCTCAGGAAGTAAATGGATTTCTTATGGCGGGTGCCTGACACAACTCTATTTCTTTGGCCTGTTTGCAGATCTGGACAACTTTCTCCTGGCTGTGATGGCGCTGGATCGCTACGTGGCCATCAGCCAACCTCTCCATTATGCCATTACCATGAACTCCCAACGCTGCGTCCTGTTGGTGGCTGGGTCATGGGTGGTCACTACCTTTCACGCCCTGGTGCACACCCTCCTGGTGACCAGGCTTTCCTTCTGTGGCCCCAATGTCATCCCCCACTACTTCTGTGATCTGGTCCCACTCCTAAAGCTGGCCTGCTCCAGCACTTATGTCAATGACCTGGTGCTCATCCTTGTGGCAGGAACACTGTTAATTGGACCCTTTGTCTGCATCCTTACATCTTACTTTTACATTGCATTGGCTATCCTAGGAATCAATTCCCCAAAGGGTAAGCAAAAGGCCTTTTCCAATTGCACCTCGCACCTCTCTGTGGTCTCTCTGTTTTACACCACAGCTATCGGGGTCTATTTATGCCCTCCATCATCCCTTTCAGGTGGAAAGGACCGAGTCTTCTCAGTAATGTACACGGTGGTGACCCCTATGTTGAACCCCTTCATCTACAGCCTGAGAAACAGGGAGATAAAGGGGGCACTGGGGAAAATACTCAGAAGAAACATGTTTAACACTCTTTCTTGGGACTGAAAGTCCAAGTCTCCAAGACTCGGAGCTGAGGGTTGAAAAATGGTCTCCTAAGAGCCCAACCACTATAGTGTCCTTGAACCTGAGACTTCTCTTTTCCTCATATTTACATTTCAGGGAAGGGACCACTGACACCAGTAACCACTAATCATCCCTGTGAAGTGTCCATGCTCTGAGCAGTTTACTACTCACTTTCAGAACGGTTCTTGCTTATTTTTACTAGATGCCTACCTGAAGTCCACAGGTAGGGAGTTTGTGTATATATCTATATATACACACATATATATATATGACATGATGAAAATGAAGGTGAAATTTTTATTTTGCTGAAGTCATAAAGGAACTATGGAAGATATCTCTAGTCCAAGAATACAGGAGTGATTGTGGTTGGTAGAATGAAATACAAAGGAAATAATCTGATACTTTATCTTAAACAAGCAGTGATCTATGGAAGAACAAAGATGGGGCTATAAGTTCTGTGTTCCAATGCTGGCTTTGACATTATATAGTGTATGATAGCTGGATAATCACTTGACATCTCTGAGCTTTGGTTTCCCTATTTGTAAAATAAAGTGACTGCGTCATATGAGTAGAAGCCCCTGCATACATGGTCCCAGTTCTAATAATATGTAGTGTTATAGTAACAAGAATGCAAGACCACGTCAGAAGTTACAAGTCAGAACCAAAGTCCACCACTTCACACTGTAAAACTTTAGGAACATTCTTTCTCTGAGTTTGCTTTCAGGTGTACAGCAAAGTGATTCAGTTTTACTTATATACTTTTCTGATTCTTTTCCATCATAGGTTATTATAAGATATTGAATATAGTTCCCTGTGCTATACAGTAAGTGTCTTTTAATTATTTTATGCATAGTAGTTTGTATGTTTGTATGTTAATCCCATACTCCTAATTTATCCCTCCCCTTGTCACTTTGCCCTTTGGTAACCATAAGTTTGTTTTCTATGTCTGTGACTCTGTTTCTATTTTGTATAAAGATTCATGTGTATTACTTTTTAGACTCCACATTAAATGACATCATAAAATAATTATCTGTGCCTCTACTAAAGTGCTACTCCTCTCTTCCCCATAAGGGTAAAAATTATTCTTTGACTTTTTATGTCAATTACTTCCCTTCCTTGCTTTGTGTTTAATTTTTCCACATACACATGTGGGCTTAAACATTATAGCTTGGTTTTGCCCAGTTTTAATTTTTTTTAAATTTTTCCAGTGCTATTGATGTATAATTGACACATAATGTTTGTGGAAGCTTAAGATATAGAACTTGATGATTTGATATACAGCCGTGGTGAAATCATGACTACAATAAAGGTCAGTTAACGCATCCATCACCTCACATAGTTCTGTTCTATGTGTGCGGGTATGGGTGTTAGGAATACTTAGCATCTACACTGTTAACAACTTTAAAGTATATGACACAGAATTGTTAACTATAGTTACCATACTGTTCATTATATACCCAGAACTTATTCGTCTTATACATGTATAGCATTTTTCCAAACTCTGCCCATTTTACTCACAGCCTGGACATCACACGTCACACCTGGACATAAACTCTTTGTATCTATGAGCTTGGCGTTTGTAGATTTCACACGTAAGTGAGCTCATACAGTATTTATCTTTTTCTGTCTGACTTATTTCATTTAACATCATGCCCTCCAAGTCCATCCATGTTGTCACAAATGGCAGAATTTTCTTCTTTTGTATAACTGAGTAATATTCCACTCTTTATATATACCACATTTTCTCTATCGACAGTCATTTAGGTTTTTTTCATGTTTTGACTATTGTGGACAATGCTCCAATGAACATGAGTGTAATTAATGTGGCTACTGAAAATACTGAATGATATAAAAACGTTCAGTTCAGTTCAGTTCCGTTCAGTCGCTCAGTCGTGTCCTGCTCTTTGTGTCCCCATGAATCGCAGTACGCCAGGCCTCCCTGTCCATCACCAAATCCCAGAGTTCACTCAGACTCACGTCCATAGAGTCAGTGACGCCATCCAGCCATCTCATCCTCTGTCGTCCCCTTCTCCTCCTGCCCCTGATCCCTCCCAGCATCAGAGTCTTTTCCAATGAGTCAGCTCTTCCATGAGGTGGCCAAAGTACTGGAGCTTCAGCTTTAGCATCATTCCTTCCAAACACTTTAAACAGAATGCCTGGCACATAGTAAGCACTCAATATATATAACCTGTTACTGTTGCTGACTATATGCATTCAGTTATGTCTGTGTCCATGTGAGTTTCAGATTTTTGAGAACTGACAAATATGAGAGATGATAAGAAATGTTCTGTTTCATGTTCTAGGGAAACTAATGATTTATGTTTCCAGAATGAACAGAGAGTGTAAGTAAAAGAGAAAATGTCTATTTGAGCTGGACATTGAGAACAATTAGAGTTGTAAGTCAGGTCAAGAAGGAAAACCTGAGAATGTTTCATAATCAAAGCGTAACTCCTGCAAATCANTGATTTATGTTTCCAGAATGAACAGAGAGTGTAAGTAAAAGAGAAAATGTCTATTTGAGCTGGACATTGAGAACAATTAGAGTTGTAAGTCAGGTCAAGAAGGAAAACCTGAGAATGTTTCATAATCAAAGCGTAACTCCTGCAAATCAATAATAAAAGCACAGCAACCACATAGGAAAAGGGGCGCAACAATATAGTTGCAAATTTAAAAAAAAATAAGAAACTAAAATGTTGAAAAATATTTTCTAAACTCCTCCATTAATACTTCTATCTGGCATTTCCACCTCTAGAAAATATGTGTACACAAAAATGCCTATAAAAGAATATCCATGCAGTGTTGCTTTTGTAAAAACCATCCCTCTCCGCCACCGAAAAGGAGATAGGTAAGTGGCATGAGTAGGGAAATGTGTATTATTAATGGTACATCTATTAATCTATTAAATACTTTAAAAAATAATGAGGCAGATCCCATGGTGATATAGGAGGTCCATGATATATTGGTGACAGTAACAAAGAAAGCTCCAGAACAAATGACCCCCATTTTGTAAAATCAAAATTATATATGTATATATTATATATATATATATATATATATATATATATAGTGCATAGAAAAGTGTCTGAAGGTGTACAGGTCAAAACTCTAATAGTGATTACCCCTGGAGAGAGATGGGAATGATGAGAAACAGATTCTCACTTTTCATTTGATACCTGTTTCAGTGCTAAATTTTTTTTTCCTGAGTATTTTTCCCTACTTATTCATTTATTTGGCTGTGTTGGGCTTAGTTGTGGTGCCCAGGCTCTCCGTTGCTTCTCTCTAGCTGTAACATGGGGGCTCAGCAGTTGTGGCACATGTTTAGTTGCTCCAGGGCCTGTGGGATCTTAGTTCCCTGACCAAGGATCAAACCCATGTCTCCTGCATTGGAAGGTGAATTCTTACCTACTGGACCACCAGGGAGGTCCCTAAATACTTTTTAAAATAAGTGTGTGTTACCTGAAAGAAATGTAAAACATGAGGCTACATGTTCAAGGACTCAGGGCAAGGACATACCCACCTATGCCTGGACCATACCTGGATTTTTCTGAGATTCCACGTCACAGTCGAATTTTGGAGCACAGATCAGAGACTGTGGGATCTAGTTCCCTGACCAAGGATCAAACCCATGTCTCCTGCATTGGAAGGTGAATTCTTACCTACTGGACCACCAGGGAGGTCCCTAAATACTTTTTAAAATAAGTGTGTGTTACCTGAAAGAAATGTAAAACATGAGGCTACATGTTCAAGGACTCAGGGCAAGGACACACCCACCTATGCCTGGACCATACCTGGATTTTTCTGAGATTCCATGTCACAGTCGAATTTTGGAGCACAGATCAGAGAACTCCATGTCCAGGATGGTCCCCTGAGTTCTGGCCTCCCCCCCTGGGATCAGCCAAGCTGCCAGGCCGCAGTCACTAATACTGATATTCCCTCTAATACTGGAAGCACTACTTCATGGGGCCCGGTCCCCAGAGAAGGCAGTGTTTGGACGATGACACACGTGGGACTATGAAGTGGTGGGAGCCATGGAACTCATGCAGAGGCTTGTAATAAAAACCCTTCCGACACCTTTCCCAGACATGTGTTCCTGCCCCGGCCAAGCAGAAACACCCCCCAGGAGTCTTGGGGCTCAACCCTGTCAGCCCTTCCCTAAGGTCTTTCTTCTTTCCATGCTGGGCAACTTGCTCTGTCTTCCCTGAGCAGACAGATCCGAGCTGCTGTCACAACAGGTTGACACACGCCACCTGAGGGATGATGAAAGTGCCAAGCCCAGCCCATTCCAGCCCAGGGAGGGTCCACAGTGAGGTGAGTGTCTGCTGAGGACTCCACGCTCACACAGCCCCTCAGACGATTCCTACACAGGCTCCCTGTAAATTCTGGAGGGACGATCACTTTCTCAAATTGGATCCTTCATGCAGCGTTGTGTGCATTGTGACGTTTGTCTTTGACTCCACGGGTCATCTTTTCCCCTTACTTTCCCTTCACGGTGTCTCTTCCCTATGCCATCCTCAGACACTCTGGGACTTGGTGAACTCTCTCCCCTCCCCTCATTAAAACAGAACCGCAAAAATGAATGGATTTACATAGCCAAAAGTGTTTCCTTTCGGGAACATTTTCTTGAGTGAAAAAAATAAACTATTTAATGGAATTCCAGAGACCTCAATCAGGTAGAGAGGGATTGTAGGTAATCAGCTTTGAGTGACCCAAAAATCAGCCCCTGTTCAAGGCTGTCTACTTTGTCTTGCTTAACAACTGACCCATATATTTCTTTTCACATCTGGGCTTTAATGTTCCAACAGAGAAACTCAAAGAATAGACTGTCACATTATCCAAATGCTTGGGTCTCTTTAGAATGAAATACTTTATTATCGCCAGTCCATGGATCAGACTGTCAGAAGTTATGGGGACCTACGCTAGACAGAAACCAAGTTCCAAGTAGAAACGTAAAACAAACTTCTCACTGTCTCATAAGACCTGTTAAAGGACTTGTTATGTCCATAGTCTCCTCTGTTATTTTACAAAGCTTCTGCATGAAAAGCAGGTATTATTCCCAGATGAAGAAACTGAGGTTCCCAAGAATGAAGTGATTTTTTCCAAGATCTCAGAGTGTTCATGGCAGACCTGGGGCCAAAGCCCAAATCTCTCCATTTCTGGCATCAGACCCATTCCCGTGCCCCACCTTGCTTTTTCTTTGTCTACATCTTTCTCTATAAAGCAAGACTTTCCACTTGTAGTTCCCCAGTCTTGACTGCACAGCCCCATGCCCCACACTACATGTCAGGAGCTGACATGCTGCACTGTGGGTCAGGCAGAATGACTTTTGCCAGCCAGAGGAACAGATCCGAGCTGCTGTCACAACAGGTTGACACACGCCACCTGAGGGATGATGAAAGTGCCAAGCCCAGCCCATTCCAGCCCAGGGAGGGTCCACAGTGAGGTGAGTGTCTGCTGAGGACTCCACGCTCACACAGCCCCTCAGACGATTCCTACACAGGCTCCCTGTAAATTCTGGAGGGACGATCACTTTCTCAAATTGGATCCTTCACGCAGCGTTGTGTGCATTGTGACGTTCGTCTTTGACTCCGCGGGTCATCTTTTCCCCTTACTTTCCCTTCACGGTGTCTCTTCCCTATGCCATCCTCAGATACTCTGGGACTTGGTGAACTCTCTACCCTCCCCTCATTAAAACAGAACCGCAAAAATGAATGGATTTACATAGCCAAAAGTGTTTCCTTTCGGGAACATTTTCTTGAGTGAAAAAATAAACTATTTAATGGAATTCCAGAGACCTCAATCAGGTAGAGAGGGATTGTAGGTAATCAGCTTTGAGTGACCCAAAAATCAGCCCCTGTTCAAGGCTGTCTACTTTGTCTTGCTTAACAACTGACCCATATATTTCTTTTCACATCTGGGCTTTAATGTTCCAACAGAGAAACTCAAAGAATAGACTGTCACATTATCCAAATGCTTGGGTCTCTTTAGAATGAAATACTTTATTATCGCCAGTCCATGGATCAGACTGTCAGAAGTTATGGGGACCTACGCTAGACAGAAACCAAGTTCCAAGTAGAAACGTAAAACAAACTTCTCACTGTCTCATAAGACCTGTTAAAGGACTTGTTATGTCCATAGTCTCCTCTGTTATTTTACAAAGCTTCTGCATGAAAAGCAGGTATTATTCCCAGATGAAGAAACTGAGGTTCCCAAGAATGAAGTGATTTTTTCCAAGATCTCAGAGTGTTCATGGCAGACCTGGGGCCAAAGCCCAAATCTCTCCATTTCTGGCATCAGACCCATTCCCGTGCCCCACCTTGCTTTTTCTTTGTCTACATCTTTCTCTATAAAGCAAGACTTTCCACTTGTAGTTCCCCAGTCTTGACTGCACAGCCCCATGCCCCACACTACATGTCAGGAGCTGACATGCTGCACTGTGGGTCAGGCAGAATGACTTTTGCCAGCCAGAGGGGAGCAAGGAATCCAAGGTTCCAGGAAGTCCCTCTGCCCCCACCTCTGGGGCTCTCTCTAGCTTCTGAGCAGCTGTCACAGGAGCTATATGAACATTGCCCCAGGTACCGGCCACAGCCTGCTGACTATCAAGTACAGCTCAGTCCCTTCTCCAGCCTTCCCGTGTTTCCTAAGCCATGACTCAGGACCACTGATTCAATCTGGAGAGTTCAATTACAGTGACAGACTAACAAAAGGGACCCAAATGCAGGAAGAGAAAAAAAAATAGGTGTGTAAATGGGTAAAGTGGGGTAGAGAGAGCCTTGCTTTTGAGTGAGACAGATCTATAATCAACCTGACTCCAACCCTATGCCTTGTGTCCCTGGGAAAGCAAATTCATCCCCCAGCCCTTATTTTCCTGATCTGAAAGTAGGAACAGTAATATTTACGCTCAAGTTCAATAATGAGGATTAAACTAGAAAAAAGCGGGGGGTGGGGGAGGTAGACATTTATCACTGGCCAAGTGCATACGACAGCACAGTGGGAAAGGAAGGAACAAAGAGGAAAGTGGGAATTGGAATGGGAAGATGACATTTAAGAGATGGTACAGCCCAAGTTTAAGTGCAAAGATGTTGAGGTCAGCTAGAACTGAATTCAAATATCAGTTCTACCGCTTACTAACTCAGTGTCTTTGAGCATCTCACAGAATCCCTCTGAGCTTCAATTGATCATAGACTTGCTGTGATCACCCAATGAGAAACACACATATAAAGCTCTCAGAACACTTCCTGGTTTATAGTTAGTGCTCAGTCAATGCGACTACAACTTGTAGTTCTCATTCATCATCATATCCTATTGAAATCAATTCAGGATGGTTCAGTGGCATATTACAAATTTCCAAATTTTTGTCATTGAAACATCTAAAGTTTACTCTCTTGAGTGCTTCCATGGTGACATCCTTTAATCTGGGATATGAAAGCAGACAGACCAGGAGTGATGAATAAATTCATTTTCATGAGGCAGAAGCTTAGGCAATGAAAGGGCAGTGTGGTAGAGCCTTACACACATGAGCACTCAAGGTGTCCAGACACAAGTATGAAGTCCAGTCGAACCACTTAACACTGAGTGATGCTGACAAATTGTTATACCTCTCTAAACCTTGGTTTGCTCATCTGTGAGATGAGGATAATAAATGACTTGTGTGGCTAGAAGTATGTCAGGATTGTCCTATGTTACATGTGATACAGCATGTGAAAGTGCCTTCCACCAGGCAGCTCTTAACTCTTTGCACTTTTCCTCCCAACAACTGAATTGTGAAGCTTAAAAATTCTTGGGCTAGCCATGGACACAGCTAGCTTGGATACAGACTGACAACTTTGATCTCCACCCAAAAAGCTATGAATGATGGCCAGACTAAATCATTATGTTTACCCTGTGATAAGAATCCAGACTCATAGAATTTCACTCAGTTCTGGAAAGCACACTTTAAAGATAGTGACAAGAGACTTCCCTGGTGATCCAGTGGCTAGACTCTCCAGACCCAATGCAGGGGACCCAGGTTCTCCCTGGTCAGGAAACTATATCCTACATGCCACAACCAGGACCTGGCATAGTCAAATAAATAAATGAATATTAAACAAACAAACGAACAAAGACAGTGACAAAGTAGAGTAGGTTTAGGTAGAGGGACCCAGCTGGCAGCGCACTGTCCTCCTAGAAAAATCCATTGACTCAATGCAGAACACGTCTGAAAAATTGATCAAAATAATTGTCCCCATTTACTGAACAGTTGCCAAGGACCAGAAAGTATCATTTAATCCTCAGAACAACTTTATGAGTAAGGTGCTATTACCATTCCCCTCATTATACAGATGAGAAGAGTTGGCTCATAGAGGGTAAGCACATTCCTCTAGGTCATAGAACAATTAAATGGAAGAGCCAAGTTCTAGTCCAGTATCTGGGCTTCAAAACCCACCATGCATTGCTTCCTCTGTTAACTCATGTTTAGATTTCTTAAGGACTTTTTGTGTCAAAGAATAATAGACTTGTTCTTTGAGATTCCAGGGGACTAAACGCTGTGCAAGTAATATGACAGAAGTTAGTGTCACATACAAACAAAAATTATTTTAAATGGTGTGCTGACAAGTAGATTAGGTCCCTTCAATATCTCTCCTTTTTTTATTTTTTTAAGAGCAAAGAACTGGAAGTTCCCTGATCTGAAAATAGACTTGTTATCTGGTCCAAAAAGCCATTCATTTTCTTAATATTGCTGACTATTGCTTCATTTAACTTATTTGAAGTTTTTATTTCCTGAGTCAATACATCTAATAAGATTTGTAATGGATGAAAGTAAGTCTTTTATTTGGCAAGTGAGAGACAGGATAATGTGTGAGGTGACATATTGAAGACAAAATGATTTTAGTAAAGAGAATAAGTTGGGAATCTAGAAATTGATTCTCCTAAAACCATGTCTGTGTACTCTGAGAAGTTTGTGGGTACTGCCAAGGGTATGCATTACCCAAAATAGACAATATTTAACCAAATGCCCTTTGAAATCTCTTTTGACAAGGTTATATAGCCCATTAGCAAGTTTTATTGTCATGAATTAGATGCCTTAGTTTTAATTTGGGAAGTCATATTATATTTTGTCACTAGCATACTCTGGAGGCAGACAAATATGACTTTAAGTTCTGATTTTGCTCTTTATGAGTTTAAACATTCTATGCCTCCATTTTCTAGTTTGTAAAACTGGAATAATAATGAATATGATAATAATAATAATATTTGCCTTATGAGGTTATTATAAGAATCAAATATGATAATGTAGCAAAGTATTTGATTCAAAGTAAGTGCTCTATAAATGTTATCTATGATGATAGTGACGATGCTACTGATAATGAAAAATCCATATCTCATTATTTTGGAAAATAATTAAGCACTTGATCCTGTTATCAATACCAAGTTATCCCATGTGTAGTTTACCCTGGAGCACAAAACTAAAAGTAACTAAACAGACTGCTCAGATATCCAGGTCTATAAAAATAATTATTTTTGGAAAATAGTACGTAGGCTCCTTTAAAAATTAAAAATACTATATCATCCAGCAATTCCACTTCTGGATATTTATCCAAAGAAGACAAAAACCCTAATTCTAAAAGATATTTGCAGCCTCCAGGTTCTTGCAACATTATTTGTGGTTGCCAAGACATGGAAACAACTTGGTATCCATCATTGGGTAAATGGATAAAGAAGGCATAGACACATACATGGTGGAATACTATGCAGCCATAAAAAGAAAGAAATCCTGTCATTTGCAACAACATGAATGAAGCTTGAGGGCATTATGATAAGTGAAACAGTCAGAGAAAGACAAACACTCTGTGGTCTCCCTTATACACGGACTTAAAGAAAAAACAAGCTCATAGAGAAAAGATTGGAAGCAGGGGAGTGAGGGAATGGACAAGATGGGTGAAAGGGATTCAAAGGCTCGAATTTCCAGTTAATAAAATAAATAAATAATAAGCATGTAATATACAACTTGGTGACTACAGTTAATAACATCATATTGCATATTTGAGAGTTGTTAAGAGAATAAATCTTAAAAGCCCTCATCATAAGAAAAAACAAATTTTGTAACTACGTATGAGTGTGGATAATAACTAGACTTATTGTGATCATCATTTTATAATGCATGCACTTATTGAATCACTATGTTGTACACCTGAAACTAATATAAAGTTATATATCAATTACTTCTCAATAAAAAAATAATAATCCTGTTTGTTTAATGGTAATAGATGGACAATACCACCTGGACCAGTGTGTCCCATTTTGTTCTCTTGGGCATTTCTACCCACCAGGAAGAGCAGATCCCGCTCTGTCTTCTTTTTCTCCTCATGTATACCATCAACATTTCTGGCAACTCTGTCATCATCATCCTGATTATCTTTGCTCCACGCCTCCAAACTCCCATGTATGTCTTTCTTAGCAACTTGGCCTTGGCAGACATCTGCTTCACCTCCACCACAGTCCCCAAGATGCTGCAGAACATTTTCTCTTCTACCAAGGCCATTTCCTACATGGGTTGCTTAACACAGACTTATTTCTTCATTTGCTTTGCAGCCATGGAGAACTTCCTCCTGGCTGTGATGGCCTATGACAGATACATCGCCATCTGCCACCCTTTCCGCTACTGTATGATCTGAACAGGAAGCTGTGTTCACACTTGGTGGTCATGTGCCACTTCCTCTCCCATCTTCATGCCCTGCTGCACACCTTTCTCATGGGCCGACTGATCTTCTGTGCAGATAACAGGATCCCCCACTTCTTCTGTGACCTCTACCCTCTGATGAAGATCTCCTGCTCCAGCACCCACCTCAACACGTTGATGATTCACACAGAAGGAGTCATTGTCATCAGTGGAGCTCTGGCCATTATCATGGCCTCCTATGCCTGCATCATCTCAGCAGTCCTCCAGAGCCCCTCAGCCAAAGGCAAGTGGAGAGCCTTCTCTACCTGTGGCTCCCACCTCACTGTGGTGGCTATATTCTATGGGACCCTCACATGGGTCTACTTCCGGCCCCTTACCAGCTATTTAGTGGCTGAGGGTCGTATCCTGACTGTCATGTACACAGTAGTGACCCCCATGTTGAACCCCTTCATTTATAGCCTAAGGAACAAGGATGTCAAGGGAGCCTTCAGGAAATGGATAAACAGGATCTGGACTTCTTCATTTAGATAAAACCCCAAAACAGAGTTTCATCTATGATTTCAAGCTGTATTTATGAAAGATTTTTGTCCCTCAAATATCTGTTTCCTTTAGAACTTCCCAGAAATATTAGGTGTGTCTCACAGTTTTCTCATTGGGTATTGCCTAGAAATATTTCTTAAACCCATAATACATGGAGCTATGTATTTGGTGTAAATCAGGGACATGATTTTAGTTACAGCTGATGGTGTTCTGTGGGCCTGATATCTAACACCAAGATTGTAAATTTCAGAGTTCTTAGATGCAGGCAACAGAAACTAATTCTGGTTATTCATGGAGGAAACAAGTTTATTGAAAGCATATGTGAAACTCATGAATTTCCAAGAGGACTAAGCCAACAAGTTCCGCAAAATGGACAAGAATAAGAAAGGTCATACAGGCAGAACCATAGTCAAAATCATATCCCAGAACTGGCATGATGAGGTCACCACTGTAGCTACCAAACTCTGTTCCATCCACTTGAATCCTCACCAACATTACCAGAAAGAGTCACTGGGCATAGCCCTTAGAGGCTTGAAAAACAGATGTGGTCACCTCCAGAAAGAGCACTCACTTCTTATTCTCAGCATCAACACCTCTAGATTCAAAATAAAGTGATGCGTCTGATTGGCAAAGTCTTGGTCACTCACCCAAGCTCTAATTCCCAAGGCAACTGGAAAAACAATACTGCTACTTTTATTTTCCATAAAAATAAGGGAGGTTCTGCCTCCCACCAAGACAAAGGAAATGGAGGGACTCCTCTGGAATGGGAAGAGGGATGTAATGACAAATGTCCACTATAGGGCTAGGAGTTACAGTTGCTTCAGAATTGGTCACCTTTCACAGCTCTCCAGCTTGCACTTCCTTAACCTTGATGAGCTGCATTATTCTGAGATTACTTAACCTCTTTCTGTCTCAGGATTCTCCTAATCTTTTCTATAGTTGATATGTGGAATTAGTCTATTACTATGTACTTGCTGTGATCCATGAAGGGGTTGCTTCATGGATCATGGGGTTTTTGAGGCAAGAATATTGGAGTGGTTTGCCATTCTTTTCTCCAGTGGACCACATTTTGTCAGAATTCTCCACTATGACCTGTCCATCTTGGGTGGCCCTACATGGCATGATTAATAGCTTCACTAAGATATGAAAAGCCCTTTGCCACAAGGCTGATGATACCACTCTAAAGGCAGAAAGTGAAGGAGAAATAAAGAGACTCTTTATGAAAGTGAAAGAGGAAAGTGAAAAGGCTGGTTTAAACCTCAACATTCAAAAAACAAAAATCATGGCATTCGGTCCCATCACTTCATGGCAAATAGATGGGGAAACAATGGAGACACTGACAGGTTTTATTTTCTTGGGCTCCAAAGTCACTGCAGATGGTGACTGCAGCCATGAAATTAAAAGATGCTTGTTCCTTTGAAGGAAAGATATGACAAACCTAGACAGCACATTAAAAAGCAGAGACATCACTTTGCTGACACAGGTCCATTTAGTCAAGTTATGGTTTTTCCAGTAGCCATATACAGATGTGAGAGGTGGACTATAAAGAAGGCGGAATGCTGAAAAATTGATGCTTTCAAATTGTGGTGTTGGAGAAGACTCTTGAGAGTCCCTTGGACTACAAGGAGATCAAGCCAGTCAATCCTAA
This sequence comes from Aepyceros melampus, assembly GCA_006408695.1. Lineage (NCBI taxonomy): Eukaryota > Metazoa > Chordata > Mammalia > Artiodactyla > Bovidae > Aepyceros > Aepyceros melampus. The sequence goes on from SJXQ01006462.1 coordinate 136,623, forward strand.
AGGCAATCAGTCCTGAATATTCATTAGAAAGACTGATGTTGAAGTTGAAACTCCAATATTCTGGCCAACAGATGCAAAGAACTGACTCACTGGAAAAGACCTGATTCTGGGAAAGTTCTGCTCCCATGGGAAGAATTTTCTTAAGGTGAAGAAATGGTCAAGAGAGTAAATTAAATATTTTTGAAGAAATGGATAGAATTGGGCAATTCCATCAAAAATTTTGTATTTAGATATCTTCCTCTTCTAGGAGTTTATCACACAGAATAAGCATATGTAATGAATAAACATATTTTATGTGGAAATACACACATATATTTCAGGTTCAGTATATTATTGTCTATGATAGTAAAAAATTAGAAACAATCTTCATGCATACTAATGGAATTTTTGGCTCGTCATGTCCAGTGTTTCTGTTCAGTTGATAAGTCATGTCCGACTCTGTGATCCCATGGACTGTAGCAAGCCAGGCTTCCCTGTCCTTCACTATCTCCCAGTTCTTCCAATGAATATCAGGGCTTCCCTCATGACCCAGATGGTAAAGAATCTGCTTGTAATGCAGGGGACCTGGGTTCGATCTCTGGTTTGGGAAGATCCCCTGGAGAAGGGAATAGCTACCCACTCCAGTATTCTTGTCTGGAGAATTCCATGGACAGAGGAACCTGATGGGCTACAGCCCATGGGGTCGCAAAGAGTCAGACTCGACTGAGCAACTAATAGTAACACTATCATGTTTAGTAGTTAGATAGTATCTGTCTGTTCTTCCTTCCCTTCACATCCTTGCCATGGCTTCACTGAGAACAGAATACATGTCTCCATCCCTTTGACTTTGGACTTGCTTAGCCCACAGTTTATGAATAAGGATAACAAATCTGCTTCAGACAAAGAGCTTTGAATGGGTTTAGATTTGAGCTCTGGCTTTCATCATGAGAAGAAAAGTTCACCCTGTGTAGTTAGGGCCGCTTAGCTTGGATCTCAGAATAAGAAATAAATTGAACAGATCTGAACTTGACCTGGGGTCTAAAGCACGGTTGGCCCTTTAGCCTCCAGACTTTTGACTGGGAAATAAAAGCCTGTTGTTATAAGCCACTGAGGTTTAGGATTGTTTCTTATTTAGAACTTTGAAGGAAATCCAAACTAATTCAACACATATACTATGAATTGCTGTGCAGTCGATAAAAAGAATGAGGCAGATTAATTTCTGGCCTTTCTCTCATTTCATCAAGTCTTTGGATACATACAGATATGCAAACCCTTATCTAGCCATTCTTTGCCATTTTCTCCCATGTGTATTTCTTCATGTGTATGCTGTTAATAATAAGTAATAATAATAATGATAGAGAACCCATATGTGGTAGTTAATGTGGACTGGTCATTGTTATGGTGTTTTACATATATTGTACTCATCAAATCCTTATGAACTTTAAACCTTAATTATACATACTATTTCTCTCTTTATAAATGGATAGCTGAGGCAGAGAGTAATTGAATAATTGCCAAAGATGATACACATTTAAACCCTGTGTTTCAATGGAATATTACTCAGCCATTAAAAAGAATACATTTGAATCAGTTCCAACGAGGTGGATGAAACTGGAGCCTATTATGCAAAGTGAAGTAAGCCAGAAAGAAAAACACCAACACAGTATACTAATGCATATATATGGAATTTAGAAAGAAGTAATGATAACCCTGTATGTGAGACAGCAAAAGAGACACAGATGTATTGAACAGTCTTTTGGACTCTGTGGGAGAGGACAAGGGTGGGATGATACGGGAAAATGGCATTGAAACATGTAAAATATCATATGTGAAATGAATTGCCAGTCCAGGTTTGATGCATGAAACAGGGTGCTTGGGGCTAGTGCACTGGGATGACCCAGAGGGATGGGATGGAGGGAGGTGGGAGAAAGGTTCAGGATGGGGAACACATGTACAGTCATGGCGGATTCAAGTCAATGTATGGCAAAACCAATACAATATTGTAACGTAAAACAAATTAAGTAATTAATTAAAAACAAACAAACAAAAATAAATAAATAAACCCTGTGTTTTTCTTTTTGTGATGCAAGAGCCTGACTTAAGTTTTGGTTGAGGAAGCATGCATTTCAAAGGCTGCTGCTACTGCTACTGCTGCTAAGTCACTTCAGTCGTGTCCGACTCTGTGCGACCCCATAGACGGAAGCCCACCAGGCCCCCCCTGACATATTGCCAGCCACACCCACCTCCTTGGTTTAGAGATCTTGGTTGATTTAGATTAACTGTTTGTTTGGGCCACTTGATTTTATTCTTCCTGTGATTGAAATTCCCACTCTTGGGTTTTAAATCCATCCATTAAACAGTGAACCTTGAAGATGAATCCCTTGTCTTCATCCCCAATAAAAGCAGAACTCCAAGCCCACACTCTCTCCCTCTATCCACAGCCTCATTGGGTGGCCCAAGATGTGCTTGTGCTTTCCAAGACCTGTGAGTAATAAACATTTCCTCCCCCCAGATTTCCCCAAAGGGCTGCTGAGGGTGCCTTACAATCATAGTAAGAATCAAAAGGGCTTGACCAGCTCACTGGTTATCATAGGCACAAAACAATCATACAGCAAGTAATGACAGAGCTGCGATACAAATTCACTCTGTCTCCAAAATCCACTCCCTTAACCGCTTACACTATATTACCTTCGAACAAGCCCTAGCATTTTCCCTTGGGCTTTTGAACTCTCTTTCATTCTGACTTCTTCAAGGAAAATAATTTCTTGAAGATCCTATGTTTGCACAAAAGAACTCCTTGATTCTATTGTTTCAGTGTAATTATGGATACTGCCTCCTTTATCTCTCAAAGGGATGTGTATCTTTACAACAATAGCAATCTATCTGAAAAGAAAAACAAGAAAACAATCCCATTTATAATAACAACAAAAAGAACATCTACTTTGGAATAAATTTAACCAAGGAGCTGAAAAATCTGTACAGTAAAACCATAAATCATTGATGAAAGCAAGCAGACACAAATCAAAGGAACAACCTCATGGGCGTGGATTGGACGAATGAATATTGTTAAAATATCCACGCTATATAAAGGGTTCAGGAGCTGTGCTGCCATTCCCCGTTTGCCTGGGAACCAGGTTGGAAGTTGCTTGAGATACAGAGCTTCCTGAAAAGCCTTCGCAGGGCACCCTTCACCTCCTGGTTTCTCAGGCTGTAGATCAGTGGGTTTAGCACTGGGGTAACAACTGTGTAAAAGATGGCCACCTGACGCTCCTGGTCCAAGTCGTAGCTGGAAGATGGCCGGAGGTACACGCAGATCACAGAGCCGTACAGGAGCAGCACAACCAGGATGTGGGAGCTACAGGTGGACAGGGCTTTACGCAGGGCAGCAACTGAGTGCATGTGGGTTATGGCCACACCAACGCGGGCATAGGAACCTAAAATAAAGAAGAAGGGGCTGACCACCACGGCCACCCCCTCAGTAAATATTAACATCTCATTGACCACTGGCCGGGTACAGGAGAGCTTCAGCAAGGGTGTGATGTCACAGAAGAAGTGGGTGACCTGAAAGTTAGGCGGGTGACCAACACACTATAAAGGAGGCTGTTGAGGCTGACGATCACCCACGAGGTCAATGTTATGCGTAAGCAGAGGCGATGGCTGATGATGGCAGAGTATCTTAAGGGCTCACCAATAGCCACATAGCGGTCATAGGCCATGGCAGCCAACAAGTGGCCTTCCATGCTGCCCACAGCCATGAAACAGAAGAGCTGGAGCACACAGCAGTTAAAGGCGATGGTTCTGTTCACAGGCAGGGTGTGCACCAGCAGCTGGGGACACTGATGGTTGTCAGAGAGATGCCAACGAAGGAAAGTTGGCTGAGCAGGAAGCATGGGGGTCTGAAGCTTGGGGTCAGAGAGGGCAGCGGTCATTAACAGAGCATTGCCCACAACTGCCACAGGTACATGGAAAGGACGATCCCAAAAATAACTGGCTGCATCTCTGGCCAGCTGGACAGGCCCAATAAAACAAATTCTGTTACTTCAGCCCTGTTTCTAGCAGCCATAAGACTCAATCCACACCACCCGCAAAGAGCAAGTGTTAAGATCAAATAAAATTGAAATTTACTCAGAGACAGCTTGCAGGAAACATCTTTTCTTGCGCAGATGTCCCTAGTTATCCAAAATCAATTTTTTTCTCTTTAATTTTATAAGTTCAACATAGCCTAGATACCCAACTAACACAATTGGCTACATAACACTGTACTGCAATAGGTTCATAATACATTTTTAAAAAGCAAACAAAAAATAAAGAAAACGTTTTAAATCTTACAATACAGTGCCTTAAAAAGTGTAGTAGTACAGTACAACAGCTAGCATGCAAGGGCTGGCATCAGCGGAACAGGAAGAAGAGTTACTGGCTTGAGGAGGCAGACGAGGTGAGAGACGAAGAACTGAAGAATCAGAGCAGCAGGAGATGGAGGGCAAGCTGCAATTTCATGCACGCCTGACGCTGATGGCCCCAGTTCTGGTTCCTTGCTGGAACCAGATGCACTTTCGCTTCTTTGAAAGTTCACAGCTTGAAGGTTCACATGTAGGGAACTTACTGTGTAGTTTTACTAGCTTCAACCACCACACTTCATTTCTCAGAGCTGGAAGGAGAAGGGAAAGATCCTCAGACTCTGGCCAGATGTCTGAGTCTCTACATCTTTGCTGGGGCACTGAAGTTAAGATCTGGTCCTAGCTTTGCATGTCCAGAAACTCAACTTTTTTTTTTTTTTTTTTCCCCAATAGGAGAGCGCTTATTCCATTAAGTCAAAGGAACATACCTGGAATGAGACTAGCAATGATAAATATAACTGTTGATTTTGTTAATGATTTATTTTCAAAGAATAATATAATCTGCTAGTGGATGAGATTCTTGTGACTTTTCAGCTCAGGTTTTTCCTATAGGTAGATTTATGCAGTACATCAGAGGTAATTTTTGAGGTTGTTTTGGGGGCAAGGATATATTTAAATATTTTCAGCATTTTCTCATGAATGTGAGTAAAATAATTTTAAAATAGTAGAGTGCAAGAGAGCATATACTAAAAAGCAGAGGTCTCTTACCCTACATTTACACATCTGCGTGTTTAGTTTGACCTCTTCTAGTGATTCACACCTTTCTGCTTCTAAATAAAGTGGTACATACTTATATATCTATGTGCCAGTTTTTATTAATTAAAGATAATCTTTTGGCTCTTTATCATAAAAGATAAAGTTTTATCTTACTTACATTATTGCCACTCTTCCTTCTTTTCCTCAATTTTTTGATGATATTTTAGCTCTTCACTTAGTTGCTTTTCTGCTTTTAAATGATTTGCTTCAATCTAGTCTATCAACTTCAGACTCCACTTATCTTTCTCACTTCTGCACCCCCCCCACCAAACTTTGGAAAGCTATATCTTCATTTGCATATTGTCAAAATTGAAAACATACAAATTACAGGTTGTAGGCATAGTTAAGTCTTCCAAGTAAATGCTAAAAATCAGTAGACAACATTAACATTAGTCTAGCCCTGTAAATATTTATCATGGCAGTGCCATATCATGTGTTATGGTTTCATTTATTCTTTAGTGAGTCCAGTGTTCCACACACCAAAAGATAATATCTCTAACTATTTTAAGGGCATCTCGCTTGGTGCTTTCTTTAAAGAAAAGCTCACAGGAGCTTAAAAGATAAAGAAAACTTATGTTTTCCAGTGTCTGTTCTTTTGTCTTTATTTCTTCATGTATCCTTTTCCATGTCAGTGATATGGCTCAAACTATATGCTCTTATGATTCTATTATACATTCAAGCCAGTGATCACACAAAGACATCTACATGGAAGTATAGAAGAAGGTGAGAGAAAAAGAAAAGATGGGAAGGAAGAAATATTGACTAAGTCCCTTCATGGGGAAAGGGTGAGAGAAAATCATCTTTGAGAAGGAAAGAGTGTCAGAGTATAAATTTATCCATGAGGATTAAATGTAATAATATAGAGTCCATTTTCTCTCAAGGAAAGCAAAACTGTATTTGAAAACTTATTATATGTAAAAATAGTCATAAGCAGTGGTAGTAGTATTCTGACTTTTTCAATACTCATCTCTATATCTTGGTTATTTTCCAATATTTTAACATTATTCTCATCAGAATCTGAGCTGTGCGGATCCTGTTCAGACAACGTGGAGAGATCAAGGATGCTGATTCTAGAAGACACAGAGAGGAGTAGTTCATTTAGGAGAGAGATGAAGAAATACACATATATAAATTTAAACGACACAAAACACCAAACTAAACTGAAATTTGGGAGAGAAACAAAACAAAGGGAAGAATTCGTGGAATGAGATAGAAAAACATCTCAGATTTCCCAGTTCCCACCTGTACTTTAGGAACATACAGAGTCCTGAAGAAAGGAGAGAGCTAGAGTGTCAAACTCCAATTGTGCTATTCTTGTTTTTCTTCTTTAATGAAAGCACCAAGGAATATATAGTCTTCCCTGTTTTATCAATATCTGAATGTTACAGATATGTTTTATATAATACCTTCTTGATTTAAATTCTATTTCTAGTCTTTTCCCCAGTGTTGATGAATCACAAAGGTTGAATCTGAGATGTATAAATCTGAACCTCTTTTTTCTGTCCCAAGAATATATCTTCAACATTCTCACAAAATAAATTAAGTCCTCTGTCCCACATTTCTTGCACCTGGGGGCTGAAATGTCTGTCCATACCCTCTCCAGTTACATTACTATATTCTCTATCTAAGCTTTACTATTTTCGCTCAAAAACATACCTTTCTGTGTCATCATTGTCAGTTCCTCCATCCCGTTGCTTTTTTTGACTATGACATTTGAACCTCACTCTATTCTTGGTATATTTTGAGTACCAGTGTCACACTGCTTTCTACAAGAGGATTATGTGTTTACTTATTTCCTATTCCCCTTCTGTTTACTTTTAGGGCACAGTGTAACCTTAATCATACCTTTTCTTTGTACCTAATGTACACCAGGTTAGAAAATTTGGGTGGAACTGTGTTTCTTCTCCACATTCTCACAAAACTGCTGCTAAATCACTTCAGTCATGTCCGACTTTGTGAAACCCCATAGACGACAGCCCACCAGGTTCCCCCATCCCTGGGATTCTCCAGGCAAGAACACTGGAGTGGGCTGCCATTTCCTTCTCCTCTCACAAAACTAGGGATTCTCTTTTTGTCATTTTCCATAAAGGCTTTTCTATAGAACAGCTCATCCCAGTGAGGCAGCTCCACTTACATGCCCTCATTCTGGGATTCTACCAACCCCAGGAGACTCCAATTTTGTTCAGATGAAATATTATTTAGAATGGGCTGAGCCCTTGTATCTTCCTTTATCATCTGGGATGGTAGCACAGGTGGCTCCTCCTTCTTCCTTATATCTAAATCTCACTGAGGCTAAGACCGTAAAGCATCTACAAACAACTGTGGCTATAGGGAAGGTCTGCCCCTTAGGGGACGCAGTGGCCTTGCATCACATCAACAGTTAGACAAGAAAAAACCTTAAGGGGAACTCAATTCCCATATCAGCATCTCAACAAGCCATCTCTCCTAACCTAGCCTTTCTATAATTATCGAGTGTTTGTTATCAATGCCAACATTTTAACTCAGCTGAATTAACGGCAAGACATGAGGCTTTATGATACAGCAGTGGGACAACTTCAGTTGTTATTATGGTTCCATTCTGCTCACCAATGACTTTCTCAGTTCCTGCCTTCACCTGATTAAATTCTTTTGATGGATTTCACTTAGCCATTTTGCTCTCTGTTTCACCTCAGAATACTTGATTTAAATACATCTGTGTGTACAAAATAAACAGAATAATGTAGAGCACTATAATGAGATTATATGAATATTAGGGAGACTCTTGAGAATGCAGAATGTTGAGACCAAGACCAACCATGGGTTGAGTTGGGAAATTTGTAAAATTCCATGAAGATCTTCTATCCTGTTTCAGTGATTTTTCTCCTGGTGATGTTTTTTTTGTTGATGTAAACTTTACCTATTAGGGGCTTCCCCTGATAGCTCAGCTGGTAAAGAATCTGCCTGCAATGCACGAGACCTGGGTTCAGACCCTGGTTGTGAAAATACCCTGCAGAAGGGAATAGCTACCCACTCCAGTATTCTGACCTCAATAATTCCATGCACTATATAGTCCATGAGGTCACAAGGAGTTGGACACGACTGAGCAACTTTCATTTTCACCTATTCAGTTCAGTTCAGTTCAGTTCAGTTGCTCTGTTGTGTCCCACTCTTTGTGACCCCATGGACTGTAGCACACCAAGCCTCCCAGTCCATCACCAAGTCCCAGAGTTTACTCAAACTTATGTCTATTGAGTCAGTAATGCCATCCAGGCATCCCATTCTCTGTTGTCCCCTTCTCCTCCCACTTTCAATCTTTCCCAACATCAGGGTCTTTTCAAATGAGTCAGTTCTTCACATCAAGTGGCCAAAATATTGGAGTTTCAGGTTAAACATCAGTCCTTCCAATGAACACTTGGGACTGATCACCTTTAGGATGGACTGGTTGGATCTCCATGCAGTCCAAGGGACTCTCAAGAGTCTTCTCCAACATCACAGTTCAAAAATAGCAATTTATCAGCGTTCAGCTTTCTNCTCTTCTCATGAGGTGGCCAAAGTACTGGCGTTTCTCAGCTTTAGCATCATTCCTTCCAAAGAAATCCCAGGGCTGATCTCCTTCAGAATGGACTGGTTGGATCTCCTTGCAGTCCAAGGGACTCTCAAGAGTCTTCTCCAACACCACAGTTCAAAAGCATCAATTCTTCAGTGCTCAGCTTTCTTCACAGTCCAACTCTCACATCCATACATGACCACTGGAAAAACCATAGCCTTGACTAGATGGACCTTTGCTGGCAAAGTAATGTCTCTGCTTTTGAATATGCTGTCTAGGTTGGTCATAACTTTCCTTCCAAGAGGTAAGTGTCTTTTAATTTCATGGCTGCAGTCACCATCTGCAGTGATTTTGGAGCCCAGAAAAATGAAGTCTGACACTGTTTCCACTGTTTCCCAATCTATTTCCCATGAAGTGATGGGACCAGATGCCATGAATTTCGTTTTCTAAATGTTGAGCTTTAAGTCAACTTTTTCACTCTTCCCTTTCACTTTCATCAAGAGGCTCTTTAGTTCTTCTTTGCTTTCTGCCATAAGGATGGTGTCATCTGCATATCTGAGGTTATTGATATTTTTTCCTGGCAATCTTGATTACAACTTGTGCTTCATCCAGCCCAGCATTTCTCATGATGTACTCTGCATAAAAGTTAAATAACCAGGGTGACAATATATAGCCTTGACATACTCCTTTTCCTATTTGGAACCACTCTGTTTTTCCATGTCCAGTTCTAACTGTTGCTTCCTGCATATAGGTTTCTCGAGTCAGGTCATGTGGTCTGGTATTCCCATCTCTTTCAGAATTTTCCACAGTTCATTGTGATTCACACAGTCAAAGGCTTTGGCATAATCGATAAAGCAGAAATAGATGTTTTTCTGGAACTCTCTTGCTTTTTCGATGATCCAGTGAATGTTGGCAGTTTGATCTTTGGTTCCTCTGCCTTTTCTAAAACCAGCTTGAACATCAGGAAGTTCACGGTTCACGTATTGCTGAAGCCTGGCTAGGAGAATTTTGAGCATTACTTTACTAGCGTGTGAGATGAGTGCAATTATGTGGTAGTTTGAACATTCTTTGGCATTGCCTTTCTTAGGGACTGGAATGAAAACTGACCCTTTCCAGTCCTGTGGCCACTGCTGAGTTTTCCAAATTTGCTGGCATATTGAGTGTAGCACTTTCACAGCATCATCTTTCAGGATTTGAAACAGCTCAACTGGGATTTCATCACCTCCACTAGCTTTGTTTGTAGTGATGTTTCCTAAAGCCCAATTGACCTCACATTCCAGCATGTCTGGCTCTAGGTGAGTGGTCACACCATTGTGATTATCTGGGTCTTGAAGATGTTTTTCACCTACTAGAGCTCTGAAAAGGTTGATTCTGATGGCATTGGGTTGGCCAAAAAGTTCATTTGGGTTTTTGTAACATCTTACAGAAAAACTCAAATGAACTTTTTGGCCAAATCAATACTTGCCAGTTTTTTTCATGTTTTGAAGGAGGAACTGCCTCTGGAGATTCATCCTCTTTTTTTCTTTTCTTTCTTCTGTTGTTGTTCCAAATGCCTCTGTTGGCATTCAAAGTCTCCTGGTTTACAGTGTTTGTCCTTCATCGCAACCTGACCCATCGTCCAATGAATTACGTAATTTTATTCAAGTCTTCACAAATTGGCTTACGATACAGTATTGTAAAGCAAAACAAAAAAAAAAAATAAAAATTAATTTTAAAAAATCAATGATAAAAATCTCACCAGACTATTTTGTAGAAATGGAGAAAAGCAAATCTAATATTCATATGGATTTGAAAGGAACCATGGGTACCCAAAACAGTCTGGAATAAAACCTGAAGAACAAAGGCAAAGGACTCGTGTGTTTCTATTTCAAAATTTATTTTGAAACTACAACAATGAAAATAATATGAAAGTCTAGTGGTTAAGACTTCATACTTTCACTGCCAAGGGTCTCGGTTTGATCCCTGGTCCAGGAACTAAGATCCCAAACCAGCCACGTGGTACAGCTAAAAATTTAAATAAATAAACACTTTGTGAAAAATACACTTAAAAAAGAATATGGTACATACAAAATGATAGACATATAGGCCAGTAAAATATGGTTGAGAGTCTAGAAAAGACCTATTTATCTTTTCAATTGATTTTTTTTTCTTTCAGCTGCATGTGTCTTAGTTGCAGCATGCAGGACATTTTGATGCAGAACACAGATTCTCTCTTTGTGGCACATGGGCTCAGTAGTTGCCAAGGCCTTGGTTGCTCCATGGCATGTTGGATCTTAGCTCCCCAACCAGGGATCAAACCCATGCCTGCATTGCAAGGCAGATTCTTAACCTCTAGACCACTAGGGAAATCCCTGTCAATTGATTTTTGACAAGGGAACAAAGAATACTCAGTGGAGAAAGGATCATTTCTTCAACAAATGATGTTGGGGAAACTGAACAAACACATATTAAAAAATAATAAAGCTGAACCTTTGTCCTACAGTATGCACAAAAATTAGCTCCAATGGATTAAAGGCTTAAACATAAGACCTGACACCATACAACTGCTAGAAGAAGATAGGGAAGAAGGCCCTTCATATTAATCTGGGCAACTGCATATGACAGTGGCTGTATATGATAACAAATCACAAAGAGCAGAAGTAAAAGTCAAGTGTGACTGCATCGAACTAAAAGGCTTCTGCATAGCTAAGAAACATTGAAAAGTCAACATACAGAATGGGAGAAAATATTTGCAAACCATAATCTGAAAGAATTCAGTAATGACAACAAGAAACATCTGATTAAGAAAAACCAATACAGTATTGTAAAGTAAAACAAAGTAAAATAAAAATTTTTTTTTAAATTTAAAAAGGCAAAAAAAAAAAAAAAATAGAAATAAGCATAAGGTCTGAGTAGATTCTTTTTAAAAAGACATCCAAATAGCCAACAAGTACATGAAAAGGTGTTCAATATCACTAATCATTGAAAGTGAAAGTCGCTCAGTCGTGTCCGACTCTTTGTGACCTCATGGACTATTCAGTTCATGGAATTCTCCAGCCCAGAATACTAGAGTGGGTAGCCTTTCCCTTCTCCAGGGGATCTTCCCAACTCAGGGATCAAACCCAGGTCTCCTGCATTGCAGACAGATTCTTTACCAGCTGAGCCACAGAGGAAGCCCAAGAATACTGGAGTGGGTAGCCTATCCCTTCTTCAGCAGATCTTCCTGACCCAGGAATGGAACCAGGGTCTCCTGTATTTCCGGCAGATTCTTTACCAACTGAGCTATCAGGGAAGCCATTGGGGAAATGCAAACTAAACCTGCCGGGGTCCAGCCCCGGTGGATCCAGGGTGATTCGAAGGTGGAGACGGAGTCAGCGTACTAGGAAAGAACTTATTTAATTACAGATAGAGAGAGATTAGGAAATTAGCAGAAAAAGGGGCTGAATAACTTGGCTTACATGGGATGCCAATCACCACCTACATAGGCCGCAGGCGTCTTTCTGTTCTCCCGAAGGAGAGGAGGCACTGAGGCCTCCCTGGTCCGATCTTAGAAGCCCAGGCAGAGTTAGTAAACTGCAGCCTACCAGGCTCCTTTGTCCATGGGATTTTCCAGGCAAGAGTACTGGAGTGGGGTGCCATTGCCTTCTCCAAAGAAAATGCACTAGTCATAGCAAACACCCTCTTCCAAGAACACAAGAGATGATTCTACACATGGACATCACCGGATGGTCAATACTGATGTCAGATTGATTATATTCTTTGCAGCTAAAGATGGAGAAGCTCTACACAGTCAGCAAAAACAAGACCGGGAGCTTGCCGGGGTCCAGCCCCGGTGGATCCAGGGTGATTCGAAGGTGGAGACGGAGTCGGCGTACTAGGAAAGAACTTATTCAATTACAGATAGAGAGAGATTAGGAAATTAGCAGAAAAGGGGGCTGAATAACTTGGCTTACATGGGATGCCAATCACCACCTACGTAGGCCATAGGCGTCTTTCCGTTCTCCCGATGGAGAGGAGGCACTGAGGCCTCCCCGGTCCGATCTTAGAAGCCCAGGCAGAGTTAGTAGGCTTGGTGAGGACCCAAGTGCCAGACGGGAATTCAGCCAGAAAATAGTGAGAGGTATTAGAGGAGAGAAAGAGGCTGAATAACTTGGTTTACACGGGATACCAATAAAATTCCAAGACAAGGAATTTGCACCATCTACGTTGGGCCACCGGCGCCACTTGAATATCGAAAAGTGCCCCTCCTTGGGCACCTTTTCGCATGGACTTGAAAGCCGGGGCAAGTAAGTAGACGTGGCGGGCACCCGTGCTCCAGATGGGAATTCAGCCAGAAATACGGAGGACAAGAAAGAACGACATGGGGGAATCAGTCTTTCCGGAAACTGATCCGTTTTCTTTATTTTCAGATTTGCTTATATACCTTTTGTTACACATAGGGATGAATACAAAGTCACGCAGGGGTCAGCAGTCCTGACCTTTATCAAAATCGGGTGCTTTACATAAAAAAGGTCTTAGGGGTTTTACATCATCTTCTGGCCATGAGGCCTCTGACACTTTATGACCCTCTCTTTCTGATAACCAAAAAAC
>SJXQ01006462.1:149959-197490 GCA_006408695.1 Aepyceros melampus
TCTTAGGGGTTTTACATCATCTTCTGGCCATGAGGCCTGCTGACACTTCATGACCCTCTCTTTCTGATAACCAAAAAACTCTTTTTTCCAAGGGTGTTTTTTCTTAAACCAGGCACCACCCTCCAGATAAAGGTACATTCCTATAGAGTAAAGGTGTAGTGAGTTACAATCAAGAAAGGAATTTATCTAACCCAAGGTTAACATGATTAATCTTAAAGGTTAATACTTATTTCTCTTATATGCTAGTTATATTCATTATAAGGGCAGGGAATATGAAGATTTAACAACAAAACATCAGCCCAACAAGTGAAATCCTTTCACCAATACAATTCCTAATCAACCCACTATACTAATAAATTCTAACTTCTCAAAAGAATCTGCCTTTCGTAAGTCTAAAACATCTTGTGCCTCTCGCTGTTGGGAGGCTGTAAATAATCACATTTGGCCGGACGAACCTATACAGGCAGGCTAGATAACCTTCAGAGGAGTTTGTAAGCTAAAACACTCTTGTCACGCCCAGGAATTTTATCAACTGGAGCTGCAAGTTAACTCCTTCTCCGAGAGAAATGGTTATGGGGGAGAGCCCCCCGTAAAGTCAGAGGTGTAGGTGAGAGCATAAAACAGACTCTTGGTTTTGGGGGTAGATGCTTGGGAACAGGGGGTTTCCTGAGACTTGATCACACCTTTGCGTATGCCAAGCCTCCTTCCTCATGACCTTTGTCACGGGTGGAGTTCCTCATGCTGGCCCCCGGCACCTGCCAGCATCAAAGTCTTTCCAATGAGTCAACTCTTCGCATGAGGTGGCCAAAGGACTGTAATTTTGGCTTTAGCATCATTCCTTCCAAAGAACTCCCAGGGCTGATCTCCTTCAGAGTGGACTGGTTGGATCTCCTTGAAGTCCAAGGGACTCTCAAGAGTCTTCAACACCACAGTTCAAAAGCATCAATTCTTCGGTGCTCAGTTTTCTTCACAGTCCAACTCTCACATTCATACGTGACCACTGGAAAACCCATAGCCTTGACTAGATGGACCTTTGTTGGCAAACTAATGTCTCTGCTTCTAAATATGCTATCTGAGTTGGTCATAACTTTTCTTCCAAAGAGTAAGCGTCTTTTAATTTCATGGCTGCGGTCACCATCTGCAGTGATTTTGGAGCCCCCCAAAATAAAGTCTGACACTGTTTCCACTGTTTCCCCATCTATTTGAAGTGCTGGGACCAGATGCCATGATCTTCGTTTTCTGAATGTTGAGCTTTAAGCCAACTTTTTCACTCTTCACTTTCACTTTCATCAAGAGGCTTTTTAGTTCCTCTTCACTTTCTCCCATAAGGGTGATGTCATCTGCATATCTGAGGTTATTGATATTTCTCCCAGCAGTCTTGATTCCAGCTTGTGCTTCTTCCAGCCCAGCCCATTTCTGTTTCTCATGATGTACTCTGCATAGAAGTTAAATAAGCAGGGTAACAATACACAGCCTTGATGTACTCCTTTTCCTATTTGGAACCAGTCTGTTGTTCCCTGTCCAGTTCTAACTGTTGCTCCCTGACCTGCATACAGGTTTCTCAAGAGGCAGATCAGGTGGTCTGATATTCCCATCTCTTTCAGAATTTTCCACAGATTATTGTGATCCACATAGTCAAAGGCTTTGGCATAGTCAATAAAGCAGAAATAGATGCTTTTCTGGAACTCTCTTGCTTTTTTGATGATCAGTGGATGTTGGCAATCTGATCTCTGGCTCCTCTGCCTTTTCTAAAACCAGCTTGAATATCAGGGAGTTCACGGTTCACGTATTGCTGAAGTCTGGCTTAGAGAACTTTGAGCATTACTTTACTAGCGTGTGAGATGAGTGCAATTGTGCGGTAGTTTGAGCATTCTTTGGCATTGCCTTTCTTTGGGATTGGAATGAAAACTGACCTTTTCCAGTCTTGTGGCCACTGCTGAGTTTTCCAAATTTGCTGGCATATTGAGTGCAGCACTTTCACAGCATCATCTTTCAGGATTTGAAACAGCTCCACTGGAATTCCATCACCTCCACTAGCTTTGTTCGTCATGATGCTTTCTAAGGCCCACTTGACTTCACATTCCAGGATGTTTGGCTCTAGGTGAGTGATCACACCATCATGATTATCTGAGTCATGAAGATCTTTTTTGTACAGTTCTTCTGTGTATTCTTGTCACGTCTTCTTAATATCTTCTGTTTCTGTAAGGTCCATACCATTTCTGTCCTTTATAGAGCCCATCTTGGCATGAAATGTTTCCTTGATATCTCTAATTTTCTTGAAGAGATCTGTAGTCTTTCCCATTCTGTTGTTTTCCTCTATTTCTTTGCATTGATGCTGAGGAAGGCTTTCTTATCTCTCCTTGCTATTCTTTGGAACTCTGCATTCAGATGCTTATATCTTTCCTTTTCTCCGTTGCTTTTCACTTCTCTTCTCTTCACAGCTATTTGTAAGGCCTCCCCAGACAGCCATTTTGCTTTTTTGCATTTCTTTTCCATGGGGATGGTCTTGATATCTGTCTCCTGTGCAGTGTCACGAACCTCTGTCCCTAGTTCATCAGGCACTCTATCAGATCTAGGTCCTTAAATCTATTTCTCACTTCCACTGTATAATCATAAGGGATTTGATTTAGGTCCCTACTTTGTTCAATTTAAGTCTGAATTTGGCAATAAGGAACTCATGATCTGAGCCACAGTCAGCTCCTGGTCTTGTTTTTGTTGACTGCATAGAGCTGGTCAAGTCTTAGGCTCTCTTGCAGAAAAAATTGGGAATGTTCTGAAAATAAAATCTCCTTTTTGGTATACAGCTGGGATAGGGGAAGAGCCACCCCTACAGTATGGGCAAAAAGTTTTCTCTGGATACTTCTGTTTCACTTCTGTGGAATAGGAGTCTTAATCTGTGTGGAGATGAACAACAAAAATGGTCACCTTTAGGGGACTGGTGAATTCCCACCGTACTGGGGCAGTGGGAAAGGGAAACTCTCAGCCTGTGGTGAAGGAGAAGGAACAGTGCCATATCGTGGCAGAATTTTTGAGAAGGCTGCAGCCTGATGCATGACACAAAGGAGAAGCCTTAAAACTGAGAATGTAGCAGTTTTCTTTGGGGAAAAAACAAGCAAAGAAAACCTCTAGCAACAGTCTCCCACTGCCCCCAGAGGCATTTGAGGCCTGTGGTAACTATACTGAGGGTAACAATACCAACAACGAAACACAAACTCAGCCTAGTTCTTAATTAAATTAACTCAAACTCTGCACTAAAGGCCTGGCAGGAGAAAGACCTATAGGTATACTGAAAGTAAAAATCGCCCAAACTGAAATGTAAACAGAAGTTGTTGATGTTCTCAGTCATGTCTGACTCATTCCACCCCATGGACTGCAGCACACCAGGGTTTCCTGTCCTTCACCATCTCCTGGAGTTTGCACAAACTCATGTCCATCGAGCTGGTGATGCCATCCAGCCATCTCATCCTGTCTCCCACTTTTCCTCTTGCCCTCAATCTTTCCTACCATCAGGGTTTTTTCTAATGAGTCGGGTCTTCGCATCAGGTGGCCAAAGTACTGGAGCTTCAACATAAGTCCTTGCAGTGAATATTCAGAGTTAATTTCCTTTAGGATTGACTGGTTTGATCTTTTTGCTGTCCAGGGGACTCTCAAGAGTCTTTTTCCAACACCACAGTTCAAAAGCATCAATTCCTTGGCTCTCAGCCTTCTTTATGGTCCAACTCTCACACCCATGCATGACCACTGGAAAAACCATAGCTTTGACTAGACGAACCTTTGTCAGGAAAGTGATATCTCTGCTTTTTAATATGTTGTCTAGGTTTGTCATGACTTTCTTCAAGGAATAAGCGTATTTTAATTTCATGGCTGCAGTCACTGTTTGCATTTTCCCCCATCTATTTGCTATGAAATGATGGGACTGGATGCCATGATCTTCGTTTTTTGAATGTTGAGTTTTAAGCCAACTTTTTCACTCTCCTCTTTCACCTTCATTGAGAAGCTCTTTTGTTCCTCTTCACTTCTGCCATTAGGGTTGTATCATCTACATATCTGAGGATATTTTTTTCTCCCAGCAATCTTGATTCCAACTTGAGCTTCATCCAGCCTGTTATTTCACATGATATACTCTGTGTGTAAATTAAATAAGCAGGATGACAATATACAGCCTTGACGTACTACTTTCTCAATTTGGAACCAGTCTGTTGTACCATGTCCAGTTCTAACTGTTGCTTCCTGACCTGCATACAGATTTCTAGGAGGCAGATAAGGTGGTGGGGTATTCGCATCTCTTTAAGAATTTTCCAGTTTGTTGTGATAAAGGCTTTAGTGTAGTCAAGGAAACAGAAGTAGATGTTTTTTTGGAATTCCTTTGCTTTCTCTTGATCCAACGGATGTTGGCAGTTTGATCTCTGGTTCCTCTGCCTTTTCTAAATCCAATTTGTACATCTGAGGGTTTTCTCAATTCATGTATTGTTGAAGCCTAACTTAAAGGATTTTGAGCACTACCTTGCTAGCATATGAAATGGGTGCAATTGTGCAGTAGTTTGAACATTCTTTGGCATTGCCTTTCTTTGGGATTGGAATGAAAGCTTACCTGTTCCAGTCCTATGGCCGCTGAGTTTTCCAAATTTGCTGGCATATTGAACGCAGCACTTTAACAGCATCATCTTTTCAGATTTGAAATAGTTTATTTGACATTCCATCATCTCCTTTAGCTTTGTTCATAGTAATGATTCCTGATACCCGTGTAACTTCACATCCCAGGATGTCTTACTCTGGGTGAGTGATCATACCATTGCAGTCATCCAGGTCATTGAGACCTTTTTGTACAGTTGTTCTGTGTATTGTTGCCACCTCTTTTTAATCTCTTCTGCTTCTGTTAGATCCATACTGTTTCTGTCCTCTAATGTACCCATCTTGCATGAAGTATTCCTTGGTATCTCTTAATTTTCTTGAAGAGCTCTCTAGTCTTTTCCATTCTGTTGTTTTCCTCTATTTCTCTGCATTGCTCACTTAAGGCTTTCTTATCTCTCCTTGCTATTCTTTGGAACTCTGCATTTAGATGAGTGTATCTTTCCTTTTCTCCTTTGCCTTTCACTTCTCTTCTTTCCTCAGCTATATGTAAGGTCTCTTCAGACAACCATTTTGCTTTGTAAATATTTCTTTTTCTTGAGGATGGTTTTAGTCACTGCCTCCTGTACAGTGTTATAAAAATCTGTCCATAGAATTACCCAAACTGAAATGTAAAGAGAAGAGCCAGAAGAAAACAAAAAACAAAGCAATACCTACCTCCTCTCAATCTAGAATTCTGTACCCAGCAAAAATGTCTTTCAAGACATGAAAAAGAAATAAAAACTTTCTCAAACAAAAACGTGGGAATTTATTGCCAAGAGACATATATATCTACAAAAAATATTAAAGGATGTCCTTTGGAAGAAGGAATATGCTACCAGAAAATTCTTGGGTCTGTACAATAAATAAAAATAAATAACAATGGAAATGGAATAAATGAAGATAAAAATAAAGTTAATTTTGTCTTCCATTTTATAAATTTCAATTTTAGAACAGTTTTCAGTTCAGTTCAGTTGCTCAGTCGTGTCCAACTCTTTGCGACCCCATGAATCACAGCATGCCAGGCCTCCCTGTCCATCACCAACTCCCAGAGTTCACTCAGACTCACGTCCATAGAGTCCGTGATGCCATCCAGCCATCTCATCCTTGGTCATCCCCTTCTCCTCCTGCCCCCAATACCTCCCAGCATCAGGGTCTTTTCCAATGAGTCAACTTTTCACATGAGGTGGCCAAAGTACTGGAGCTTCAGCTTTACCATCATTCCTTCCAAAGAAATCCTAGGGTTGATCTCCTTCAGAACGGACTGGTTGGATCTCCTTGCAGTCCAAGGGACTCTCAAGAGTCTTCTCCAACACCACAGTTCAAAAGCATCAATTCTTCGGCGCTCAGCCTTCTTCACAGTCCAACTCTCGCATCCATACATGACCACAGGAAAAACCATAGCCTTGACTAGACGGACCTTAGTCGGCAAAGTAAATTTATATAAAGATAGCAAAGATAGTACATAAAGTTCCCATATGCTTCACACTCAGTTTCTCCTGTTACTAACAGATTAGTATTACAGCTAATGAGTCAATGTTGATAAATTGTTATAAAGTCCATTTATACATTGTTTTAAAGTCCAGAGTATTCAGATACTCTTAGTTTTTAACCTTCTGTCTTTTTCTGTTCTGGAATCCAGTCCAGGATACCATATCGAATAGCAGTATGTCTAGTGGTAGTAGACGTAGTAGTCATGTCTTTTTAGGCTCTTAAAGTCTGTGATATTTACCTAAGACTTTACTTACATTAGTGACCTTGACAATCCTGAGGAGTACTGGTCAGATATGCTGTAGAATGTTCCTCAGTTGGATGTTTCTGATGTTTTCCTCATGGTTAGGCTGGTGTTACACATTTGAGGGAGGAAGGTCATGGAACTAATGTGCCCTTTTCATCACATTATATCAAGGGTACATAACTATCTCCATGACTATTGATCACTTTGATCACCTTGCTGGTGTAGTATTTCACTTGCTACTCTTTTCCCCTTTCCCATACTGCCCTCTTTGGAAGGAACTTACTGTGTCAGGCCCCCATATAAGGAATGGAGGTTATATTCCACCTCTTTTAGGGCAGATTATAGATTATTTGGAGTTCTTCTGCACAGGTCACTTATTGTTCTCTCTCATTTAATCATTTATTTATATTAATAAGAACTCATGTACATTGATTTTATACTTTGGGTTATAGTAGTACTAAATTTTGTTAATATATGATTGTACCAGTGCCGGTTTATTCTGTTGCTCAAATTGTTCCAGCTTTAGCTGTTGAGGACTATTCACTTGTTTCCTGTCCCCTTTTATATACCCTTGTTGTGGGGGTTTTTTTAGCAGAGGAAAAGGTAGAGGAGTTACTGTTTTATTTTCTGGTTACTTTGGAATGCTTCAGGATCATCTTGTGTATTTTCTGCTCCAGTTCTACAATCAGGCATTTCTCTGAGGAACCTTGGCCTGTTTTTGGAGAATGTTATTAGAAACCAAGATCTGGCTGTTTTCCCTCTTCTTACTTGCTTCAAAATCTAGTTGACTCTCTAAAGCAATAATAGTGGCAGTGACTTTTGTGTTTACAGCACATATAGAAATAAAATATATTAAGTTGGTGAAAAAGTAATTGTGGTTTTGGATCATGAATTTTACGTCATTATAACTAAGCTCAAACATGTCTTTATTAATCAAAAGAGGAATCATTATAATCAACACATTTTTCCCAACAAGAAATAAGTTTATTTATTCCTATAGCATAAAAATCCATGCTTTGGGATTCAGCGAACTCATGGAAAGCATTTTCTGCCTCCTGGTTGTGGAAGCATTTTCTCTGCAAGAAGTTGTCAAGATGTTGAAGAAGTGGTAGTCGGTTGGCAAGAGGTCAGGTGAATGTGGTGGATGAGGCAAAACTTTGTAGCCCTATTCATTCAACTTTTGAAGTGTTCATTGTGCAATATGTGGTTGGATGTTGTGGAAAAGAACTGGGCCCATTCTGTTGACCAATTTCACCTGTAGGCATTGCAGTTTCTGATGCATCTCATTGATTTGCTGAACATACTTCTCACATGTAATGGTTTAATCAGGATTCAGAAAACCATAGTGGATAAGACAGGCAGCAAACCACTAAACAGTGGCTGTGATCTTTTTTTGGTAAAAGTTTGGCTTTGGGAAATGCTTTGGAGCTGCTTCTCGGTCTAACCACTGAACTGGTCATTGCTGGTTGTCGTACAAAATCCACTTTTTGTCATACATCACAATCCCATCAAGCATCCATCATTGTTGCATAGAATAAAAGAAGATGACACTTCAAAATGACAGTTCCTTTTATTTTTTATTTTTATTTTTTAATTTTTCAGTCAGCTCCTGTGGCACCCACTTATTGAGCTTTTACACCTTTCCAGTTTGCTTTAAATGCCAACTGACTGTAGAGTGTTGAATTCTTTGGCAACTTCTGGTGTAGTTGTAAGAGGATCAGCTTCAATGATCCTCTCACTTGGTCATTGTCAGTTTCTGATGGCTGGCCACTGTTCTCATCTTCAAGGCTTTCTCTCCTTTGCAAAACTTCAACTACCGCTGCCCTGTACCACTAACTGTTTGTTAACAGTTCCTGGGCCAGATGCATTGTTGATACTGCAAGGTGTCTCTGCTGCTTTACGATCCATTTTAAACTTGAATAAGAAAATTGCTCGAATTTGCTTTTTGTCTAACATCATTTCTCTAGTCTAAAATAAATATAAACAGCAAGTAGTAAGTTATTATGGAGGAGGAAGTGGCAACCCACTCCAGTATTCTTGCCTGGAGAATTCCAGGGACAGAGGAGCCTGGCAGGCTCCATGAGGTCACAAAGAGTTGAACACGACTGTGATTAACATAACACAAAGTAAGTCATTAGCAAAAAAATAAAGTGAGAATTGTACATTAAAATCATGTATGACATAACCGCATTTATTTAAGAATGTATTCCAATATCAAACAGCAAAGTTCAACAGTGCAAAACCACGATTACTTTTTTATCAACCTAATATGATGACAGAGCGAAGAATTAGAAATATATAGGTCTTTACACATGATGAGGTATACATTTGAAGTTTAACTCAAATTAACTGAAAGTAGATATTGTAAACCCTAGTAAAACTACAGAAAATAAAAAGAGGTATAAATGATAAGGCAACAGAGATAAAATGAAAATACAGAATATGCTCCAATATCCCAAGAAATGGGAGAAAGGGCAAAAAATAAAAGATGGAGCAAATGAGATATAGCTAGCAAGATTGTAGATTTTAATCCAACTATACAATGGCACCCCACTCCAGTACTCTTGCCCGGAAAATCCCATGGACAGAGGAGCCTGGAAGGCTGCAGTCCATGGGGTCGCTGAGGGTCGGACATGACTGAGTGACTTCACTTTTACTTTTCACTTTCATTCATTGGAGAAGGAAATGGCAACCCACTCCAGTGTTCTTGCCTGGAAAATCCCAGGGACTAGGGAGCCTGGTGGGCTGCCATCTACGGGGTCGCACAGAGTCAGACACGACTGAAGTGACTTAGCAGCATACAAGTAAACATGGTAATAAACATCAGTTAAAAGATAAAATGTCAGATTGGTTTTTTTAAAAAATTAAAAGGTCATACTATACAATGTCTGTAAGGACCCCACTTTAAATGAAAAGACATAGGTAAAAAGATGGAGAAAAATATACTGTGCAAACATAAGCCAAAAGAAAGCTAGTACAGCCATATTAAGTTCAAACAATGTAGACTTCACAATAAGAAATATTATCAAGGATAAAGAATATTTGCTGACAAATATTTGCCAACAAAGTTCTGTCTAGCCAAAGCTATGGTTTTTCTAGTAGTCATGTATCGATGTGCAAGTTGGGCCGTAAAGAAAGCTGGCACTGAAGAGTTGATGCTTTTGAACTGTGGTGTTGGAGAAGACTCTTGAGAGTTCCTTGGACTGCAAAGAGATCAAACCAGTCAATCCTACGGGAAATCAGTCCTGAATATTCATTGGAAGGACTGATGCTGAAGCTGAAACTCCAGTACTTTGGCCACCTGATGCAAAGAGCGGGCTTGCAAAGAGTCTGACACGACTGAGCAACTTCACTTTCACTTTTCAGTCTTTTAGTAAAATAATATTAGAAACTAGACAGTGATGTTTTATTCTTACCACTCATATTCAACATTATACTGGAAGTCCTGGATGAGGCAGTAAGGCAAGAAAATTAAATACATAAATACTGGGAAGGAAGAAATTAAACATTATTCATAGAAGATATAATATGTAGAAAAGCATAAAGAATCGACCAAAAAATCTTCCAGTGGAAGTTTTATATTGGAATATGAAATTTTAAAATATCATTTAAACATTACTCAAAAAATACCTACAAATCTAACCATATGATTTTCATGCTAAAACTATGAAAGATTGTTGAAAGAAACCAAAGAGCCAAATGCGTTGTTTTCAGTTGCTAAGTTGTGTCCAGCTCTTTTATGACCCCATGGACTATAGCCAACCAGGCTCCTCTGTCCATGTGATTTTCTAGGCAAGAATACCGAGGTTAGTTGCCATTTCTTATCCAGGGGATCTTCCCAACCTAAAAGGATCAAACCCACATCTTTTGCATTGAAGGCAGATTCTTTACCACTGAGCCACCAAGGAAACCTACGTCAAGATGTTATTCCTTCCTAAATTGGTTGGAAGATTAAACACAACCCTAGTTTACATCACAGCACAGATTTTTGTAGGTATCAGCAAGCCAATTCTAAAATATGTGTGGAAAGCAAAGGATCTACAATAGCCAGTACAATTTTGAAAGAGAACAAGATAGGCTAACACTTCCTGGTTTCAAGACCTAAGGTAAAACTACAGTAGTGAATGTGTTGGGGACTTCTCTGGTGGTCTGGTGGCTAAGACCTTAAGTCTCCAATGCAGGGAGTCTGGGTTCAATCCCTGGTCAGGAAACTAGATCCCATATGCTGCAACTAAGACCTGGCATAGCCAAATAAATAAATATTTTTTAAAAGACTGTGTGGTACTGGTGAAAAAATAAGCACCGCAAGTCAAAGAGAGCCCAGAGAATATATTCAATTGGTTTTTTTACAAGGTAGTAAAGCAGTTCAATAGAGTAAGGATAGTCAATACAACTAATGGTGCTGCAGCAATTTGGCGTCAGTATGCAAAAACAGAACCTCAAAGTGTAATTCATACTTTATACAAAAGTTAACTCAAAATGTGTTATAGATGCAAATGTAAAACACAAAACTGTGACACTTTAGAAGAAAACATTAGAGAATTAACCAAAAGCATAGTCCATAAAAAATGAATATATTGCTATTTATCAAAGTTTAAGATTCACTCCCTGAAAAGGTCCTGTTCATAGAATAAAAAAGTCAGTCTACAGAAGGTGAAGGTGAAGTCGCTCAGTCGTGTCCGACTCTTTGCGACCCCATGGACTGTAACCTACTAGGCTTCTCCGTCCATGGGATTCTCCAGGCAAGAATACTGGAGTGGGTTGCCATTTCCTTCTCCAGGGGAATCTTCCCGACCCAGGGATCGAACCCTGGTCTCCCGCATTGGAGGCAGACGCTTTAACCTCTGAGCCACCAGGGAAGCCCCCCAGTCTACAGATAAGGAGAGAATATTTACAAAATCAGCGATCTAATAGAAGACTTGTATCCAGAAAGATACAACTGCATACCTGTTAGAGTGGCTAAAATTACAAAAACAAAACCAAAAAAAACCAGTAAGTGCCAAGTTCTGGCAAGGATGCAGAGCAACAGGAATTCTCATGTATTCCTACTTAGAAGGCAAAATAGTAGGCCCGCTGCAGAAAGCAGTTTGGCAACTTCTTATAAAGTTAAATATGTATTTGTCATACAACCGAACAGTCTTGCTTCTAGAGAATTTACTCAAGTGAATTGAAAACCATGCTTACAGGAAACTGTCTTTTTCACTAATTTCCCCCAAAGAAAACAACAGAAATAACCTTCCAGCAGCTGAATGCATATACACACTCTGGTACATCTGCAGAAAGGAATATTGCTCAGCAATTAAAAAAAAAAGGATGAATTTAATTCACAACAATATAAATGAGTCTTAAATGAATTTTGCTAATTGAAAGAAGCCAGATCCAAAAGATATGATTACATTTATATTTCATTCTGGAAAATGGAGAAAAGGTAAGTAGTTGCCAGGGGTAGGGAGAGAAGTTGACTACAGAAGGAGTAGTATAGGGAATGTTTGAGGGGATGTGATACTGTATTGTTGGATACATGAATCTATGCTTTTGATAAAACCTACAAAACTCTACTATACAGAGTGATTTTTTTTTTTAACTATATGCAGTTAAAAAAATCAACCAGGATTCCAGGGGAACTCAAGATGAAATACATGAATAATTATTAAAAATGAGTGATATGATATGGAAGGGGATGAACTGGTCTAAATAACTTTGGAAACTATTGCTCAAGATGGTAAATTTGTTACACACACACACACCCTTAAATAAAACACACACACCCTTAAATAAGTGAACACATTATAGATAAAGCCAGGTTTTTTGAGAAATAAATTTTCAGTTAAGCCAGGTGAATGGGAAGATTATAATGAACCCTGTTTTTCTGGATTGTAGTTGGAGGTTTCAGTATAAATGTATTTTTTTTTTCACATATGTAGAGATAGATACAAAACTGTAGATGTGGGCACACAGGAATTGGAATGCATCTGATATTTCCTCGCTCTGACTGCTGAGCCTTAAATCAGTGGCACCTGGAAACCGAGCACACCCTAGCCCTCAGGTCCTAGTCTAAACACCATTCTCCAATGAAAGGAATCAAGCCTCCTTGCAGAAGTGAGTGATGGTAGAGCTAGGGCCAGGAAAATACACATTGATCCAGAGATGCCAGCAGATAAGGAAATACATGGCAAGTCACAGGAACCAACCTTTCAGAGGAGCTCCAATGGCCAGATCTAGAATAATTTAAACAGCAAAATAAATAATAATATTATTGGATTATAACACAAAGAATAAAAAATAGACTGTTACTTAGTGACTGAATAAATAAATGGAGAAGGGACAGTTCTTCCTTAGAGAGGAATTGTAATCAATGCATGTAGAAAGTCTTGCTTTCAGGAAGTGGGGGACAGAAAGGCCTCTGTGCCTGGGAGCCCCACAGGGCCCTACTCAGTTTCAGACTCTTCACAAAAATTAACTCAAAATGGATTGCAGACCAAAATTTTTAAATGCAAAACTCTTAATAATCTTAGACAATAATAAATGAGAAAACCTGAATGACCTTGGGTATGGTGATGCATTTTTGGATGTAACACTATAGGCATGATCCACACAAGAAATAATTGCAAAAGATGTCAAGAGAATGAGAAGACCAGCGAAAGACTGGGAGAAAATACTTACAAATGACACTTGAAATAAAGGACTTCTACCCAAAATATACAAAGAACTCTTAAGACTCAACAATAAGAAAACAACTCAGTTATAAAATGGGCCAAAGACCTTAACAGACAGCTCACCAAAGAAGATACACAGGTGAAAAATAAACCTATGAAAAGACTTTCCACATCACATGTTATTAGGGAAATGCAAAGTAAACAACAATGATATACTCCTACATGCATGTTAGAATGACCAAAATCTGGAACACTGAGAACACTAAATGCTGGTGAGTTTGTAGAACGATAGGAACTGTCACAAATTGCTGGTGGGAATGCCAGATGGTAAGCCACTTTGGAAGACAGGTGACGTCTTACAAAACTGCTGCTGCTACTGCTAAATTGCTTCAGTTGTGTCCAACTCTTTGCGACCCCACAGACAGCAGCCCACCAGGCTCCTCCGTACCTGGGATTCTTTAGGCAAGAATATTGGAGTGGGTTGCCATTTCCTTCTCCACTTACAAAACTAAGCATACTTTTACCATATGATCCAGCAGTCACATTTACCTGCCTAAAAATTTGCACATGGATTTTATAGCAGCTTTATTCATAACTGTCAAAACTTGGAAGCAACCAAGATGTTCTTCAGTGGTAACTGGATAAACTGTGGTACATCCAGACAATGGAGTAAAAGAAAGAAGTGATTGAGCCATAAAAAGAAATGGAGGAAAACTAAATACATGTTACTAAGTGAAAGAAGCCAATCTGAAAAGGCTACATACTGCATGATTCCAACTATATATGACATTCTGGAAAAGGCACAATTTTTCTTTTTTTTAGTAAAAAGCACAATTTTTCTATTTTTTAGTAAAAAGATCAGGGGTTGAAGAAGAGGGAGGGATGAATAGGCAAAGCATGGAACATTTTAGTGCTGTGAAATACTCTGATATTATAATGGTTGATACATTTGAACAAACCTGTAGAATTATGTAACACCAAGAATGAACCCTAATGTAAACTAGGGATGTCAGGTGATAATGGTAACAAATATACCACTTTGGTAATGGGGAAAGCTATGTATATGTGAGTTTATGGAAAATCGCTGTGTATGCCCTTCAATTTTGCTGTCAGCCTAAACTGCTCAAAAAATAAAGGTTTAAAGAAAAAAAATAATACTATTGGATTATAACACAAAGAATTACAAAATAGACTATTACTTAGTGATTGAATAAATGTAGAAAGGACAGCTCTTCGTTAGAGAAGAATTCTAATCAATGCATGTAGAAAGAATGAGTGAAATGGCAAACCACCATTATAATACGACAGTGCAGACCTTGAAGGCAAGGTCAATGGATGAGTACTAAAGTTAGCAAAAATTTAAGGAGAAACAGGATATTTAATAAAACTCAGAATATCACTCCCCAAATAATAGTTGATTATAAAAAGAAAAAAAGTGATTTTTATAGTAGAGAATCCTAGTCATTTTGTTCGTCTTTCAGGAACTGGATGTGGAATATTGCCACTATCCTTCAGAAATAAAAACTATAGGAAGTTTCATTTAAGGCATAGAAATATGTATATAAGAGTTGTAATAAACTGCAAAATTGATGGACAACTACAAGTTTGACATTTAGCAACTTGTCAGTTATCTTGGTCTTTTTTTAAGAGTTCATAAAGCATCTCTGTGGAATTCTAAAATCTGCCCCAGAAACTATCAGTATTTACAGTTATCCCTGTAAGTTAAAGTGAAAACTGAATACACACACACACCCATAGTATTGTGTTGTGTCTTAACAGTTGGAGATGGGTGAAGATATCTATAACAGAACAGGTGAAGAGGATTTTGCCTTATTTAAAACAGCAGTTTATAGGCCAGGTAGTTATTTTTCAGAGTCAGTAATGAGGCTCACTCCTCTTTCACACTGTTGTCTGCAGATACACCTGCTTTCAGATTGGGACTTCATGCATCACTGATGCTTATAAAGATACCTTTTGTAGATTGACAGAGAAGCTTGACTCACTCAAGTAAAATAATTTTTAAAAACTAGTTGGATTATTCTAGCATATTAATATTTTTATATGTGTAGAAAGAAAAGGAGCAATATGTTTCATTCATCTCCTGTATGATTTATCAATTCATTTCTCCTCTCATTTTCTTTATTTAAGTGATTTATTAGTTCATTTCTCCTCTCATTTTCTTTATGTAGCTTTTCTCCATTGAAATTATTATACTCATTTGAAAATTATATTTGCAAATGAAAAATATATAAATTTGTAAAACTATTATACTTATTAACATATTTGAGTTCTTCTTGTTTCATAATACTGTGTTAGTTACTGTGGGAAAAAAGAAAACAAAATAATTTCTGCCCACCACAGAATTTAATTAAGATAAATGTACATGTGTAACCAGGTAGGGTAGGGATGGGAGAATTTAGATGTAAGTATTAGGCAAATTCCAGGAGATGGTGAAGGACAGGGAAGCCTGACGTGCTGCAGTTCATGGGGTCACAAAGAGTTGGACACAATTTAGCGTCTGAACAAACAAAAACAAAAAAATAACGTTAGCGTTCTCCAGATTCCAAGCAGAAACTAGTTTCACAGTTAAGAAATCCTTTTATATGTTATCACAGCAGGCATAAGAACAGAACAAACTGGGGTAGGAGGGTCTTTAAATACTGGCCCTAGAGAATTTAAAAGAATCTTTCCCATCTTTTGAAGTCAGCTACAGGTACAGAGACAATAAATAATGTATATTTGTACTCACTGCCATATAATCATCTCTTTAGATTTCCAAACAACTCATAGTGTTCAGATAATATGTTTTTCTAAAGAAGTATTTTATATTCAAGTACCAACAGTCTTAGTAACTCTCTTATTCCTCTTATGTGCTGAGTGCAGTCGGAGGAAGAGGAATTGGAGTTGGTGAGTGTGGGTTTCTACTTGAATGGAATTGAAAAAGATATGGAAAGTACTAATTCTTTTCAGTGTTTTTATCTGAGTAATGTTCCCTTTATTACACAGATTTTTTTTTTCTTGCTGTTAAATACTGTCCAAACATTTTGAATAACTGAACCGAGCACTGGTACTGCAGAATGTGGTTTTTCTACTCATAATTATATTTCTTGACCTGTTTTATTTGTTTTGGAAACTTTGGAATAGAGCCTTTCTAAACAATAGCTGTCCATGATCACAAGACATGTTAAAGAATTTTTTAAGGAAAGATATAAAATACCTTATATAGTTCCCCAAATTATTAATATATTTTTAGAAAATGACTTCACCCTCAGTTCTTCAGATTGTAACACACTGTCTTGTGTTGTTTCTCTTTCTTTCAAAAAGATTACATCATTTTTGGTGAGGTCACCTTTTTCACAGAGTTAGAATTATTTCATCCTGCATGAGACAATCTGAACCACAAGGGGGTTCCCTGTTTATTAAAACGAATGTCTTTAATTGAACATACACAAACTTCCTTTTTTTCTATCAGAAGATATTCTGTCCTTAATAGTAGCTGTTACTTTTTTTCAAAAACAAATGATTTCTATTGGCTTTTCTTCTAGAAAATAAATTTGACTAAAAATAACTTTCAGTTGCTCTTTCTTTGGGAACTAAAACTCAAACCTCACAGAACTGATCTTCTGATTTCAAAGTCAGTGCTAATTAGGTGACTTTAAGGGAACTAAAGACTTGAAAATGTTTAGTTTTTAGCATGGACAGGGGTTTAGATTGCATGAAAGCATGGGGGAAAGGCATCTGTTCGTTTACATTTTATTATTACATATATATGCATGCTCGTGTGTTTTGCACAGTTTGTTTCTTCTCAAATAAGATTGTCTGTGTTCTGTCCTTAAAATTAGAGATTCTTCTTTAACTTTGTGATCACTCTCACAGTTTTGGATGTGGTTTCACATTGGGTAACTAAAATACACTGAAAGTGATGAAAGTGAAAGTCGCTCTTTGTGACCCCAAGGACTAAACAGTCCATGGAAATCTCTTGGCCATGGAATTCTTGTGGTGTTGGATTACATCATGTGCAGATTTTAAGTATCTTTTGGGAAAATACTTTACTTACTGATACAATAATGATTAGCAAATGATAATTTAAGATTAAATAATTTGTCTTAGATTAAATCTCACTATTTATACCCTTAAGAATTTAATCATGAATGCTTCCTTGTGAATTTATGAATTATCTAGCAGTATGTTGCCCTCTAGTGGCTGTGGAAATCAATGCCATTGAGATTATGAGCCTTGATGGGTAGAACCAATATATTGGAGTGTCACCGTTTTACACACACACCACCACCACCACCACCACCACCACCACCACCACCACCACCCCATTTTAAGGTCACATTAGGAGACTTCCGTGGAGGTAAGGGTAGGGCATGGATAGAGCCAGGCTAGACCATGTCATACTGTGTATTTCACCTAGTATTTGACTCTTGAAATTTCAGTGACAAAATTTGTGAGAACAGATCTCTGTTCTCTCAAAGGAGATCTCTGTCTCAAAAATTCACTAAAATTTTTAACTTGATGCTGAGACAAAAATGTATATCTAGTTGTTATATGTTGACTTTTACATTCCTTAAAGTATACCCTCAATTACAAAATCTCAAAGGTAAATTTCTAAGTATTTGAAGACTGGAAAATCTAGCACATAAAAATACTTTTGATAAGAAACAATTATTTAACCAAAAACTGTAAATAGTCATTGATACTCTCTAAAACTTAAGCTAATTCAAATTCTAAAACTTAATTAAAATGCAGAGCTCTGTGTGTCAGAACCAAATCACAATCAGAGACACAATCTGTTAGAGTTTAGAAAGTTGTTCAGATTGGCTTGAGCTCTACAATAGAATCATGATTGGCTCTGACCCAAAGTGAGTGCCCTGGAACCTACACTGAAGGCCCGTTTAGAGCCAGTCTATAAAGATGCCTTTAGAAGTCTTGCAATTCTAGAACAACTATCCTTTCTGACAGCTCCAAGGGAATAGCTATGGATCAGAAGGAATAACTATATTTACCTTTTAAAAAAAAAAAAGCCAGTTATGTAGAAATCTTGGGCCAGAGAGTATCTTAGAACACTTTAAGGATGTATCTTACATTTCTGAAGTACTTAATTTATCAAAGCACTCTTACTGTTGCCTTACTAGATTCTCACAATAGCACTACTGAGCAGCAGTGCAGCGATCACCGTCTTCTCTGCTTTGGAGAGGGTCAAGGATTTTTCCAGTGCTCAGGAATTAGTGAATCTGGGCAAGAATCAGGCCAGTATAGCCTGAGTGGTCTTTCTAATATCCTGTAACTTAAGATTGGATAGAAAATACAAACTAAAAAGAAATAAAATGAGATATGAAATATCTAGATCTAACCAAAGGTCTTCAATCTGATTACCATTTGAAATAGTGATAGAGAAAACTGAATGACATCCTGACTTTCTGTAATCTCAAGGGCACTGAGTTATACTTTGATATGGCTTAGGCCCCCTAAATGTCAGTTACCAGGCTGTAACTTCTTCATTTAGAAAAAAATAACCTGGAGTTATGCTTTAGCCTTCTTGTGTTCTAACCACATGGAACTTGGAGTCTCTCTTTTGCTGATTCACAGTTTTAGAACATGTTTGCTTGAGGCAGTGTTGTGAGAAACTGCTGTTTCATACCCATACCCTTACAGAATGGTGACTGTCTTAAACTGATTGATTATTCTGTAGTTCATTTTGTTTCACTCCCAGTGTAGATGGGATGCTATGTAGATGCTGTCGGTCAGCAAGCATTTACCGTTGGTCATCCGCAGCCCTATCAGAAGTATTATGTTTTATTTAAAAACTCTCTACTCAAAGCTTCTCCATTCATAAGTGTCCGGAGAAGGGATACATGGCTGAGTCTGCCATTAAAAAACAGGTCAATGGTGGATGATGGGAGAGGCTCTGCATGTATAGGGTCAGGGAGTATATGGTAAATCTCTATACCTTTTCATCAATTTTTCTGTGAACCTAAAACTTCTTTAAAAAAAATCTTAATAAAAATTTATATCTAAATACATACACATATACATATTTGTGTGTGTGTTAACTGTAGGATCTCAGGGAAGGAAATATGAGTACAAGCTGCAGTTTAGTAAGCTATGACTTAAAACCCTGTTAACTTGTAAATCCAGCAAATAGAAGTAGTTTTGAACTCTCTTGGACTCTCATGGACTTATAATCTTTATATACACAGATAACCTTGCTATCCTCAGGTATTTAAAACCTACACATATCTTACTTAGGTAGGGTAGCCTGGCAGTCTTTATAAGGGGCATCAAGTCCTCATTTTTGTTAGCATATAAGTGTTATCAGCCCTAATGCAAGTTTCTATTTTAAGGATGTATCTCTGATATCAGTAAACTCTCTGAAAAAGGCACTAGGGGAAAATGAATGATTAATG
This sequence comes from Aepyceros melampus, assembly GCA_006408695.1. NCBI lineage: Eukaryota > Metazoa > Chordata > Mammalia > Artiodactyla > Bovidae > Aepyceros > Aepyceros melampus. The sequence continues at coordinate 169,375 of SJXQ01006462.1, forward strand.
CAAAATACATCCCTTAAAATTAAATATTTAGTTAATCTCATTAGTATTTTTAAAGTTTTCACATGATCACTTGCTTCAGGGAATGATGTTCACATCATAAAACTGTGAAAAATGTCACTTTTAAATTCAGCATTCTATTTTAAATATTAAGCTTAAATAAAATACTCATAGAATAACACTTTTTTCTACTCTCTCACAGAATACCCAAAGGATAAGCAGTTCTCAAGCCACTCAACCCCTAGCTACCCCAGTGGTGTCTGTGACAACTCCAAGCCTGCCTCCGCAGGGCCTGTATACTCAGCAATGCCGACCGCCTACAACACAGGTGAGCCTTCCCTGTTGCCTTTTGTGTGTTTTTTCCTTTGTTTTGTTTCAGTGTGTGCTTTTGTGATTTTTTAAAAAAATATATTTATTGAAATAAATTATCTCAAGTTTCTTAGATTCACAGTTGGATATGTTAATGAAACATATGCTAGTCTTGAAAAAATTACACAGTACACATTGATTATAGAAAGATTCCCCAGCATGAACTTCTGCTTACCCCTGAGAGACAACTCGCTGTTATCAAATTATGATGCACAGCAAACGGAGCAAAACAGTTGGTGTTTTCTATGTAGTTCTTGTTACATAGCATCTCACTCTTCCAGGCTTTTGAAATAAGATGTTTTTCTGTATGCTGAGTCAACCTACCTTAGGAAAGGCTGCATCCCTTGGGACCTCAGGACTCAGGGAGGTGGATCTAGGTGGCTGTGTCAGCAGGTCACATTTTCCTCCATGTGATAGCCTGTTTGGTTTCTACCGTTTGTTACTCGGGGGCAAGACCAGGAGCTTTTTTATTTCTCTTCAAAGCCAGTCACTCACCTCTGAGGTGAGCTTTTCACTCATTCATGTAATTTAGACTTTTTATCCACAAATACCCTATTTAGAGAGTATATTAGGTAAGTTTAAAAATACTGCAATGATTGGAGGGGTGTTTTCACTGTGTGGAGAGCCCGATGTATGACGGTTTCTCTAGATGTGCCATTTAGGGATTGGCAGAGGACACATGGGGGAGCTTCCCTTTCTCAGCAGCTGAGCCAAACACCTGATGCTTCAAAAGGTGGAGGAGCGAGGAAAAGAGTTAAAAATACCTTGCCAGTTTTTCAGAAACCACAGGGCAGGGCATTTATTCTTTTGTGATTCTGATAAATAGATGAATAAAGATCATCTAATTTCAGACTTCAGGGTAAATGCTGTAGCACAGCCTCTCACCCTGCTCTGTGGAGCTCTTGAGGGGTGCAGAGCCATTAATACATTTGATTGCTGCTTTAATTCAAGTAGTTCTTTTAAAACAAATTTAAATGGTTTTGTTGAAAAGAAATCTTCTTAGGAAATGTCTACTACCTTTTCCAACAATCAATATTAAAAAAAAATGTCCAGATCCACCAACTAAATCTAGAGTAAAGCCAGGGACTATACGTTCATAGAAATTCTATTTCATTGCCCTGGGCACCAGCTATATGAGCAACACTAGTCTAGGGACATACATTTTCTCCCAGGTTTATTCTGGAAAAGGAGACATACCCAAGTTGGTAACCTATGGAGGGAAAGTCCTGAGTTGTTGAGGTTACCAGTTTATGCTCTGATCTTGAGAAGGTGAGGAAAGTAGAAAATTCGTGAGCTAGAATTCAGAGGAGCGTTGGCCGAGGAGATGGTTCTTGAGCTGGGTGTCACCATTACATTACAGTTTACTGAGCATTTCATGACAGGTTTTTCCAATAGAAAACTTAGATACCCCACTATATTTGTTTTTAGAAATCCCATTGGCTTTAAAGAATATTTTTTCCAAAGTCCAGAAGGAATTACCAAAACACAGAAATGGAGTCACATTCTCTTGAAATCATTCCTTATCAGTCTCACTCCTGTAACTACTTACTTCTCTCTCAGAGCACCTGTTCTGTTTAATGTTACCACATTATCTTTAATGTATTTATCATTTTAAAACATACATCTATATTTTGTCTTTGATTAGTATATCAACTACCTTTCTGTACATAGTTAAGAATCAAACATGTGCCAGTCAGTCAGTACAAGGATGGATAAGTGAGCAACATTTCAAAAAGTATAGTACTTCTGTGTAGAGGAATCATATAGACACTTCCTCATGCCCATCTGTAAGATCACTCCCAGCTTCTCAACTTATTCATGGATCCATTCAGCGCAGATAATAGAGTGTATTCTGTGTGACAAGCACTGTGCCAGGCACTGGAAATATATAGGAGCGCACAGTTAACAATGGAATGTAGGGTCTATCAGAGGAGAAAGACACTAGACAAATAGCTCTGGGAGTAATGTATACCTTCTTGTTAAGGGCCATACTGAAGCTTTTACCTGAAGAGGCTTCGACCTGCCTCAGCCAGGCAGAGTAGGGAGAGTGCTCCAGGAACGGGGAGCACTGTGTGCAGAGGCAGCAGGAGCATGGCTGATGGGTATGGATGGCTGTAGAGCTGAAACCACAGAGGGAGGTTGGGATGCATACACCCTGCTAAGGACTTTTGGACATGATCTTGAGAGCATTGGGAAGCCATAAAAAGGTTTTAAGCAGAGCGGTATCATGACATATTTATTTTGTATGATCACTTAACTACAGCACTCACACACACACAAGAGGCTACTATGATAGTCCAACTATGAATGCTAATGGTGTGAACTAGGCTGGTGGCAGTAGAGATGGTGAGATGTGGGCAGGCTTGAGAGACAGTAGCTAGAATTGACTAGACTTGATTGTTGGTGGTGGAAGTAAGTATCAAGGGTAACACCCAGAGATTACTGGCGTGAAGTTACAGGAGAGTTGGTGCCATTTACTAGAGAGAGGCAAGTTTGGAGGAAATGATGAGTCCAGTGGGGTCAGGTCAGACTTGATGTGTCTGGAGAGACATCATGACAAGTAGACATGTCAAGTGGGTAGTTGGAAGGACTTGGAGGCACTGTAGAAGGTGCAGTGTGATGGACCCCCCAACCCAGCTTCTGTGGGGAGGGGCAAGGCAGTGTTAGAGAGCAGTGACTGAGAAAAGATCCCAAGCACAGCTATGCTGTTTAAATTCAGTTTCTTTTTTAAAATGCTAATTCACTAGGGAGACTAATTTCTTTAAATACTTCTCTCAAGACATGGAAAAGAAGTTAAAAGAAGAGCTTTTGCCACCTCTCTTTAGAACTAAATGGAAAAAAACAAATGTTAATGTTGAACTGAAATAACTCTACATATGAATGATAACTAATATACTATATTGGCCAAAATGATTATGACTGAAGCATTTATGTCCTGTAACACGAAGTTTTTCGTGAACTTTGACTTTGCATGCAATCAGGGATCTTTCACGTTCTGTATTTCGAACAAATGCAATTAGTTAATTGTATGATAGTGAATATACTGTCTGTGTCACTAAGCTTTGACAGCCCATGGAAAGGGGTCCTGAATCTTTTCTGCTTCCCCTGTACTTCAAAAATATGAGACATGCTGAACTAGTTGTAGTCAGGATGAACTGGAGTGTTTTCTCTTTGTTCATGAGGGTAGTGGTGGGCATATATATTTTAAATAGCAATTGTATAGGAATATCTTTTAGTGACAGCATTTTTATTATTTCTATTTACAATCCTGCAATAAGTATCTCAACTTTTTGTGAAATAATAAGCTATAAATATTTAGTACAAAATTGAAACCTCTTTTACTGAAATAATCCCAGATGACTGAATATAGCTAGGTCCTAGAAACCTTCCAAAAGAAAGTTTTTTGTCAGTTGTAGACCATAAGCTTGTTTTTGGCTTCCCTGGTGGCTCAGTCAGTAGAAAATCCACCTGCAAAGTAGGAGACCTGGGTTCCATCCCTGGGTTGGGAAGATCCCCTGGAGGGGAGGGCATTGCAACCCACTCCAGTATTCTTACTGGAGAATCCCCATGGACAGAGGAGCCTGGTGGGCTCGTTGGACATGACTGAGTGACTAAGCACAAAGGGAGTTTTTTGATGTTATGAAGTACCTGGCTTCTTGTAGACTAAGAAAATTTTGGGCACAGCTATTTGAAAAGCAGGTGTTGTATGGTCCTTTTATTACACACACAAGGAACATTCTCTTCTTTTTCAGACTACTCACTGACTAGTGCAGATCTGTCAGCCCTGCAGGGCTTCAACTCGCCAGGAATGCTGTCTCTGGGACAGGTGTCCGCCTGGCAGCAGCACCATTTAGGACAAGCAGCCCTCAACTCTCTCGTGTGAGTAACTAACTAGATGTTTTCACCAAACCTCTACCTACGCTTCCCAACCTATGTCTCATTCCACTGGTAGAAGAAAGGTAACCTGAAGGTATTCAGGCCTACCTGCCACCCTTCTCTTTCCTTGCTTTGGTTACATCAACAGACAGAATAAGAAAATGAACTGTGCCTGCTGCTTTATCCCTGGATCGTAGGGAAGGGTGGTAGGGGCTGGATTTCTTATGTATGGGTCAGACTACGGGGGATTCATGTGGTTGACCCCAGTCCACTGCACACATTGTACCTCTCTAGGAAGGGTTTGCAAAAGAGAATGTTCCTTACAGGCAGCGTGAAAAGGGATTACAGTGGTGCTCAGGTAGGACAGACATCACTAGCAGGAGGAGAAAGAATGGTGTTTTGGTAAAAACTAGAATAGTCAGCCCAAGGAGAAGCTGGAGGAGAACAGTCCAGAAGAGGGGACAGCATAACAGGTTAGCTGTGTTGCTCCTGTCAGGACACGTGGGACTCCCAGCCTCTTGGCCTAAAAGTCCCCAGAGAGGCTCCCTGCATCCTGGTAGCTCCACAGTACACACTGTCGTTGGTCATCAACTTGGGAACTGTGTCATGGAGAAATGGCCAGGGTATCTGAGGGAAATCTCTTTGCTTACACAGGTGTTTGGCCCTCAGGCATATGCAGAACATCCTCAATGAGCACACTAAAAATAGCCGTGCAAAGGCAGGCAGAAAAGGCTTGGTACTCAGACTGAGGAAAAGGCGTGTGCACACTTTACTGTGTCCTCCTCTGAGCCACTCTGAGACTCATCTGGAGAGTGGGGTGATGTGGCTGCCTTCTGAGAGCTGCTGTGAGCTGAGGTGGCAGGTGCTGTCACAGAGGCAGAGCAGAGGGGAGAGGGAGTTGGGGTCAGGGTGCCACTGTCCCTCTGCCGCTTTGGTCCCTGTGCATCAGTCACTGACACTGTTTTGGAAACTTCAGCCACAGAAGCACCAAGATTTGGGTAACAGAACCAGCCGCTAGGAATCTTGACTGCACCCATTCCTGCTTTCACCAGGGATGTGTTGTTTTTTCTGTGTGAAGCACTGCAGGAAGCTCCACAACTGGTCTTGGGGAGTTGTGGCAGTGTTTCAGACCCTGGGCTCTTCGTCAGTCAGGTGATATCGTGCTACCCCATTCATGCAGGTGCACTCACAAGCCAGCTGTCTAACAGATCTTTGTTTTTTTCCTTCAGTGCTGGAGGGCAGTTATCTCAGGGTTCAAATTTATCCATTAATACCAACCAAAACATCAACATTAAGTCAGAACCAATTTCACCTCCCCGGGATCGAATGACCCCATCAGGCTTCCAGCAGCAGCAGCAGCAGCCACAGCCGCCGCCGCCACCGCCGCAGGCCCCACAGCCACAGCCCCGGCAGGAAGTGGGCCGCTCCCCTGTGGACAGTCTGAGCAGCTCCAGCAGCTCCTACGACGGCAGTGACCGGGAGGATCCGCGGGGCGACTTCCACTCTCCCGTTGTGCTCGGCCGGCCCCCAAACTCCGAGGACAGAGAAAGCCCTTCCGTAAAGCGGATGCGGATGGATGCGTGGGTGACCTAAGGCTTCCAGGCAGGTGTTTGTACTTTGTGTTACTGCAGTGAACTGCTCTACATATCTAAACTGGTAAATAAGGACATGAGTTAAATATATTTATATGTGCATACATACATATATATCCCTTTACATATATATGTATGTGGGTGTGAGTGTGTGTATGTGTGGGTGTGTGTTGCGTACACAGAATCAGGCACTTACCTGCTAACTCTTGTAGATCTGCAGGTGTGCGTACCACGGCAAACAGAGCACCCTGTAGGCAGAGTCTAGTCTGGCACTTCTTGGACTACTTGTTTCATAAGATAACCAGTTTTTGCAGAGAAACATGTACCCTATATATAATTCTCCCACACTAGCTTGCAGAAACCTAGAGGGCCCCTACTTGTTTTATTTAACTGTGCGGTGACTGTAGTTACTTAAGAAAAATGCTTTGTAGAACAGAGCAGTAGAAAAGCAGGAACCAAGAAAGCAATACTGTACATAAAATGTCATTTATATTAATTACCCAACCTGGCATGGGTCTCTATTGCAAAGAGGTGCATGGGAAAGGGCTGTTGATATTAAAAAACATAAAAAAGCCCCACACATAACTGTTTGCACGTGCAAAAATGTATTGGGTCAAAGAAGTGATCTTTAGCTAATAAAAAAGAGAGAGAATAGAAAACACGCATGAGATATTCAGAAAATATTAGCCTAGAGATATAGAGCATTAACAGTAAATTAATATATTAAGTTATAATTGGAATATGTCAGAAGTTTCTTTTTACATTCATATCATAAAATTAAAGAAACTGATTTTAGCTCATGTATATTTTATATAAAAGAAAACACCCTTATAAATTGATGACTATATATAAAATTATATTCACTACTTTTGAACACATTCTGCTATGAATTATTTATATAAGCCAAAGCTGTATGTTGTAACTTTTTTTTTTTTTTTAGAGAATAGCTTTATCTTGTTTTAACTTTTTAGTTTTATTTTGAGAGGGGGAAAAAAACAAACAAAAATATCTTGCAAGCAGAACCTTGGAAAAAAAAAGCCATGAACACTTATTATTCTATATGTAAATTAAAAGTTGAGCCAAACTCTTTGTGTATATAGCATCTTAAATATATTATCACCTTTGATGTAAGTACCTATGTATTGTATGGTCACCAGATTAAAAAGTATATTTTTGTGGATTGCCGCCAATTTAGGGGGAAAAGGCGAGATCCTTATTAAGTAGAGTATTCACTGTTTAATATTTACTATTTTGTTAAATATACTGTACTTTGGATTTTAATTATTGGCCCAGTCTTTTCAGAGGATTGTATAAAGGGGTTTCTCCCCTCACTGGTGGTGAATGTGTGATGTTGCATTGTAATCTTTGTGCCGTATGGGTTGAGCATTATTATATATTTTATATGTGTATATAAATAGCAAAGTGGCAAAAAAAAATTGATGTTAAGTTCATCCTGCCTAAATGTAAAATGTGTTGTAACAGATTTTATAAGGCATTATTTAAAACTTGCCTTTTGTGAGGAAAAAATATAGTAGAAAAACTGACCTAATTTAATTAATATTAGAGAAAATGGCAAAATAGTAGATGAGCACAAAGGTTTTATAAGTGGTAATGATTAGGAAAGAATATTTGTGGGGGAAGGGATCTTTGTTTCTTGACCCTCTAAAATAGATTGATGCAGCTGGTTACAAGATAACTATCATTCTGGACACTCTGTGCATTGAATGACACTTCAGTGTGGGGAGAAGTCCTCTCATGGTGCAGATCCTTGGCATGACTCTTGCCATCCTGATGCCCTCAAATGAGATGCTGACCAAGCCTTACTCTCTCAGGAAGACAGCTAAGTGGTGACAGCAAGTTCGGCAGTTCCCTGGGCTTGTGCCATGACAAAATTCAAAGTCCTGTATATCTTTCATCGTGGATTTTTAAATACTCGTTTTCTTGAGAAACTCAAAATAAGGGTTGAAAATTACTGCTATTTTATATTTTAAACTTAATATTAAGCAGCTACCTACAATTTTCACATACGTTTTTGCTTTTTCCCCCTAAATTGCATTCCTTGTGACATTTTCCTCATATGCTGTTTGTGACAAATCATCAGCCAGACTTCCTGGCTGACACATAGGTAGTTAGGTACAGGATAAACTTGCGGCATTCACAGCTGCAAAGTGGAATTCTGTTTTTAATGACATTTTGGGTAGTAAATTTTGATAGAGGCCAAAAAAGGGAGGGTGCTACACTCTCTCGTCAGATTAGACGTTTGGCTTTTATTCAGAATGGATTTGTTTTGTTTTGTTTTAAATATACTTATTTTACTGAACAACTTACAGGCACATTTCTTCATGAGGTCACACCTAGTTGAAACAACGCAGTTTCCCAACACTGAATTTCCAAGATAATCCTTACCACTTTGTAAACCATTTATAGCTTTGAAAGTGTTCAGTGCTTCTTTGGTTGTTATTTATGCATGTTCATGAACTTCTGCTGTACATGGGATAGGAGTTAACACATTCACATTTACTGTCTATTTTCTTGTGTGCCTTACGAGATGGCTTTTCTGACTGTATCTCAATAGTCTTTCTTTCTATGCAGGTTTATAATCAGTACAACTACTGTTTTCTAAAATATTACCAAGCTCGGAGTTTGTATTTCAATTACACTGACCAAGTAACAATGTATTCCATTTTCAGGAACTGAGTATTTTGACTGTTAACCCTTTTCTCATATGCCCAGTGTGACTTAGAGCATATGGACTTGATAGAGGCACCCTCGCCCAGACCCCATGTACGAACACATGACACACACGCATCTCCTGGTGGGAACCAGCTCAGAGTGGGGAAGACACGAACCACATTACTTTAGAACCTACTTTTCTTACCCTTTTTGGACTCCTGTGTTTTGTATGACACCATTGCAAGAAATTTTATCCCTGCAGATGAAGTATTTTATTACTAAAAGACAAAAACAAAAAAAGCTAGAGTAAATTGCACTGGTTCAAGTACGGTTTCCAGCAGCTGTACTTCCTTCAGCAGTCTACCTGGTACTACATTGAAAGGGAAAGTCACCATTGTATGTCTACAGATGGTCCCAATCAAAACTCCATCTTTTGAGCCCTAATTATGTCCATTGTGTTAAGAGACTAAATCAGGGGTTTGTTCTAAAAGAACAATATATGTTTTACCATTTCCTTTTACTGTAAGGACAGCTAATAAAGCATTAACATATTTTCTGTATTAACCATCATGCGCACAAGAAATACATAGTAAATAAGGAACCAGAAAACTCCTGGCATCGGATCATAAGAAGCTAGATGATTAGAATGTGAAAAAGATTTTACAAATGTAAAACTTTTATTTCTCTGTAGAAACTTTCTTCACTTTGCTGTGCAAGAAGACACTGCTTTGCTATATTTAAAATGGCTTTTTTAAAAGAGATTTATGTATTTGGTAAATGTTTGTAGTCAACAGTTCACACAAGAAGCTGTACACGGTTTGAACATGTAAAACCGTTTGGCGGCACAAGCTGGACTTTGTTGCCATCCTTGAGATGAACCTTTTAAGAAAAAATAAGTTAATCTCAATTTTTCCCTGAATGTGTTGTTTTTTTCCTTCATTATACAATAAATATTATAGTGAACTTTTTATCAAATGGTTAAGAAATGTTAGAGGTTGTTGTAAACTATTTGTATCCTGCACTCACTACAGTAAAGACGGACTGGCTTTTCCTGTGCACTCCAGACTCTGTCATATTTGCCACCAGTCGCCCTCTTTTCCATTCCCTTCCCTTTCCCAAACCTCTTCCGCCTGCAGGTCCCTTTTACTTCCTTTGAGATGTGGTCGAGGAAATTGTTACAGCGCCCCACCAACCCCCCTATATTGGCTCCTGAGGCCTCTCCTCCTGGGCGGCCCTGGACCCTTCAGGAAGCAGCCAGTGATCTGGTCCCGGCATTGGCCAGCCTGGCTGTTCTGTGCCTGTTGGTGTGGATGCATTAAACCCATTCAGGCTCTGATAACAGCTTCCTGCAGGATATGCTACTAGAGTGCGGGGATGGGTGTGGGGCATTTGTTAGAACTTAACTGTCATCAGTTTATTTTTCTTTCAAGTTTAGATGGCGAAATGATTTGTTTTACCCAAAATGCATACATAATACTGAGCTGGGGTGGCAGAAACAGATTTACTAAATAAATTTTTATTTTCAAAAGTGACAGATGTGAAAAATTATCTTAAACTTGTGGTGAAAAGTTTTTTTTCCTCTGATTTGCCTTCCGAACCATCTCCCAGCTAAGCAGATTCTTGCTGTCAGTTAAATTAAAAGCTAAATTTTTGTGCTGGCTTTACTTGCTAGCTACTGTGAAACTCTGATTAGCCGGTTTTGAAAGCTGGTTGAAGCCTGTGGCTAAAAATAATCACAGCTGCAGCTACTTGAAATCAATTCACTGTGACTTCCTAGTTAGCTCCCGTGCATCCTGCCTTCCTCTAGGCTCTGTCTTGTTTTTAAGTTGATTCTGTGTCTGACTGGTACCAGCCAAGAAAATGGTTTTTCAGTGATGGTCTTCTGCCAGCAGGATGGCTCCTGCCACCTCCCATCTGCCTGTCCAGTCTCTCACAAGGAGTCAAAGTACCCCTTGGTTGTAGAACTGAGGAGACAGCTGTATTCCTTCCAGCTGACACAAGGGTTGGAGGTTCCAAACTGGCACCTGAAACACTCCAGGGAGGGGCTGGCAGGGGCTGAGTAGACATGTGCCCCCAGACAGTGTGAGAGCTGGGCCCCAGCCCAGGACTGCACATTGCCAGAGTGAATTCCCACCTCCACTTCAGTGTCTGCTTCCAGAGGACCCAGCTTTGAGAACGTGTCCGAGACCCCACAGGCGGGCTGCTCTGTGAATGCCAAAGTGTCCGAAAGTAGCTGGGGAAAGAAAAAAGTCAGCTATGGTTTCACCATATTATCCTTGCCTACCTTTCTTCTTGCAGCCCACTCCAGTACTCTTGCCTGGAAAATCTCATGGACAGAGAAGCCTGGTAGGCTACAGTCCATGGGGTTGCAAAGAGTCGGACACGACTGAGCAGCTTCACTTCACTTCACCTTTCTTCTTAGACTTTAGTTTTGAATTAATTTTTAACTTACAGAAAAGTTGAAAAAATAGTAGGTTCATATGTCCCTCTCTCAGCTTTCTCTAATGTTAATATTTACCTGACTGTAGTACCACTATCTCGAAGAGTCGGACACCACTGAGCGACTCAGCACAGCACGGTACCACTATCAGAACCAAGAACTTAACACTGTTATAGCACTAGTATCTAAACACGTTACTTGAATTTCACCACTTTATGCACTATTTCTGTTCTAGGATCCAACCCAGGATCCCACATTGTATTTAGTTGTTATGTCTCTGTAATAGTTCCCCAGTGTTTTCTTGTCTTTAAAAAGACAAGATGCTTTTGAAGAATACTGATCAGTTATCCGGAATAGTATTCCCTTGATGTGGGTTTATCTGATGTTTTCTTATGATTATAATGAGCATGCATTTTGGCAGGAATACCACAGAAGCGTGCCCATAATGCATCATGCATTTCATGATGTATGTTTGCACAGGTGATGTTGACCATGACCACTTGGTTAAGTGGTTTCTTTTGAGTTTCTCCACTGTAAAGTTACTGTCTTTTCCTTGTTGATAAGTATCTTGGGGAGATACTTTGAAATATATAGATTTCTCAAACTTACCTATTAATTTTAGCTTCTTGGTCACAATAATTATTTCTGAAGTGTTTGCCTGATTTCTCCTACATTTATCAATTGGGAGCTGTCCCTCTCCCCACTAATTCATTTGATTATATTATAATGGTTTCATGATTTTTTTTTCCCTTTGGGTTATAATCTAGTACTATCATTCTGTTCCTGAAGTTATTCTAGCTTTGGTCATTAAGAGCTTCAGGTAGATGCTGATGTTTCTTGGAAAAGCTCCTTCCCACTTTTCAAGCATTTCTTGACTTTCTGGCAAGATGTTAAACACTGACACTCATTCCAGGTACCGTAATAACCACCTCTCTAAGATTCCTAGATCCATGTATTGGAGAATGGCATTTAGAAACCAAGGTAAGTGCACTGTATTTGCTCATTGCTACTAGAGTATCACTGCTCTTTGGCCCTCTCTGCAGCCAAAGCTAGGAAATAAATGTAGGTATGTTCACTGACGGGCTTCCCAGGTGGCTCAGTGGTAAAGAATCTGCCTGCAAATGCAGGAGATGTGGGTTCCATCCCTGGGTGGGGAAGATCCCCTGGAAGAGGGAATGGCAACCCAGTCCAGTATTCTTGCCAGGATAATGCCACGGACAGAGGAGCCTGGCAGGCTACAGTCCATGGGGTTGCACAGAGGTGGACACCACTGAGCACTCATGCATGCTCTTGAAAACAGACATAAATTCATACTTTGCAGCTAGTTATCTAAACATGTATGGGGAAAAACATGAGTTTTGTTGTAATACTTTTATATTTCAATTCAACTTCACAGGATTCCTTTTAGCCTCTCCTTTCCTTATTTGTAAATTCTTTGTCCTAAGGTAAGAACCTGACTTGACTATCTGCAATCTTTTTTACTTACTTCTTCAGTTTTAGTGTACACAGTTTTAGAACTGCCAATCCAGGGACTTAGTTGGTCCAGTGTTAGGACTCTGTTTCCACTGCAGGAGCACAGGTTTGATCCCTGGTCTAGGAACTAAGATCCGCATGACTTGCAGCCAAAGAAAATTTGCCAGTCCACACTTAAGTGAGAAACATTTATTGACCAGATTAGAGCATTTGAATAGTTTCTTTTCCATCTGGCCTTAAATTTATCTGTTAAGGGCAGTGTTTTCCACAGTGTTAGTTCCCAACCACCTTCCATGTTATTCAATATACAGTTAGGATCATCTGTTGATGTTTTTACTTCAGGTACCCTCCCTTCATGGGCTTCCCAGGTGGCTAGCTCAGTGGCAAAGAATGCACTTTCCAATGCTGGAGATGCAGGTTCAATCCCTGGGTCAGGTAGATCCCCTGCAGGAGGAAATGGCAACCTATTCCAGTATTCTTGCCAGGATAATCCCATGGAAAGAGGAGTCTGGCAGGTTACAGTCCATGGGTTTGCAGAGTTAGACAACTGAGCACACACTAGCTCTCATGCTAGTGAGGGGAGATGAATAAATGGTATCAGAAGCATTGCTGCTGCTGCTGCTGCTAAGTCGCTTCAGTCGTGTCCGACTCTGTGCGACCCAACAGACGGCAGTCCACCAGGCTTCTCCGTCCCTGGGATTCTCCAGGCAAGAGTACTGGAGTGTTTGCCATTTCCTTCTCCAATGCATGAAAATGGAAACTGAAAGTGAAGTCACTCAGTCGTGTCCGACTCTTAGCGACCCCATCCATGGACTGCAGCCTATGAGACTCCTCCATCCATGGGATTTTCCAGGCAAGAATACTGGAGTGGAGTGCCATTGCCTTCACTATGTTGGAAGAATCAGAGCTATCAAAAGATAGAGTATTACTCTTTTCTCACTTCTGCTACCCCACCCCTCCCTGAATTCTGCCAGCCCTCTACTGATAACTAATCTCTAGCTTCTGGTTTAATCCTTCCAGTGTATCTGGTTCAGTTCAGTTCAGTCGCGCAGTCGTGTCCGACTCTTTGCGACCCCATGAATCGCAGTACGCCAGGCCTCCCTGTCCATCACCAACTCCCGGAGTTCACTCAGACTCACGTCCATTGAGTCTGTGATGCATCCAGCCATCTCATCCTCGGTCGTCCCTTTCTCCTCCTGCCCCCAATCCCTCCCAGCATCAGGGTCTTTTCCAATGAGTCAACTCTTCGCATAAGGTGCCCAAAGTACTGGAGCTTCAGTTTTAGCATCATTCCTTCCAAAGAAATCCCAGGGTTGATCTCCTTCAGAATGGACTGGTTGGATCTCCTTGCAGTCCAAGGGACTCTCAAGAGTCTTCTCCAACACCACAGTTCAAAAGCATCAATTCTTCGGCACTCAGCCTTCTTCACAGTCCAACTCTCACATCCATACATGACCACAGGAAAAACCATAGCCTTGACTAGACGGACCTTAGTCGGCAAAGTAATGTCTCTGCTTTTGAATATACTATCTAGGTTGGTCATAACTTTTCTTCCAAGGAGTAAGCGCCTTTTAATTTCATGGCTGCAGTCACCATCTGCAGTGATTTTGGAGCCCAAAAAAACAAAGTCTGACACTGTTTCTACTGTTTCCCCATCTATTTCCCATGAAGTGATGGGGCCAGATGCCATGATCTTCGTTTTCTGAATGTTGAGCTTTAAGCCAACTTTTCCACTCTCCTCTTTCACTTTCAACAAGAGGCTTTTTAGCTCCTCCTCACTTTCTGCCATAAGGGTGGTGTCATCTGCATATCTGAGATTATTGATATTTCTCCCAGCAATCTTGATTCCAGCTTGTGTTTCTTCCAGTCCAGCATTTCTCATGATGTACTCTGCATATAAGTTAAATAAGCAGGGTGACAATATACAGCCTTGACGTACTCCTTTTCCTATTTGGAACCAGTCTGTTGTTCCATGTCCAGTTCTAACTGTTGCTTCCTGACCTGCATACAGATTTCTCAAGAGGCAGGTCAGGTGGTCTGGTATTCCCATCTCTTTCATAATTTTCCACAGTTTCTTGTGATCCACACAGTCAAAGGCTTTGGCATAGTCAATAAAGCAGAAATAGATGTTTTTCTGGAACTCTCTTGCTTTTTCCATGATCCAGCGGATGTTGGCAATTTGATCTCTGGTTCCTCTGCCTTTTCTGAAACCAGCTTGAACATCAGGGAGTTCACGGTTCACATATTGCTGAAGTCTGGCTTGGAGAATTTTGAGCATTACTTTACTAGCATGTGAGATGAGTGCAATTGTTTGGTAGTTGGAGCATTCTTTGGCATTGCCTTTCTTTGGAATTGGGATGAAAACTGACCTTTTCCAGTCCTGTGGCCACTGCTGCGTTTTCCAGATTTGCTGGCAAATTGAGTGCAGCACTTTCACAGCACTCTCTTGAACAACTAATGGGTCAAAAAAAAAAGAGAAAAATCCTGAAACAAATGCAGATGGAGACAAAACATACCAAAACCAATGGGGTGCTGCAAAAGTGATTCATAAAGAGAAATTTATAGTGATAAATGCATATATAAAGTGAAGTGAAAGTCACTCAGTCACGTCTGACTCTTTGCAATCCCATGGACTATACAGTCCATGGAATTCTCCAGGCCAGAATACTAGAGTGGGTAGCTATTCCCTTCTCCAGGGGATCTTCCCAACCCAGAGATCGAACCCAGGTCTCCTGCATTGCAGTGGATTCTTTACCAACTAAGCTATGAGGGAAGCCCAGAAATACATATACAAACAAAAAAAAAATCCCAAATAAAAAACCTAACTGCATCTCAAGGAACTTAGAAAAAGAACTAACTAAGCCAAGGTAAGCAGAGGGAAGGAAACAACAGATCAGAGGGGAATGAAATAGATCATAGAAAAAAATGTAAAAGATTCAAAACAAAGCTGATTTTTTTTTTAAAAAATTGGTAAACTTTTAGCTGGACTAATTAAGAATAGAAGAGAGAATGCAATGAGAAATGAAAAAGGCAATATTACAACTGATAATACAGAAATACATAGAATCATAAGACTTTCTATGAACACTTACATGTCAGCAAATTGAACAACATAGAAGAAATGGATAAATTCCTAGAAACGTACAACCTACCAGGACTGAATCTGGAAGAAACAGAAAATCTGACTAGACCAATAACAGATTAAATCAGTAATCAAAAACCTCCCAACACAAAAAAAGCCCAGGGTCAGATGTTTTGCTGTTGAATCCTACTGGTTAAAGAATTGCCAGTCAAAAAATTGAATGGGAAGGAACACTGCCAAACTCATTTTATGAGGCCAGGACTTACTGATACCAAAGCCAGATAAGGACAACGTAAGGAAAATTACAAGCCAGTATCCCTGGTGAAGAGAGATGCAAAAATTCTCAACAAAATGTTAGAAAAACATATTAAAAGGATATATGATCAAGTGAGATTTATCCCTAGGATATAAGGGTGGCTCAGCATATACAAATGAAACCATGTGATAAATCACATTAATAAATGAAAGATGAAAATCATATGATCATTTCAATAGATGCAGAAAAAGGGTTTGACAAAACATCCTTTCATGATAAAAATGCTCAATGAAGTGAGTATAGAAGGGGCAAACCTCAACATGACAAACCCACAACCATCCAACCCACAGTCATGACAGTGAAAAGTTGACAGCTTTTCAAGATCAGGAACAAGACAAGGACACCCACTCTCCACTCTTGGTCAGTGTACTTGCAGTCCTAGCCAGAGCAATTGGGCAAGATAATAAAATAGATTCGGGGGACGGGGGTGGGGAGGGGAATGGCTATGTAGGACATCCCAGCTTCCCCAATGATTAGGCAGCTATTGACAAAACTACTCCACGAAATCTCAAAATTTTAGCAACACCAGGAACAAAAACAAAATTTAACACAGAATAACTGAACCAGAAGAGAAGACAAATACTGCATTTTGCCTCTGCATTATCCCATCCTCCAAGACAATATTCAGCAGCAAGAAAGCACTTCCCAGCTACGAAGAGTCCCCTGAGTGGGAGACTTGTCCTACAGGAAAACTCAGCAGCTTCTACTACTGAGGTCACCAGCCAGCTGCTCCTATTTGCCAGCCACACCATTTACATTCCAAACACCAGCCAGCTGCACTTCGCTCCAGTCCCTGCTTCCCTCCCCTCCCCTCCCCTCCCTCTCCTGCCTTCCGTCAGAGCCTGGACCTGATGGAGGTAGTACACCAAGGTCCCCGTGGCTGCACAAAAGGGTCAGACACCTGAGTCCCTCCTCACCTCCCCCAGAACCTGGGAGCTACACCTGGAGCACACTCTGGCTCCAGGAGCTCCATGAATGCAAGACACAAGCCTCTGTGCCCTCACCTGATCCTTACCACTGGCTCTGTGTGAGGGACTAGACCCTCCAAATGCCCGCATGTATGCACGAGCCTAACTCTGGTCACTGGCCTCCAATGTAGAACATAAACAGAGAGAGGAGGGGCTACAGCCATAGACAGACATCCTGACAGCCAAAATCCCCAGAGGCTGCTTTTGGGCAAGGATCAGGCCCTGCCTTCCCTTACTGGCGGCAACAAGATGCCTACCTATCAAGAGCCCCTTCCAGCTTTGCTCCAGCATGCCAACAGCTCAACTCCCATCACCAGCCCTCACTATAGTGCACACACGCCCCAAGGAGAGTGTAGCACATGGACATCCAGGGCACCTGCAGCTGCTGGCAGGCCTGAATCACCCTGCCTTCTGGCCCTGGCCAGTACCCCCACACCTACCTGTAACTAGCCCCTCCCACAGTGCCCCTACATGTCTCCAGCCTGAGCCCCACCCCTGGCCTTCACTGCAGTCTGCATAGCCAGGGGAAGAGAAAACAGACATAGGAGAGAGCACCAGTGTCCAGCGGCCCCAGCAGCTGTTCGGAGTCCAGACGAGGCCCTGGCTTCTGTTGCTGGCCAGCACCGCCATGCTCACGTGTAGCTAGTTCCTCCAGCTGAGGATCTGCATGCCCCCAGGCATAACCCCGTCACTATCCTCCACTGCAGGATGCATACCCTGGGGGAGAGTGTGAAGCCACAGGACACCCAGGTCCTCCACAGATGCCACTGACCCACATCTTGCTACCAGGCTTGACCCCCAGCACTTCAAGTGTTCCTGAAAATAACCTCTGCCACTACATAAGCACCAGTCGTGGCCCCTGCAGCACAGCATGGGCACACCACTGGCTGCAGCCACCGCCACTGTCTGCCCTGATCGCTAGCTACTTGATCCAGGAGGCACAGCTTAGAAGGCCCATATCCCTTGCAGCTATTTCAGACTCCGTGAGTGCTCACCTAGGAATACAGTTGTCAATACTGCAGATCTGACTGGATTGAGACAGACATCTCATCTCCATTGGATCCAGTGCTACCATTGGCCTGTGCCACTAGGCCAGGAGTCACCACACAATCTGCAGTTCCCCTCTCCACAGGGGACAGGCTTCTCTTACCAGGATCAGTCCCCACCAAGCTGGGTGGAGGTGACTGCCTCTTCAAATTCTCAGACACCTACAGAAGTCTACAGGGATTACAAAGAACCAGGAAAGCATGTTTCCACCAAAGGAGTACAGTAAGCCTCATATCCAGACCAAACAAATGGAGATTCGGGAATTTCCCAACATAATTAAAAATAATTGCTCTACAGATGCTCAGAGAACTATAAAAGAACACAGATCATCAATTTGATACTACAAGGAAAATAATATAAGAACAAAATGAGAAAGCTCAATGAAGAGACATAAAACATTAAAAAAACAAATTTTGAAGCCAAAGAATACAATGACTGAACGGAAGTCTTCAACAAAGACCTTCAACAGCATATTTGAACAAATAGAGGGAAGAATCAGTGGGCAAGACGACATTGATAAAAATTGTGCAGTTCAAAAAGCAAGAAGAAAAAATAATAAAAGGACAAAGAAAGCCTACAGGAGTTAATACATAATCAAAAGAAATAAAGTACATATTACTGGAGTCCCAGAATGAGGAGAAAGGGGGAAAGGTGTAGAAGCTTATTTAAGGAAATAATGGCTCAGAATTTCCTGACATGAGAATTGGACATTCAAGTTCATAAAGCTAACAGGTCACCAATCCAAAACTTTTTTTTCTAAAACACATAGTGATAAGATTGACAGCAAGAGAAAAAATTCTCTTATACAAGGGAGACTCCATAAAGCTATTAGTAGATTTCTCACCAGATGCTAGGCAAGGATAAAATGACATGATATATTTAAAGTGCTAAGAGCAACTGTCATTTAAGAATACCTTACCCAGTAAAGTCCTTCAGAAATAGAGGTGAAATAAAATCTTTCCCTAATAAACAAAATCTGAGGGGACTCATTACCACTGAACTTATATTATAAGAAATGCTGAGAGGAATTCTTCAAGCTTAAAAAAAAACAACCCATTAGTTAATAGATTGAAAACATCTGAAAATATAGAACACAATGGTAAAGGATAGAATAAGATTTCAAATACAGGAATATGGTGATGTGCAAACTAGTTAACTCTAGATAAAGACTACATGGCAAAAGTATGAAGCATAGCTTAAGTAGCAACAGTTTGTTAATGGACACACAATAAAATATGTAAATGGTATCATCAAAAACCTAAACGGGGAGGAGGAATGAATATATGCCATCAGACTAAACTTTTATAGATCAGGAAGCTAAAGTGTGAGGTCACAAAAAGTCTTAGCATATTTAAGAATGAACTTGTACTAAGTATCTTTTCTAACCAAGGTGGTATGAAACCAGAAATCAATAGCAGGAGGAAAGCTGGAAAAAAACCCAAATATATGGAGACTAGCAGGAGATCAGCCCTCAGATTTCTTTGGAAGGAATGATGCTAAAGCTGAAACTCCAGTACTTTGGCCACCTCATGCGAAGAGTTGACTCATTGGAAAAGACTTTGATGCTGGGAGGGATTGGGGCAGGAGGAGAAGGGGACAACAGAGGATGAGATTGCTGGATGGCATCACTTACTTGATGGACATGAGTCTGAGTGAACTCTGGGAGTTGGTGATGGACAGGGAGGCCTGGCGTGCTGTGATTCATGGGGTTGCAAAGAGTCAGACACAACTGAGCGACTGAACTGAACTGAACTGAGACATGTTCCTGAATAATCAATGGGTCAAAAATGAAATAGAAAGGAAATTAAGAGTTAGCTTAAAACCCAATGAAAATGGAAGCACAACATGTCATAACCTATGAGATGCCACAAAAGCAGTCTTAAGAGAGAAGTTTGTAGTGATAAATGTCTGCCTATTTTAACAAAGAAAAAGCTCAAGCAAACAACCTCACTTTGCAACTCAAGGGATCAGGGGGAAAAGAACATACAAAGCCTAAATTTAGTAAAGAAGGAAATAAAAAGATCAGAGCAGAAATAAATGAAATAGAGACCAGAAAAATAATAGGTAAAAAATCAAAGAAACAAAGAACTGGGTGTTTTAAAAAGAATAAGATTGAGAAACCTTCAGCTACACTGAATCAGAAAATGAAATTTAAAATATTAAAAATGATAGAAATACAAAGAATCATGAGCAATGACTACATGCTAAAAAACTGTATCAGTTCAATTCAGTTCAGTCACTCAGTCATGTCTGAATCTTTGCCACCCCATGTATCACAGCACGCCAGGCCTCCCTGTCCATCACCAACTCCCGGAGTTCACTCAGACTCACGTCCATCGAGTCAGTGATGCCATCCAGCCATCTCATCCTCTATCGTCTCCTTCTCCTCCTGCCCCCAAACCCTCCCAGCATCAAAGCCTTTTCCAATGAGTCAACTCTTCGCATGAGGTGGCCAAAGGACTGGAGTTTCAGCTTTAGCTAGCATCATTCCCTCCAAAAAAATCCCAGGGTTGATCTCCTTCAGAATGGACTGGTTAGATGTCTTTGTAGTCCAAGGGACTCTCAAGAGTCTTCTCCAACACCACAATTAAGAAGCATCACTCTTCTGTGCTCAGCCTTCTTCACAGTCCAACTCTGACATCCATACATGACCACAGGAAAAACCATAGCCTTGACTAGATGGACCTTAGTCGGCAAAGTAATGTCTCTGCTTTTGAATATGCTATCTAGGTTGCTCATAACTTTTCTTCCAAGGAGTAAGCGTCTTTTAATTTCATGGCTGCAATCACCATCTGTAGTGTGATTTTGGAGCCCCTCAAAATAAAGTCTGACACTGTTTCCACTGTTTCCCCATCTATTTCTCACGAAGTGATGGGACCGGATGCCATGATCTTCGTTTTCTGAATGTTGAGCTTTAAGCAAACTTCTTCACTCTCCTCTTTTACTTTCATCAAGAGGCTTTTTAGTTCCTCTTCACTTTCTGCCATAAGGGTGGTGTCATCCGCATATCTGAGGTTATTGATATTTGTCCCGGCAATCTGATTCCAGATTGTGTTTCTTCCAGTCCAGCGTTTCTCATGATGTACTCTGCATAGAAGTTAAATAAGCAGGGTGACAATATACAGCCTTGAAGAACTCCTTTTCCTATTTGGAACCAGTCTGTTGTTCCATGTCCAATTCTAACTGTGGCTTCCTGGCCTGCATATAGATTTCTCAAGAGGCAGGTCAGGTGGTCTGGTATTCCCATCTCTTTCAGAATTTTCCACATTTTATTATGATCCACATAGTCAAAGGCTATAGCATAGTCAATAAAGCAGAAGTAGATGTTTTTCTGGAACTCTCTTGCTTTCTCCATGATCAAGCGGATGTTGGCAATTTGATCTCTGGTTCCTCTGCCTTTTCTAAAACCAGCTTGCACATCTGGAATTTCACAGTTCACGTATTGCTGAAGTCTGGCTTGGAGAATTTTGAGCATTACTTTACTAGTGTGTGAGATGAGTGCAATTGTGTGGTAGTTTGAGCATTCTTTGGCATTGCCTTTTTTTGGGATTGAAATGAAAATTGACCTTTTCCAGTCCTGTGGTCATTGCTGAGATTTCCAAATTTGCTGGCATATGGAGTGCAGCACTTTCACTTTCAGGATTTGAAATAGCTCAACTGGAATTCCATCACCTCCACTAGCTTTGTTTGTAGTGATGCTTCCTAAGACCCACTTGACTTCACATTCCAGGATGTCTGGCTCTAGATGAGTGATCACACCATTGTGATTATCCGGGTCATGAAGATCTTTTTTGTACAGTTCTTCTGTGTATTCTTGCCATCTCTTCTTAATATCTTCTGCTTCTGTTAGGTCCAGACCATTTCTGTCCTTTATTGAGCCCATCTTTGCATGAAGTGGTCCCTTGGTATCTCTAATTTTCTTGAAGAGATCTCTAGTCTTTCCCATTCTGTTCTTTTCCTCTATTTCTTTGCATTGATCAGTGAGGAAGGCTTTCTTATCTCTCCTTGTTATTCTTTGGAACTCGGCATTCAGATGCTTATATCTTTCCTTTTCTCCTTTGCTTTTTGCCTCTCTTCTTTTCAAAGCTATTTGTAAGGCCTCCCCAGACAGCCATTTTGCTTTTTTGCATTTCTTTGCCATGGGGATGGTCTTGATCCCTGTCTCCTGTACAATGTCACGAACCTCATTCCATAGTTCATCAGGCACTCTATCTATCAGATCTAGACCCTTAAATCTATTTCTCACTTCCACTGTATAATCATAAGGGATTTGATTTNAGCTATTTGTAAGGCCTCCCCAGACAGCCATTTTGCTTTTTTGCATTTCTTTGCCATGGGGATGGTCTTCATCCCTGTCTCCTGTACAATGTCACGAACCTCATTCCATAGTTCATCAGGCACTCTATCTATCAGATCTAGACCCTTAAATCTATTTCTCACTTCCACTGTATAATCATAAGGGATTTGATTTAGGTAATACCTGAATGGTCTAGTGGTGTTGCCCACTTTCTTCAATTTAAGTCTTAATTTGGCAATAAGAAGTTCATGATCTGAGCCACAGTCAGCTCCTGGTCTTGTCTTTGTTGACTATATAGAGCTTCTCCAGCCCAAAAGGTGAAGTGCATAGCAGCTAAAGGTATACATTGGCGAGGAATTAAACCGGGGTCTTGCAAATAGAAGGTGAGAATTCTATCATTGAGCTACCATTACAGAACATATTAACTTTCATATCCAATAGTGAAACCATAAATTAGCTTTATCAATTTGGACAGCATAAGATTACTTTTTAATAAAACTGAATCTGAATACCTCTGTTATGAAGCAATACTACATTCATGTAGGTAAACTTATATCACCTGAGTATATGCATATACTACAAGATAACCAAATAAATCAGTAAATGATTCATTATAGTAGTGAAAATTTAAATAAACTAAATGACCATCAATCAGGTAATGAAAAAGCAAAATGTAAAATATTCTGAAATTTGTCTATGACACAGCACTTAAAAAATATGAATGAACTTGATCCCCACATGCCTACTTGTATGACTGCTGTGTAAAAAAGTAAATAAATAAATAAAAAGATATTTAGAAAATTTTCCAGTTCAGGTAAATGTAAAAAAGCCAAATAATAATAAATTTGGATATATACCATATATTGTAGTGAAGTACAAACATTGACAGTGCATGTAAACCAGAACTTTAGGATCAAGGTTTCCTTGATGAAAAGAAGGGAATGCATTTCAAGTAAAAATCTGACACATTTCATAGATATAAAAATATGGTTAAATGCTAACACTGTTACATCAGGATGCTAAGAACATGGCTGCTAATACATTTTTCACTATATCATTTTGTTTACTTTCAAAATTTTAAGATTTAAAAATAAATATTGATTTGGAATTCAATAAATAAATAAAATTATCTTACACTCATATATGTGCAAAGATGTATGTGTAGAGATGTTATTGCCATTTTTTAAGAAAGAGCTATATGAAACAACTTGAACACTTATCCTTGAGAAAAGCAAGCACATATATTTTATGTGTGCATACATACATACACATCATATATTTTATGTACTCAAATAATCCACAGATATTAAAAAATGATAGGATAACTCTACAGATAAGTTAAGGAATATTGAACAAACTGCCATATTGTGAAATGTATTGTCCTCTTTAAGTAAATTTAATAGATATTTTTGATCAAAAATCTGATGTTTAGTGAAACATCAGAATAAGAGGCTCTAATATGAGAATGTGTGTCTGTTTTTAAGCATTTAGAAAGAGTACACAAAGCTATTTCCAGTTCTTACTGCTTGATAGCACGTGGAATTGGAAATAGAGAGAAGCAGCTATGTATTATTCTTGCAATGGGAAAAAATAAAAAGTTGAAAATAGAAACAAGAACAGTAAAGGTGGAGTATACATTTAGCAGTTATTAGTAGAGGTTTCTCTCTTTTTCCTAATTCTCACTTAAAAGGACATTTTTAAAGTTGAGAAGTATTTCATGTACCCTACACATAAATTAATAATCCATTAAGAAGAGAATCTATCCTGAATTTGCATAGAAAAAAAATGACACAGAAGTATAAGTGAGGGTTTTTTATAGATCATGTTGTCATGTCAAAATTCTGTGCGTGGGCTTGCAAATGCATTGAGTCCAGAGTAAAAAAAAACCAAATAATTGCCCGGAATGCAATGTGGTCATTTTTTACAAAAACTGCTTAAATTACCACATTAAAATAAAGAAGCCATTTGATTGTTACTATTAACTTGGACTTGCAGCTGTAAAGTTTTTATCAAGGAATATATTTTTTTTTTTAAACCAAGACCTTCAGAGAAGAGTATTCAGTAATTAGTTCATGATGGTTTCAGATGCTGGATTGATTCCCAGATCTTAGTCTTCTCTCCTGCAGGAAATTTTGATCATAAAATTCAAAGCCTGACCTTGGTTCGGATTTTATAAGGAATATTATATTCAGTTCGACCTTCACAATCTAGATTGAGAAAAGATGAAAGGATTAGCTGAAATTGAGCACTATGCCTACAGTCCAAAGAAGAAAGAAAAAAAGCTAAACTTTCAGAGTCATAAATTAAACATGAGACAATGTATGCTAATAGTATAATCTTAGTCACCAGAATTCCTGTATTATCTGAAGGTGTAGGTGTTTGGTTAGTTGACTGATAATAATGGCTTTAAAAGACAGTGAATATCACAAGTCAAAAAAAAATCTGAAATTTATAAGTCATCATTGTATGAAGTGAAGTGAAGTGAAGTCATTCAGTCATGTCTGACTCTTTGTGACCCCATGGTCTGTAGCTTACCAGGCTTCTCCCTCCATGGGTTTCCAGACAAGAGTACTGGAGTGGGTTGCCATTTCCTTCTCCAGGGGATCTTCCTGACCCAGGGATTAGACCTGGGTCTCCCATGTTGTAGGCAGAAGCTTTACCCTCTGAGACATAAGGGAAGTCCCATTATTGTATAAATACTAGCAAATAAATTGTTTATTTAAATGGTAGTTACCATTTTCAAGGTTTAAAATCCTATTTAACTTATTTTTGTACATATGTGCAAGTACTATAAACACTATATTGTCTTTATAACAATTTTTATAGTTGTTGCAAAAGTATCTGTATATATATATATATATATATATATAAACTGTTCTAAGAAAAATTTACTGATTCTGTTTTTCAAGAAAGCATTCTTAGTATCACTTGTCTGCCCTTTGACTCATTAAGAATGTTACTTTATTCTTATTAAAAAGACTGCCAAACTCACTCTCATTCACAGTTATAGAAAATTTAAATGCAGTTTTCTAAAATATATGATGTTATTGGTGTTTTTTATAAGAAGTTTGTCAGAAGAAAAAAAAAAAAAAAGCATGGTTTTGCAACATTTGCAAAGCATCTTTTTAAATTTACCAAGACAAAAGATAGTTTCTCACGTTCTAAAGGAACAGCTTTTTGTCATCTTTGGGTTTCAAGTACAAGACTGCTGCTGTTTTTTTCTGCCCCTTTTAGTACTGATCAGTTGTTTCAAGTCTTACTGTGCTGCTACTGCTACTGCTAAGTCACTTCAGTCATGTCCGACTCTGTGCGACCCCAGAGACGGCAGCCCACCAGGCTCCCCCATCCCTGGGATTCAACCACTGGAGTGGTTGCCATGTCCTTCTCCAAAGTCTTACTGTATTCACTGTCAAAAAGTGCTTCCTCTCAGAAGAGGTGGAAGGGTATTATCATGATACCATATCCTACCTCTCTTGTAGGTCTAGCTGTGTCCAAATTCATGGCTACATGATTCCAACACTAGTTTCTGAAACACAAATATCTGCTTTACCTCATTACCAAACCTACTAATTTTCCATTTAAATTGTATTCCTCACTATCAAAATGTTTTGGGATTTGGAGTAGACACAGCTTGATCATGGGAAGAACACTGTAATCACAGGATGATAGAGCTGTAAGAATTACACAACTCATTTTCTAGTATTTGGATGCAGATGAAGCTAGAATCATAAAAGTTGAGTGTCTGGAATCCAAACTGTCATAGTCAATTTTGCCATGAAAGGCAAATGACTTTGATTTATTAGATGCCAAGCTTTTCAGTTTTTAAAAATTCTTCATTATGATAAGATTACTTAGTAATCCTGTAATAAACTGTAAGTAAGCTGAAAATAAGCTGTATTCTCTTTATCAGCCCTAGATAGTTTTCCTTACCTATTCAAAAAGAGTGGAAATGAACACATATTTTCTTGCCTCAAGGTCTGTTGTAGTTCACACTTGAAAAAGAAATTTAAGAAAATTTCTTCCAACCCTCAACCCCCATCTAGGGTTCTCATTGTTGTTCAGTTGCAAATTATGTCTAACTCTTTATGACCCCATGGACTGCAGCATGCCAGGCTTTCCTGTCCTTCACTATTTCATGGAACTTGCTCATACTCAAGTCCATTAAGTCAGCAATGCTATCCAATATTTTATCCTCTGTTGCCACCTTCTCCTCCTGCCTTCAATCTTTCCCAGCATAAGGGTCTTTTCCAATGAGTCAGCTCTTTGCATGAGGTGGCCAAAGTATTGGAGCTTCAGCTTCAGCATCAGTGCTTCCAATGAGTATTCAGGACTGATTTCCTTTAGGATTGACTGGTTGGATCTAACTGCTGTTCAAAGGACTCTCAAGAATCTTCTCCAACACTGCAGTTCAAAAGCATCAATTCTTTGGTGCTCAGACTTCTTTATGGTCCAACTCTCATTGGAAAAAACACAGCTTTGGCTATACAGACCTTTGTCACAAAGTGATGTCTCTGCTCTTTAAGATACTGTCTAGTTTTGTCATACTTTTTTTTGTCAAAGAAGGGTTCTCTTAGTGAAAGTCTATGACTATTTATTAAACCAACTACTATTAAATGAGTATTTCCTAAGTTCTCAATCTGATTTTAAGGATTGGGCACAGAGCAGCGAAAAGAACACCAGACAAATAAGTTACCAGATAAGTGAAAAATAAAAATTCATGTCAAATTATTATGAACGAGTAAGAGAAAATTTTTACATATAATGCACACATCTTTTATTTAGTATCAAAATGTTAGTGATAATGATTACAATATTTCTTGAGAGGTGTTGTTTTTACTGTGTGTCATGCTCAGGGCTATATCATTTATACATATTATTTATGCAATGTTCATAATAATGCTATGATAATTCTAATTTTACAGTGGAGATAAAAGTGAAAGTTTGAGAACTTTGAAAATCATTGTTGGGACCAAAATTTCAATTCAAGCTATGTCTGATCTCAGAAAGAGTCAAAGTTAATCACTGAGCTATTATATGTGTATATAAACAAAATCAAATTGAGCAAAGAAAAAATATTGTTAGTGCAATTAAAAAAAAAACGTCCTCTAATCTCAAATAATTTTTAATATGTATAAATAAAAAGTAAGATGCTCTCCAAAGAAGGAAATACTACAAATGAGAACTTCAAGTCAAAGGTGCAAAAGTGGCGTTAGTTGAGGTTGGGTTTTAGAGTTTTTCTCAAGACTGCAAAGTCTATGTGAGAACAGATCTATAGAATCCATTTTTTCAGTACCCTGAGGACCCACAGAGAGTCAAGTTTTTTACATGGAAGCTCCAAAACCTAGAAAAATCCTTGTTTGACCCAAATACCAAAGTGTGATCAAAACACAGAGCAGAGGAGTGACCTGACATTAAGGAGGCCTGAACGTTTGGAAAATGGGTCTACTAGGAACATCTTGTGTTAACCAAAGATACTGGGCTCTCCTTATGTGTACTTGACAGAATGAGACTTCTGCAAATATCACCTTCCCCTGATACTGGAGTAGAAGTTTCCTTAAGAACTGATATTGTGTTTCTCATCAACTGGGTAGTTAATCTAAATTTTATTCAAAAAATGGAAGAATTTAGAATGATGGTAATGATAAACCTGTACGCAAGACAGCAAAAGAGACACAGTTGTATAGAATGGCCTTTTGGACTCTGTGGGAGAGGGAGAGGGTGGGATGGGTTGGCAGAGTGGCAATGTAACATGTGTGATATCATAAGCGAAACGAATTGCCAGTCCAGGTTTGATGCAGGATGCAGGATGCTAGGGACTGATGCACGGGGATAATCCAGAGAGAGGGTGTGGGGCGGGAGGGTGGAGGTGGGGGTCGGGATTGGGAGTTCATGTACACTCATGGCTAATTCATGTCAATGTGTAACAAAACGAATACAGTATTGTAAAGCAAAACAAACTAAAAAATAAAAATTAATTTAAAAAAAA
>SJXQ01006462.1:198026-211850 GCA_006408695.1 Aepyceros melampus
AAAAAAAAAACAATGGAAGAAATTGATATTTTCAGTTTGGAATGTTGGAGTAAAATTTATCCTTTCTAATTATGGAGGCTCTATCATCAAATGATCAGCTACAATTCTTGTATAGTAAGTGTTTTCATCCCTACTAATTGGAGACAATTAATTTTTAAACAATAGCCATGACCCTGCTGGAGAATTCATATGTAGAAATGAATGCTATATTTCATAATTTGTAGTGACTGAGGGACTATCAATGAACTATGATAAGAGGAATTTTGGAACATTACTATACAATGGTTTGCAAGCCATGATGGGCATAGGGTGCTCAGCAGAACCTAGGCACAGGAATGAAGAAACAGGAAATGTAGTCTTTTTATAGCTTTCTTGATTCCTGTAGGTTGTCAAGAAAATGAGGGCAAGAAAGATGCATTTCTGTTTTCCCTGACAGACTAAATTTAACAGATATGCATTACTATATATAAAATAGATAAACAATAAGGGCCTACTGTATAGCACAGTGAACTATATTCAATGTCTTATAATAACTTAAGATGGAAATGAATCTGAAAAAGAATCTCTTTCTCTCTCTCTGTCTCTCTCTCTCTCTATATATATATAATCCAAATCACTTTGCTATATACATGAGACTAATACTACAACATTGTGAATCAACTATTCTTTAATAAAAAAAATATATAAAAATAAAAAAGTTAAAAATAAAATAAACCTAATTCTTACAAGAAATGGAAGAACATATAATGTCCAATACTGCCAATGTTCTGGAAAAATCTCTGTTTTCCGTGCAAAGGAAATTCCACCAAAATAGAGGTTTACATATTGGATTAGAAAGACCATGGGCTGATAGAGGAAATAAAAATCCCAGAACTGGTAATGTTTTAGAGGGATAAAATACCTTTCTTAAATTATAGATATTTAAATGTTAATAAATATAAAAATAAAAAAGTTAAAAATAAAATAAACCTAATTCTTACAAGAAATGGAAGAACATATAATGTCCAATACTGCCAATGTTCTGGAAAAATCTCTGTTTTCCGTGCAAAGGAAATTCCACCAAAATAGAGGTTTACATATTGGATTAGAAAGACCATGGGCTGATAGAGGAAATAAAAATCCCAGAACTGGTAATGTTTTAGAGGGATAAAATACCTTTCTTAAATTATAGATATTTAAATGTTAATTAAGGTGTTCAGCTACCACTCTGGAATATTGGAAAATATCCAGAAGGCAATGTGTTTTCTATTGTGTTAGGGAAGGAGTGTGGGTGGGTGGAGAGAGATGATCCTCTGATAGGATGTATTTAGAAGTATAACTTCAAATTTGTAATCTACCTACAAGTACTCGAGACAAATATTCAGGGACAGTTTAAACACTTTAAACTTTTTTGACACATTGTAAATTTGAAAGAACCATGGGTGAATTTCCTAAAGTTTTACCAGAAGCAGGAAAAAGTGTGATTATGTTTATTATTGAGGTTAGAAAGTTACAGAGGACAATGGACCTGGGAGTTTTAGAACCAGCAATATAAATTCCACATAGAATATGGATGTCTTCAGATAATATTGAGCACAATAATCATTTTCAAGCTCCACTTTACTCAAATGTTGTCTTCTGGCTTTCCAGGTACAATTGATTCTGGTACCTTGCACGTGTGCTGAGTTGCTTAAGTCGTTTCCCACTCTTTGTGACCCCATGGACTATAACCCACCAGCCTCTTCTGTCCATGTGATTCTCCAGGCAAGAATACTGGAGTAGGTAGCCACAAAAATAGTTAAGTCTTTTAAAATTTAAGGCAAAAAACCCAACTTTGATGAGGAGCTTTGACCCAGAGCGAAGTAAACATGTCAAAGTTAGCAACTTAAAGTGTAGAGAGTTTGTGTGTAATATTTTCTCCTTATGTTAGGGAAAATAGTGACCCACATTCATCAAGAGAGCCCATTTTTAAAAGTTTACTTGGCTTGCCAGGTGTTAGTTGAGGCACACAGGCTCTTTGTTGCATCCTGTGGGATCTTTTGCTGTGGTGCGCGGAGTCTCTAGTTGCGGTGAGTAGTTTCATTAGTTGCAGCATTTGGGCTCTCTATGGCACATGGGCTCCGGAGTGCACAGCTTTCAGTAGTTGTGACGCATGGGCTTAGTTGCTCCATGGCATCTGGGATCTTAGTTCCCTGACCAGAGATTGAATCCAAGTCCCCTGTATTACAAGGTAGGTTCTCAATCACTGGACCACCAGAGAAGTCCCAACAGAAGTGACTTTTAAGAAAGGGTTAAATGTGGTAGTTAGGCAGCAGGGGATACATTATATTTAAGAAATGGAGACAGGCTCACTTTTAAGAGGTTAAGCTCTGTCAGACATATTATTCCTCATGCCACAGACAGCAAGACTTCAGGAAGTGGAGAGAAAAATCTAAAATACTTCCTGCAGTTAGAGGTAGTAGACCAAAATATGTAAACAGTAATCATCGTGTCTCTCTGCTTTTACGTTCTAAACTAGCCAAGATCTCTCTACTTAACCAGAATTCTGGATCGGA
Organism: Aepyceros melampus; assembly: GCA_006408695.1. NCBI lineage: Eukaryota > Metazoa > Chordata > Mammalia > Artiodactyla > Bovidae > Aepyceros > Aepyceros melampus. The sequence continues at coordinate 200,561 of SJXQ01006462.1, forward strand.
AAAAGAATCCCAACAGTGACTGCCGTTGAATTTCCTACAAGCATGTTTAGATAGGATCTCAGAACAGACAATATTTCACTTGCAGAAATGAAATAAATGTCACATTACACACCTACCTGTTGTGGCAGAAAATTCATACTAGCTGAACCAGTTACATTGATCTGAACAAGGACTGTGTGCTTGATTTATTCCATAACTAATATATATGGCAATGGAATGAAATATTTATGTTGACAATAGGAATGTTATTCTATAAATATTTAAAAACATGCTATAAAATTACAAACCAAAATAAATTAAAGACACATTTAAAAATAACAACAGGATTGAGAAAATGTTAATAATGCAAATTATTTTAAACATAATTAAGTGATACATTTGCAATAAGAATGCATGTTGAATGAATTTTGGATAAAATGAATACTTTCACACATAGATGCTGGAAGCTTATTTGGATATTGGCCAATAGTTCATGAACCTTAAAATACTTGACCAGTAAATTAATGTTGAAGAATAATAAAGAAAATAGTGAGAAATGCAGACAGAAGTTGTCTATGAAGATGGCCATTTATAATGGCAAATTTTGGTAAAATAGCTAAATGTCCATAATAGAATTATTAGGTGAATCATGAATACAATTTGTTATAACATTATAGAGCCAGTAAAGACATTTTTGAGGAATTTTTAGCAGCATGAGAAATTTCTCATTATGTATTGAATTAATAAGTGTAAAGATAATCTATGTATCATATAAGTGATATTGTATGATATTTGTTTTTCTCTTTCTGACTTATTTCACTCTGTGTGGTAGTCCCTGGATCCATCCATGACTCTGCAATGACTCAGTTTCATCCCCTTTTATGTCTGAGTAATATTCCAGGAAGGTTTTTTAATGTCCTATATTTCATATTAGAAAATCCTTCATAAAGGGAACACTTTATCTTTCTTGACCTTCTCGCAAAAAAGAAGAGAAATATAAATTGAGGATAATAGTAACTTGCTTAGGGGGCTCAAAATTGTGAATGTACATGGTGATTCTTTTGGCATACTTGATTTATACACAGTTATTCTAGTCATATTTTTATAGTACATCTGTGTTTAAGAGTATGCTCTTTCATTCATTCATTCATCAACACTTTATTGAATGAGTACTGCCTGCCAATGTTGTTTTAGGAACTTGGATACAATGTTCAACTGGACAGTCTTAAAATTAAATATTAAGTTTGAAGATATATTTACCTAGCTTACCAATAAATATATGCCATGAGATAGCATGATAGTATTAAGGGATGGAAATGGGCAGGAGCAAATTCAGATAGTGTTGTCAGTGATATCATCTCTGAGAATGTTTCATGAACATTTTAAACAAGTAACACTGAATGGGAAACAAACAAAGGACCTATCAAATGTAGAACACTCTGTTAAATTATTTTCATATGTTATCTTCTTTATCATAAAACTAAGTTAGACTGTTTTATTCCTACTTCTGCCTGTCTTCCAGGAAGTAAAGTAAGCTTACTTGCTCAGATAACAACAGTCTAAAATACATAGAAAAAAGACACAGGAGAGGAGATTGGTACAGAAAGTTAGCCTAATGTTAAAATAAAAGGACAAATTAAAATATTTTGTTGGGAGAAACTGGATTTCATAAAGAAATGTCCTAATTTGAAAGAAAAGTAAACAATAAGATTTGAAAAGACCAAAAGTTTCAGAAGAAATGTTATTTTTTTTGTTGATGTTTTACAGAAAACAACAAAATTCTGTAAAGCAATTATTCTTCAATTTAAAAAAATAAAAAAAAAATACCTTAAATACTTTCAAAACAATTCAGTTGAAATTTCTAAAGGCAGTAGAATAAAGAATGCTAGAGCTCAGAGAAATGTGACAAAGTAGAAATATAATCCTCTGAAGTATCAATTTGAGTAATGTTATTTAGGAAGAGAGACACACTACTATTATCCATTAGAAATGCTAAAATATATTGAGAAGGAATAGCCAGAAAAAAATAAGGTAAAATGGGAGGTTGTAGAATCTTGTGGAGACAAGTAAAGAATTTTAAAGGAAGGAATAAAATAAAATATTATAAAGAAAGCTGATAAAATAGCTAATTGTGCCCTTTGGAATTAAAAACAGAGAATGATTAGAAACTTGGCATTCAAAGATATGGCTGGAGCAGAAGCTGACTATGAGGGGCTCAAAATGATTGGTTAGTAAGAACACTGACATAGAAAATATAATCAATTCTTTTAATGAGATTTGATGTACATGAATCCTGTGCCCTGAAACAGATCGACTTTGATCTCTCCTGAACAGAAATGGATATTTAGCCACTTATGGGCCATCTTCCTCTAGGGCTGCAGAATCCTCCGTGTCATTTCCCCTGTAGGATTTTTTTTTTTTTTCCAATGGAGACCTTTTATCTGCCTGCCAGTGCAGGAGACATGGGTTCAATCCCTGGTCTGGGAAGCTTCCACATGCCTTGGAGAAACTAAGCCCACGTGCCACAACTTCTGAGCCTGTGCTCTAGAGCCTGAGCCTCAACAAGAGAAGCCTGTGCACTGCAACTAGAGAGTAACCCCCACTAGGGCTTTCCCTAGTGCAGGAATGAAGACCCAGCTAAAAATAGCTATAATAAATAAATAAAATTTAAGAAAAAAAATCAATTATTAAAAAAAAAAAATGTGTCTACCAAGGCATTGAGGGTCAACTAGGCAACCATTCAAGGAAGAGTGTGCCTTGAGTATTTAATCAAATCACTTGGAATTACACCCAGAATGCATTCCTGCATATAAAAACCAGGGGCATTTTCTTGTCTCCTTCTATACTTGTGATTCCTAACAATTCAGTTACAAATTTAGTGTGAGTCCTTGCATTTCCAAAATTGTCCTTCCTAGATATGTTACTACATAAATCTTCATCTGTGTTAGCTAGTACTTAGATTAAGGGAATTGTAGGATGTAGAACTTGTCCCAAGCCTCTTTTGAAAATTATTTTGTGGAATTCAGGACTCCACTACAAATTGCATGCTGAGCAGAACATTATTGGTAGTACTGGTAAACCTGCTGATTAAAATGGGCAATGACCTTATATCCTATATTCTAGAAGGACTGATTGTAGATAGGAAAACTGATGTGTAGTTATATATTAATAAATGTAGAGTAAAATATAGCATAAATTGCTTAGTTTTATAATACATTTGAACTCAAGATAATTTTTACAGTCTCTTGATTTTTAAAAATTCTTCTTACTTGGGGACTTTATCATTCTCCAGACTTGCTCTTGCATGAAGAATATTTTGCAGTTTCTTTAGCTGCTGCAAAAAGCCTATCTTAGAGTACAGGATATCTATTTCAGCAGAATTCTCAATAAAAGAAGAATGACATGCACATGGATCCAGAGCTCAGCCTGTTCCATCAGACTGATAATACCCTCCAGTTTCTCAGTCTGAAATATGTCCTCCTGCTGGTCCTCATTATTATCACCTTCAGTGATGCCTTTTCAAGCCTGTTGTCATACAGCGTGCAGTATCTCAGCGCTGTCAGGAGCATCATTATCGTCTCTGTCAATGAGTACACAAGCATCTGACCCCAGAACCTCTCAAAGCTCACTCCCTGCGAGGCATTTTGAGGAAAAAAAAAAAATTATGTGTGTCTGTGTCTATACAAATATTTTTTTCTCTCTAAAACTATATTTCTTCATTTCTTTATTTAGAGATAAATATTAAAAATATATATCTAATATATGGAATGATGTAATTTAAATGGAAGAAAATATTTTCTTTTGTCATTTGTTAAAGAAAGTAAAAACAATTGAGAACAGCATTCTGAAAGTATGCACAATTTCCTTTAAGAATTTTCTATTCCTTATAGACACTATGCTATTTAGTAAAACAAAAAAACAAACATTAACTACAGAAATATAAATAATTTTATTTACTTTAAGAATTTAAGTATGATATAAAAGGAAAGGTGTATCAGTGGTTTTCTGAATAGCAAAATACTATATCTTTAAAAGATATAAATTTCTAATGCTTTTGTAGCAGCATCGGCATAAAGAGAAGACAAACTATGATTGTGTGTAATTAAATGTATAGATAAAGGAGTAATTGAAAGCTGAAAAAGTAGACAAGTTGCTGACAGTTTTAATTGCCATAAAACTGTATTCTTCATGCGTCTGTTCAACACTGAACTCAAAGACATAATGTTTTGGGTTGAATAATAGCACGCAAACTGAGAATGGTAGTAAAAATATTTTGAGAGAAAAATAAAGATTTTGATGTTTAAGGAAGGCCTAGAGATTATAATTCACTATATCAGTCTAAGTTTCATAATACAAAAGCAATATGTCTGTATGTATATATACAAACATTTATATCTATATCTATATCTCTCTCTCTATATATATACTTCTAATGAAGTAATATATCAATAATTATGTTATGGATTGAAAAAATTTGAATTGTGATCTCTACCTATGGACACAACTGAGCGACTTTACTTTCACTTTCCACTTTCATGCATTGGAGAAAGAAATGGCAACCCACCCCAGTGTTCTTGCCTGGAGAATCCCAGGGACGGGGGAGCCTGGTGGGCTGCCATCTATGGGGTCGCACAGAGTTGGACACGACTGAAGAGACTTAGCAGCAGCAGTAGCGGCTACTTGTGGAAATTTCTTTGAAATAAATGAGAAGCACTTAAAAAAATGAGAGGAATCAAAATCTTTAAGGAAGAAACTATTTTAAAAATATATCTTACTTTTGTACATTGTATATAGAGCTAGATGTAAATATAAGCTTTAAATATGTTACAAAGCTCTCTCCCAGAGTCATGACTATGTGGTACATTTCTTATCTATAAAATGACATATTTCTTGCTTTCTATTTAAGGACATAATGGTTGTTTCTATTCTTCATAATCAAAGTATAATAAAATAGTTTTAAAATTAATGTATTCAGTGCATTGCTCTATAAAAAAATTAAAATATATTAATTATTATCAGTAAAATGTGTTCATTGTTGTTGTTTTAGATGTTAAGTCTTGTCCGACTCTTTGGACCTCATGGACTGTAGCCTTCCAAGTTCCTCTGTCCATGGGATTTCCCAGGCAAGAAAACTAGAGTGGGTTGCCACCTCCTCCTCCAGGGGATCCTCCTGACCCAAGGATCCAGCTAGCATCTCCTGCATTGGCAGGCTAATTCTTAACTGTTGAGCCACCTGGGAAGCCCCTGTGTTCATTACTTGAATGTAACTTCATAACATATGATTAAAATATTCATATTTACAGTATCATGTTAACAACCATACCAATGTCAGGAATGGAAGTAACTCACAAGTAAGGGAAGATTTTGTGAATGATCAAGAACCCTCTGCTATTATATTGAGTGCACTGGAAGTATGTGAACATGTTAAATTTTCTGTTATATATAAAGATTTTATATTAGAACTTTGACTTCCTTCATAGCTCAGTTGGTAAAGAACTGCCTGCAATGCAGGAGACCCTGGTTCAGTTCCTGCATTGGGAAGATCCCCTGGAGAAGGGAAAGGCTACCCACTCCAGTATTCTGGCCTGGAGGGTTTCATGGACTGTATAATTCATGGGGTCGCAGAGTTGCACACGACTGAGCAACTTTCACTTCGCTTCACTTCCATAGCAGAACTTTAGAGTAAATCATTTAGTATTATTATTGTTTAGTCACTAAGTCGTGTCTGATTCTCTGTGGCCTTATGGACTGTAGCCTACCAAGCTCCTCTGTCCATGAGATTTTCCAGACAAGAGTATTGGAGTGGGTTGCCATTTCCTCATCCAGGGATCTTCCTGATTCAAGGATACAACCACAGATATCTCTAAACAATATTTTCAATAAATAAATTTCTGCTCAGTTCAGTCACTCAGTCATGTCTGGCTCTTTGTGACCTCATGGACTGCAGCATGCCAGGCTTCCCTGTCCATCACTAACTCCCAGACCTTACTCAAACTCATGTCCATTGAGTCGGTGATGCCATCCATCCAACCATCTCATCCTCTGTCATCCCCTTCTCCTCCTGCTTTCCACCTTTCCCAGCATCAGGGTCTTTTCCAATGAGTCAGTTCTTCATATCAGGTGGCCAGAGTATTGGAGTTTCAGCTTCAGCATCAGTTCTTCCAGTGAATATTCCCTGGGAAAGGGAATGTCAAACCACTTCAGTATTGTTGCCTTGAGAACCCCATGAGCAGTATGAAACAAACTTGGTCTTGACTAGTTGGGCAAATGTCACAGTTGTGCTAACCTGCAAATTCTTAGTATACAAAAGAGAATCAATCACATGGAACACACAAAGTAAGGCTAAAAATGTATCCCTGGTTTTAGCTGAATTCTCAATCAAACTTAGCTGTTAAGCAAAGACTATTACAAAACAAAAATAAAATGATGTGATAAGAAAAATAAATAGAGATAAATCAAATTTACCAATAATCAGAGTATTCTCAAACCCACTCTAATATTCTTGCCTGGGAAATCCCTGGACAGAGGAGCCTAGTGGGCTACAGTCTGTGGGATCACAAAAAAATTTAAGTGTCATGACTTAAATGACTAAACAGCAACAAATTCTCACACATAAAATAAATATATATATATATACACATATGCATACAACCTGTATGTAATTTGACATGATTGCTTTTGTCAAAGCAGATACCAGACTTCCTTGAGTGCTAGTCCTTGGACTCTTTCTTTGTCAGGGCAATACTGCCCTGGGGCTGTCTGTCCCTTCTCCCTAATGCAATGATCTCTGCTGGCTTGTTTTTGTGGTTCATATTTAGGGGTGATGGGGAAGGCAGGGACAGTGCCAAGCAACCAAAAAATGGCCTTCTATAATATTTTATAACTTATTTTAAGCTTTTTCTCTCCACAATACATTCCTGAACTTCCTAAGAATGAGAAATAAAAACAAACAAAAAAATAATTTTAAAGAGATGCATATTTTGTAAGTTTTTATTGAATTGTATGAAGTAAATAAAGTGCTGTAAAACTATGAGAAGAGAGGCTAAATGATCTAACTTTTCACTGGAGATAAATGTGTCTAATGAAATAGATCTGCAGTAACAAGAAATTAAAGATGCATTTAGCTGGAGAATAGAAAATGCTAGCTATAGAAAATTACAATATTAAGGGAAATAAAGTTTAGAATAAACCTATATTGGGCTGCAGCCTTTAGACCTATAAAACCTGCAATTGCCCAGTTTTGACTGAAGAAAAGAGCCCAGAGTCACCAAGAGAGACTTCAAAGGCTTAATGGATAGAGAGACTTCATATATCTGAAGCAAAATCCTGGATTGACACTTCACTGACACCCTGCCATGTGCTGCCTGCAGGATGTGGCAGCAGTCTTTGCTCCTGAGGGAAGGAGAGATTGCCAGTTATAGAGGTAATTGACATCAGGTTGGCTTATTCATTACCAAGGAAACAAGCAGAAGGGCATGCCCCTTACAGCCCCTTTGATAATTATTACCAGCTGGGGCCTGGGGCAAGTATGTAGAAAGGTAATCATGTGAGTAGGATAAGTAGGCATGGGTAGAGTAAGGGATGTATAGAGAGCAGTAGAGCTGCCCCTGATAATAGACATGTAAATTTTCTAAACTGTGCTAGCAGAGTATATACTGATAGAGATTCTATAGAACATGAAACAAAATGTGTAATGTATTTTAAGCAGTGAGGAAACTTTTATATTTTATTTTCCTTAATGTCAACTGTATATCCAAAGACATTATTGTCCATGATCAGTATGAGAATAAACTGTCTAGTTCATGTGATAATTCTAGCATATTTATCAGTGTTTCATTTTAAGTAAACTATCCAAAAATGGAAAAGTCAAACAGTTACAAGTCAAAGTTGATTTTATAGTGGACAGTTATCATTTTGTTTACTCATCATCCATTTCGAAGGAGATATTGTCTAATGAAAAAGATCAATAAAAAGACATAACAATTTTAAATATGTATGGACTTATATGTCAAAATATTTTAGGAAAAACTGATAAACCTATAAAAAGACAGACAAATCTACTATTATAGTAAGAGAGTTTAACTCTTTTCTTTCAGTAACCGATGGATCAAGCAGGAAGAAAATCAATAAGAAAATGGTTGACCTGAATAAAACTTTCAATCAACTTGCCTTAATTGACATTTACAGAAAGCTCCATTCTACAATAGTAGAATACATATGTTACTCAAGCTGAAATGGGAATGGAAAATTTACCAGGCTACATCATATTCTTGATCATAAAACATACCTTGACAATCTAAATTTACAAAATTAAAAGAAAATGGAATTAAGGTGAAATCAATAACCAAAAGTTATTTGGAAAATTCCCACATATTTTGAGATTAAACTATACACTTCTAAATAATACATGGGTCAGTGAATAAATCTCAAAATAAATTTTAAAACGTTTTGATATAAATATAAAAATACAACTGATAAAACTTTAGGTGATAGAGCAAAATGCCCATATTAGACAATAAGTAAGATATAAAATTTGTTTCATATTAGGATTCCCTGGAACCTAGGGGTAAAGAATCTTCTTGCCAATGCAGGAGATGTGGATTTGATCCCTAGGTCAGGAAGATCCCTTGGAGAAAGAGAGGGCAACCCACTCCACTATTCTAGCCTGAGAAATCCCATAGACAGAGGAGGACTACAGTACATGAGATCACAAAAGAGTCATATGTGACTTAGAGACTAAACAACAAGGAAATATAAAATCAGTTATCTAAGCTTGCATCTTTGCAAGGTAAAGAAACAAGATCAATTTAAGCTAAGGCATGAAGGAGAAAGTAATAATTAAGTTAGAAAGAAAATAAATTGAAAATGGAAAATAATAGCAAAAAATCAATGGAACCAAAAGTTGGTTATCTGAAATAAAACTAATAAGCCCTACCTAAACACAGGAGCAGTGGCTGTGCTTTGCTGGAGCAGCTGTGAAGAGATACCCCACATCCAAGGTGAGAGAAACCCAAGTACGATGGTAGGTGTTGCAAGAGGGCATCATAGAGCAGACACACTAAACCATAATCACAGAAAACTAGTCAATCTAATCACACTAGGACCACAGTCTTGTCTAACTCAATGAAACTAAGCCATGCCAATGGGGCCACCCAAGATGGGCAGGTCATGGTTGAGAGGTCTGGCAGAATGTGGTCCACTGAAGAAGGGAATGGCAAGCTACTTCAGTATTCTTGCCTTGAGAACCCCATGAACAGTATGAAAAGGAAAAATTATAGGATACTGAAAGAGGAACTCCCCAGGTCAGTAGTTGTCCAATATGCTACTGGAGATCAGTGGAGAAATAACTCCAGAAAGAATGAAGAGATGGAGCCAAAGCAAAAACCATACCCAGCTGTGGATGTGACTGGTGATAGAAGCAAGGCCCATTGCTGTGAAGAATAATATTTCATAGGAACCTGGAATATCAGGTCCATGAATCAAGGCAAATTGGAAGTGGTCAAACAGGAGATGGAAAGAGTGAACATCAAAACTCCAGGAATCAGCAAACTAAAATGGACTGGAATGGGTGAATTTAACTCAGAGACCATTATATCTACTCCTGTGGGCAGGAATCCCCCAGAAGAAGTGGAGTAGCCATCATGGTCAACAAAAGAGTCCAAAATGCAGTACTTGGATGCAATCTCAAAAACAACAGAATGATCTCTGTTTGTTTCCAAGGCAAACCATTCAGTATCACCATAATCCAAGTCTATGCCCCAACCAGTAATGTTAAAGAAGCTGAAGTTGAACGGCTCTATGAAGACCTACAAGATCTTTTAGAACTAACATCCAAGAAAGATGTCCTTTTCATTATAGGGGACTGGAATGCAAATGTAGCAAGTCAAGAAACACCTGAAATAACAGGAAAATTTGGCCTTGAAATATGGAATGAAGCAGGGCAAAGAAGAATAGAGTTTTGCCAAGAAAATGCACTGGTCATAGCAAACACCCTCTTCCAACAACACAAGAGAAGACTCTACACATGGACATCACCAGATGGTCAACACCGAAATCAGATTGATTATATTCTTTGCAGCCAAAGATGGAGAAGCTCTATACAGTCAACAAAGACAAGACCGGGAGCTGACTGTGGCTCAGATCATGAACTCCTGATTGCCAAATTCAGACTTAAATTGAAGAAAGTGGGCAACACCACTAGACCATTCAGGTATGACCTAAATCAAATCCCTTATGAATATCCTTTGCAGCCAAAGATGGAAAAGCTCTATACAGTCAACAAAACCAAGACCAGGAGCTGACTGTGGCTCAGACCATGAACTCCTTATTGCCAATGTCAGACTTAAACTGAAGACAGTAGAGAAAACCACTAGACCATTCAGGTATGACCTAAATCAAATTCCTTATGATTATACAATGGAAGTGAGAAACAGATTTAAGGGACTAGATCTGATAGATAGAGTGCCTGATGAATTATGGATGGAGGTTCGTGACATTGTACAGGAGACAGGGATCAAGACCATCACCATGGAAAAGAAATGCAAAAAAGTAAAATGGCTGTCTGAGGAGGCCTTAAAAATAGCAGTGAAAAGAAGAGAAGCAAACAGCAAAGGAGAAAAGGAAAGATATAAGCATCTGAATGCAGAGTTCCAAAGAATAGCAAGAAAAGATAAGAAAGCCTTCCTCAGTGAACAACGCAAAGAAATAGAGGCAAACAACAGAATGAGAAAGACTAGAGATCTCTTCACGAAAATTAGAGATACCACGGGAACATTTTATGCAAAGATGAGCTTTATAAATGACAGAAACACTACGGACAACAGAAGCAGAAGATATTAATAAGGGGTGGCAAGAATACACAGAAGAACTGTACAAAAAGTTCTTCACAACCCATATAATCACGATGGTGTGATCACTCACCTAGAGCCAGACATCCTGGAATGTTAAGTCAAGTGGGCCTTAGAAAGCATCACTACGAACAAAGCCAGTGGTGGTGATGGAATTCCAGTTGAGTTATTTCAAATCCTGAAAGGTGATGCTGTGAAAGTGCGGCACTCAATATGCCAGCAAATCTGGAAAACTTAGCAGTGGCCAGAGGACTGGAAAAGGTCAGTTTTCATTCCAATCCCAAAGAAAGGCAATGCCAAGGAATGTTCATACTACCACACAATAGCACTCATGTCACATGCTAGTAAAGTAATGCTCAAAATTCTCCAAGCCAGGCTTCAGGAATATGTGAACCATGAACTTCCAGATGTTCAAGCTGGTTTTAGAGAAGGCAGAGGAACCAGAGATCAAATTTTTGACATCT
>SJXQ01006464.1:0-48805 GCA_006408695.1 Aepyceros melampus
GTTTTTCTTGTTTCTTGAGATATGCCTGTATTGCTATGATCCTTCCCCTTAGCACTGTTTTTACAGTGTCCCACAGGTTTTGGGTTGTTGTGTTTGAGTGGCTTTTTCTAACTGGCCTGGAAAGTCATGGAAAATCACTTCTGCATTCTCTTCTTTAGAGGTAAGTCACTAAGGCCAACCCCTGTCCAAGAGATGTAGAAGTAGACAGAAGTCTACCGGTTTAAAACCATCATGCACCTGTAGGTTTCAAATTCAATGTTCCTCTTTTTTTGTGGGCTTACTCTCACTATTCTAGAAGACAAGAGAGAATGTTCTCGGCACAAGGATGGCAGGTAAACTCTCAAAAGGTTTTGCTAGTCTTGGACCACTTTGAAGAGCCTGGCCTGACCCCACTGGGACCAAGACTGGCACCTTCCTCAGTCTTAAAAGTGAATCATAACTGGTTCATTTGGAGAGCTCCAAAAAGACCAGCCCAGTTGACTCCTGGAAACAGAAGTCTTGAGAATACTTATTCAGCAGCATTTGAAAGTGAATAGTCTGATAACAGTTCATCATCTCACTTTCACTGACCATTTCTCAAGTGCCCAGCACTCAGGCCTGAGAGCTAGCCCCATCCCTTGCAAATTCGTAGTTTTGTTGGGGTGACAGACCTCTAGGGACTCCTCCATGTAGGTAAGTCAGCTATATCTGCTTTCAGCCTGTGTCCCCAGTGTCTACTAGAGATGGCATGGGTTACAGTATTGGTCAGTGGCAGAAACCTGACTCAGAATTGTAGTTAAACAACAAAAACAAGAGTTTTGTTTGTTTGTTTGGGGTTTGTGTACCTGGAGAGACTAGAGTAGATCTCTGACTTCAGGTATATATGGCTCCCAGGACTACAGTGATGACATTAAAAACCTTTCCTCTAATTGTCTAACCTGTGTATTAGACAGTTACTCTGGTGGCTCCCAGTAAACCAAGTTTCCTAATATTCATGCTATGTGTAGCTCCCTCCAACACTCAGTCTGAACTTGGATATGCAGTTTGTTTTGACCAATTGGACATTAGCCAGTGTGGTACAGTAGAAGCTTGATGAACTGCTTGCACACTGGGGCTGGCCTTCTTGGAACCTAGTCACCTAGCTGTGAAGAAGCTCTAGGCTAGACTATTGAAGGATAAAAGGTCACATGGAAAGAGACCTTGGAGGATGAGGCCATCACAGACATTCTAGCCATCTCAGACAGGCTCGCAACTGAATGCAGCCACATTAGTGACCTCAGCTGTCACTGTGGTAACAAAACTGCTCATCTCAGCCCAGTTAATCCAGAGAATCATGAGAAATGATAAACACTGTATAGGATACTAAGTTTGAGGTCATGTTGTTATGTGGCCATAGATAAAACTGCTGCACCCTAAGTGTTGGCAAGATAGCTTCCAACAGTTCCAGGCTCATAAGTCCCAGTGGACTTAGAGTACCTCTTTTCCATGGGATTGACTTATTTAACTGATACAAGTTGCTACTCATCTTGGAACCAGTCACTGTGGCCAGGAGATGAATACCAGGCCAGAGATGTGTGCCCATCCTTGTAACAAGTGGAGGACTAGGTTGGTCCTACCCAACCCATGAACTGGGATAAGGTAGGGAAGGGAGAAAAGTGAGATGTTGTAACCAGAAAGTGGGAGAGTTGAGACTTAATAGAAACCTCCACAGGGAGTGCATTAAATTGGTGAGGGTGGGAGTGGGTGAGTGAATAATCATGAGTGGCTTTAGTTGATGAAGAATTTTTAAAAAATTTTTATTTGGAAAAAGATTGCTTTACAATATTGTGTTGATTTCTGCTGTACAACATGAATCAGCCATACGTGCATGCATATTAAGTTGCTTCAGTTGTGTCCAACTCTTTGCGACCCTATGGACTGGAATCCCACCAGGTTCCTCTGTCCTTGGGATTTCCCAGGCAAGAACACTGAAGTAGATTGCCATTTCCTCCTCCAGGGGATCTTCCCAACCCAGAGATCAAACCCACATCTCTTATGTCTCCTGCTTTGGCAAGCAGGTTCTTAACCACCTGGGAAGCCCGAATCAGCCATAAGGATACATATATCCCCTCCCTCTTGAACCTCCCTCCCACCCACCTCCCCCATCCCACCCCTCTAGGTTGTCACAGAACACTGGGCTGAGTGCTCTGTGTTTTACAGCAACTTCCCACTAGCTATCTGTTTTACATATGGTAAAATATATTTTCAATGCTATTCTCTCAATTCATCCTTCCCCCTGTGTGTCCATAAGCCTGTTTTCTATGTCTGCATCTCTATTCCTGCCCTGCAAATGGGTTCATCAGTACCATTTTTCTAGACTCCGTTTATGTGTTGTGTTTCTCTTTCTGACTTCACTCTGTATAACAGGTTCTAGGTTCATCCACCTCAGTTCAACTGACTGAAATTCATTCATTTTCATGGCTGAATATATATTATATATACCACATTTTCTTTATCCATTCATCTGTCAATGGACATTTAGCTTGTTTCCATGTCCTGTTGTAAGGACATGGAAATAGTGCTGCAATGAACATTGGGGTACATGTGTCTTTTTGAACTATGGTTTTCTCAGGGTATATTGCCTGGTAGTGGGATTGCTGGGTCATCTGGCAATTTTATTCCTAGTTTTTTAAGGAATCTCCATACTGTTCTCCATTGTAGCTGTCACTTTACATTCCCACCAACAATGCAAAAGGGTTCCTTTTTCACCACATTCTGTCCAGCATTTATTGTTTGTAGATTTTTTTTGATGATGGCCATTCTGATTGGTGTGAGGCGATACCTCACTGTAGTTCTGATTTACATTTCTCTGTTAATGAGCATTATTGAGCATCTTTTCATGTGTTTATTGGCAACCTGTATGTCTTTTTTGGTGAAATATCTATTTAGGTCTTCTGCCCATTTTTTTGATTGGGCTATTTTTCTGATATTAAGCTGCATATACTGTTCTCCATTGTAGCTGTCACTTTACATTCCCACCAACAATGCAAAAGGGCTCCTTTTTCTCCACATTCTGTCCAGCATTTATTGTTTGTAGATTTTTTTTTTGATGATGGCCATTCTGATTGGTGTGAGGCGATACCTCACTGTAGTTCTGATTTACATTTCTCTGTTAATGAGCATTATTGAGCATCTTTTCATGTGTTTATTGGCAACCTGTATGTCTTTTTTGGTGAAATATCTATTTAGGTCTTCTGCCCATTTTTTTGATTGGGCTATTTTTCTGATATTAAGCTGCATGAGCTGCTTGTATATTTTGGAGATTAATCCTTTGTCAGTTATTTCATTTGCAATTATTTTCTCCCATTCAGAGGGTTGTCTTTTCATCTTGTCATAGTTTCCTTTGCTTTGAAAAGGCTTTTAGGTTTAATTAGGTCTCATTTGTTTATTTTTGCTTTTATTTCCATTATCTAGGAGGTGGGTCAAAGAATGTTCTGCCTATGTTTTCCTTTAAAAGTTTTATATTTCTGGCCTTACATTTAGGTCTTTAATCCATTTTGAGTTTATCTTTGTGTGTGGTGTTAAGAAGTGTTTTAAGTTCATTCTTTTTCATATAAATGTCCAGTTTTCCCAGAACCGCTTATTGAAGAGGCTACCTTTTCTCTATCGTATATTATGGCTTCTGATAAGGTACCCATAGGTACATAGGTTTAACTCTGGGCTTTCTATCTTGTTACATTGATCTATATTTCTGTTTTTGTGCCAGTATTATACTGTCTTGGTGACTGTAGCTTTGTAGTATAGTGTAAAATCAAGGTTTATTCTTCCAGCTCCATTTTTCTTTCTCAAGATTGCTTTGGCTATACAGGGTCTTTTGTGTTTCCATACAAATTTTGAAATTTGTTGTTCTTATTCTGTGAAAAGTGACATTGGTCATTTGATTGGGATTGCATTGAATCTGTAGATTGCTTTGGGTAGGATAGTCATTTTCACAATATTGATTCTTTCAGTCCAAGAAGATGGTATATCTCTCTATCTGTTTGTGTCATCTTTGATTTCTTTCATCAGTGGCCTATAGTTTTCTGCATACAGATCTTTTTTCTCTTTAGGCAGATTTAATTCTAGGCATTTTATTCTTTTTGTTGCACTGGTGAAAGGGATTGTTTCCTTAGTTTCTCTTTCTGATTTTTTCCTTGTTCATGTATCGATTTGCAAGAGATTTCTCTGTATTCATTATGTAGGGGAAGAATTTTTAAAAGGGCTAATATGTAAGTCAGGACTTATCACGAATAAGGGACAAGAGTTTCTAAGTGGTAGGCAAGCTGAGGGGGTAGAGCAGGAGGTAGAAGAAGGCCCAGAGTGGGAATTAAAGCTCTGGGTAAGTGACAGCTGGATAAGGATGCCGGACAAATCATGCATTGCCCTCTGAGATGACTGGATGTCTTAGCTGAAAGCTGTTGTGTTTGCTGAGACTCCAAATATGTCATAGACTTTCCTCCTGAATGGAAAATTCACTTGTATTTTAAGGAAAAAAGTGTCCAGGTGTTTCTGATTTATTTACACTTAAATCATCTGTGTGTGTGTGTGTGTGTGTGTTTGTGTGTTTGGGCACTTGCCATTTTGGACTGTTTATCTGAGGCGTGACAGGCTACATTTGATTGGGACCAAGCTTCCTTCAGCTGTCCCAGGCTTGAGGCAGGAACCCTCTTGAGGTCTCAGTATCCAGGCTGCCCAAGAGGCCGAGCCAGGGCTCTGAGCAACAGCTTGCAGCTAGCAGGCAGCTGGCCCCAGGAGAGACCTCAGAGGGTGCCCTAAAGCGGGTTGCAGCCTACTGAGGACACACAGCTGTCTCAGCTCTTCAGAGACCGGGCAACCCCTCCCCCATCTCAGCCCAGTTGGTCACCAAAGAATGAGGACAGTTTGTACCCAGTGATGTGCCCAGCGTTAAGTTTGTTACATACCATCCATCCAGGCCAGCCGCCTCCCGGAAATAGAAACAAGCAGGAGCTGTTCTTGTAGAAGGTAGAGGTGTGCCCCAGGGGCCTGTTGGAGCTGGCAGGCACCCAGGCACAGGAGAGGAGGGGGTTGGGTACTTATCTCAGGAGAGTTGGACCCATGGAGAGGGCCACGGCTGCTTCTCATAATGGGAGCCAGGAGGATGGGAGAGACTGATGCCGAGAGACACATCTCAGGTTGAGTGACATGCAGATCAGTGCTGGGGCTTCCTCCTGGCTACTGTTGCTCATCTTGCCCACACACACCCGCACCCACCACACTGTTCTTGCCCCCGTCCCCTGACCGCGCTGTCCACACCCCTCTGGCTGCACCTCTGATGACCAACACCCCCACCTTTTCCAACCTGAGTTTCACTCTGCAACTCTAGAGGCCCTTGGCATGGCTCAGCTTCTGGACCCAGTCCCTCCTCTCTGCCTGGCCCTCAGTGTCCCAAGTAGTCTCTACATACTGTGGCACTCAGATGAACAAGGCCAGTTTTCTGGATGTGAGCAATGTGAGATGATTGATGATTTTACACATTATTTAATATAAGGAACAGAGTCCAGGGAGCAGCAGAACTGAATCTTTCTTGAACTCTCAAAGCAGCCATTTATGCACCAGGCATCTAGGCAGTAGAGGCATGTGGCTGAGGGAGCACTGGACAGCAGCTCTGAGTCTGAGCCTACATTTTGGGGTTCAAGCCCTTTGTGGCCAGACTGATACCCCTGTATCAAAGTCCCCCAAGCTCAGCAATGGAAGCACGCCATCGAAGACTCACTAGCTGGTCCCTCACTGTCCCCCAAATCTCCACGCTTGGATCAGAACTCCTTTTATTGCAATCGATGGGAACATAGCTCAAACTGGCTTAAGCATCAAAGGAACTGTTGGGAATTCTAGGGGATTTCTAGGGGTTTCAGGAGCAGCTGACATCCTTCTGGTGGGTTTGCCTGTCTTTCTGCTCTGTGTTCTTGTGTTGGCTTCATTCTCAGGTGGTCTCTACTCCTGTGAGGGTGGAAACAGCCCCTGCCAGCTCCCACATCATACCAGCTGTTCTGCTCCAGTGATCCTGGTCTAGCCACAGCTGTGTGTTCCCCAGATTTGTTACTGTAGTTGAGAGAATGTGGAGATTTGCTTGGTCAGGTCTGGGTCATACGCCCACCCTTGAGTCAGGGATAGGATGAGTACCATCTACACCCATGTGGGCTGAGTGCGGCAAGGGGTTGGCTTTCCAGAGGCACTTGGGATGCTAATAAAAGAGGCACACTGGGAAGGCAAACCCCACAGATGTTGACTCCAATGCCCACACCCATCTGGGTACCATTCTTTCCCATCCCCCAGCCCCGAATCTGCCCTCTACCCCTTCTCCTCTAGGTTCTCCCAAGCTCACCTCCTCTAGGAAGCCATCTCTGATTTATAGATTGAACAGGCAGTGTATATGAAAATGATGCCTAGCAGAGTGCTGGACTCACAAACATCAACCAAATATGAGTGAGTGAATGAATGCATGAATGGTCAGTTAGTTGCTGAACCACACGACTTGAGGACTCTAGACAACGAAATTCTATGAGAAAAGAAAACCCTATTTCATGGTATGGAGGAAGCCTCAGCATAGACGGCTGGACCAGAGCCAGCCCATGGCTACATGCCCTAGGCTAGGAAGGTCTAGAAAGTGGGCAGGTCTGAAGAAGGATCAGCAGGTATGGTCAACAGATATGGTCAGGTAGCCCCATCTTGTGGAGAGAAGTCTGATAAGGGCTGGGAGCTGGTCAAGTTAAGGCCAACAATCATGTTGATGTTTGCTTGTGCTGGGCAGCACCGCATCTGTCCCTGTTTGTCATGGTGAGAGAATCCTGGTTTTCCTGAGGCAAACACCCTTCTCTAGTCCCAGGCTATGGCTTGAGGGTAGGCTGACTCCACCATCTGGTAATTAGCACATGACCCATTTACCCCCAAAGAGGCAGATTTCAGACTTTTCCTGCACACTTTGGCATAAAGAGTGTCTTTTCCCACTGAGGTTGCATTGATGGTAGAATGCAGTCCTAGAGCCACAGTGGGCCACAGTATGGATAGCACACCCACATGCCTCCCATAGATAAAGCCAACACAAAGAAACTAGAGCCGAGAGATGGAGAAGGAAAGTCCTGTTGAGGTCACTGGAGCACCTGGATCCTGCTGTACCTAAATCTTTGTCGATTTTTTTTTTCAGTTAAAAAGAAGCAATGTATTCTTTGTTTTAAAAGTTAATTTGATCCTATTCTGACCTTTGACAATAAAAGTCCTGACTGATATACTACCCTACTAAAAGAAATTGTTCTGCAGAGATCCCAGCCATATGACACAGAATCAGTTTCCATATTGATGATCACTTCCATGAGTAGCATGGAAGTCCTTGCATTTTGAAGTCCTTGTTGGAGGTCATGCAAAGAAATGGCCATAGAGAGGAAAGCAGGAGAGGTTCTCAGGAAATCAATAATACAGTGAAGGAAAGCTGTATTCAGAGCCCATGTACCAGAAATTGTCTCATTCTCAGTAACAGCACAGTGTCCTGTTCTGGCTCAGTCCAGCGGCATTGGAATCTGGAACGTGTGTTGACCACATTGAGAAAAGTTTCCTTCCCATTATTCATCATTCAGGGTCTCATTTTATTTTTTTCTGGGTATGCTCTTGCATATTTCACATGAGCTGTTGGTTCGGTAATGGAAATAATTACATGCACTGATAAAGCATGGCAGCAAATGAAAGAGAATGATATAAAAGCACCACCCTCGTGTTTCCACGAACACAGAAGATGAGAATTTCCATCCTTGGTTAAACAGGAACAGAGCTTTGGAGCTGCTCTTCTCGGGCCATTTCCAGGGATACATCTTCAGCTCTGGGTCACATAGATTGCTGGGAACTTATCCACACCATGCAGTTTTTTTCAAATTCATGTATGGACCTAGATAGGAAGCTGTCCTAAGGATGTTTAATATAGGGCAGGGGTTCACAGCTCATTACAGAAACTGTGCCAAGATTGTAATGTACTGGTGTCCAAGGGTTCAAGATGGACCTTCTTATTCTCAGGAGTGAGTAGGGGTTGGGGTGGAGACTGCAAAATAAGGGGAAGGATGCCATTTGGCAGAAGTAATCAGTGGTCCCTGTGAACTGACTCTGGTCCCTGGACCGTGCGCACATCTCAGTGCTTAGTGCCTGCCTGGATTACGCCTTGTGGTGTCGGCGATGTCATCAGAGACCCCATCCTGCTCTCCAGCACTGCCCCCCTTGTCCTCAAATATTAACTCATCACCTCCCTTTGGGTACATTCTTTCTCAAAAGACTCCTGGACACAGCTCATGGCCTCAGATGGCTGGGAGTGTCCCAGTGTTCCCTGCTGGATGACTGAGGTTAGGATTTGTTCAGCCTTCAAACCATCTCTCAGACACCTGGTGAAGGTGGCGATGGCTCTCTTGGTTTTGGGGTAGACTACTGAGACCAAACTGCTGTCCCTGTTACAATATGTCCAACTGGAATTCATGTGGGCTAGATAAATACATCTTAATTTGTGATGAAAAAACCTATTCCATGTTTGATTGTCTTCCAAAGGCGTAACTTGCTGAATTACTTTTTCTCTTTCTCTTCTCTCTTGATCCCAATTTACAGAAAGAAAATATCCAGGTCATGTTTCCAAATTTCATTTTATAACTGAAAACACATTTTAGGTCTTAAAAGGCAAAAAACACCTTCATCTAGTTAACTCTGAGAGTTTTTAAGTTTATACAACAGGAAGCCATGTAACTCTTTCTTTTTTATAAGCAAAGTAGGAGAATTTTTACTTGCCAAGATTTCCAATTCTTTTTTTAAAATTCTTTTACTGTAGTAAAACACATTTTTCACTTTAACAAGGTCTACAGTTTAGCAGCATTAATTATAATGGTGTGAAACCATCACCACTTTTTATTCCCAAACTTTCTCATTACTCAAAACAGAATCTTTGTAACTGTTTAGCAATAACTCCATTTCCCTCCACCCCAGGTCCTGGTATAACTTCAATTCTACTTTCTCTGTGAATTTGCCTACTCTCTGTATTTCACATAAATGGCCTTTTCCATCTAGCTTTTTTCACTTAATGTTTCCAAGGTTCAGCCATGTTTGAGAATGAATCAGTACTTCATTCCTTTTTATGACAGAATAATTTTCCATTCTATGTATATACCACATTTTGTATATGCATTCATCAATTAATGAACATTTGAACCTCACCATTCTTAAGTTTTGGTCTTAAACAGTTATGGGGAGTAAATTTAATAGCAACATTTTATTACTATAAAGTCTTCATTCATAATACCACTTGGACTGTTGTATAGAATAAAATGGAACTAATATTTGCTGATTGTCTTCTATAAACCAGTCTCTGTGCAGAGCCATGCAAATAGTGTCATCTCATTTAATCTTCACAAAGTATGAAGCAGATGTTATCACCCCATTTTGAAGATGAAAACACTGAAGTCCAGAGATGATAAGGGACTTCTTAAGATCATGTAGCTAGTGGGTGGCTGAGCTGAACTTTGAACCCTGGTTCCCCTCACTCCTTGCTGTTAAAGTGATGCACCCAATATGCCTGCAAATTGGAAAACTCAGCAGTGGCCGCAGGACTGGAAAAGGTCAGTTTTCATTCCAATACCAAAGAAGGGCAATGCCAAAGAATATTCAAACTACTGCACAAATGCACTCATCTCACAGAGTAGCAAAGTAATGCTCAAAATTCTCTAAGCTAGGTTTCAATAGTACATGAACCGGGAACTTATAGATGTTCAAACTGGATTTAGAAAAGGCAGAGGAACCAGAGATTAAATTGCCAACATCCACTGGATCATAGAAAAAACAAGAGAATTCCAGGAAAACATCTACATCTGCTTCATTGACTGTGCTAAAGCCTTTGGCTGTGTGGATCACAACAAACTATGGAACATTCTTAAAGATATGGAAATACCAGACCACCTTACTTGCCTCCTGAGAAATCTGTAGGCAGGTCAAGAAGCAATAGTTAGAACCAGACATGGAACAATGGATTGGTTCCAAACTGGGAACGGAGTATGTCAAGGTTGTATATTGTCACCTTGCTTATTTAACTTCTATGAAGAATACCTCATGCAAAATGCCAGACTGGATGAAGCACAAGCTGGAATCAAGATTGCCAGGAGAAATATCAATAACCTCAGATATGGAGATGACACATCACCCTTATGGCAGAAAACTAAGAGGAACTAAAGAGCCTCTTGATGAAATTGAAGGAGGAGAGTGAAAAAGTTGGTTTAAAATTCAACATTCAAAAAAGTAAGACCATGGCATCCAGTCCCATCACTTCATGGCAAATAGGGGGAAAAGTAGAAACAGTGACAGACTTTATTTTCTTGGGCTCCTAAATCACTACAGATGGTGACTGCAGCCATGAAATTAAAAGACCTTTGCTCCTTGGAAGAAATGTTATGACAAACCTAGACAGCATATTAAAAAGCAGAGACATTACTTTACTGACAAAGGTCCGTCTAGTCAAAGCTATGGTTTTTCCAGCAGCCATGTATGGATGTGAGAGCTGGACCATAAAGAAAGCTGAGTGCTGAAGAGTTAGTGCTTTTGAATTGTGATGTTGAGAACTCTTGAGAGTGCCTTGGACAGCAAGGAGATCCAACCAGTCCATCCTAAAGGAAATCAGTCCTGGATACTCATTGGAAGGACAGATGCTGAAGCTCCAATACTTTGGTCACCTGATGCAAAAAGCCAACTTATTGGAAAAGACCCTGATGCTGGGATAGATTGAAGGCAGAAGGAGAAGGGGACAATAGAGGATGAGATGGTTGGATGGCATCACTGACTCGATGGACATGATTTTGAGCAAGCTCTGGGAGTTGGTGATTGACAGGGAAGCCTGGCATGCTGCAGTCCATGGGGTCGCAAAGAGTCAGACACAACTGAGCCCCTGAACTGAACTGAACTCTCCTCACTCCTAAATCCACATACTCCCATCCTGTCTGTTCTGTTATCTCCATTAACCATGGAGATAAATTGGTTCATGCCATTTTTTCACACTTAGAGATGTGACAAAGGTGCCTTCTTCCCAAATGCATCAACAGAACCTCAAGCCCTGGTCCAAAATGACCCAGATTTTTCCTTTGGCCTTAGAGTATCCCTTATCAACTCTTAGTGATGAAGGAGAATATGTAGGAGTCACATGAATACTGCTGTTAGAGAGATGTTTGTTAGAGAGGGGAATTTGGAAGAGACGTCTGAGTAACTAATATGTCTATTTGCACTGCAGTTGGGGAACCAAAGACCAGCTACCTCACTGAGCTCTCTGATCTAGTAGCAAAGTCAAGGTCTATCCAAGTCAACAAGTCAAGGACTTGTTGGTCACACATCAGTTCTCACCCTTTCTCTTTCTCCCTCTTTCCCCATTACCTGTCTCTCTACCCATCCACTCATCCATGAATCCATGCATTTATGCATCCACCCATCCACCCACCCCTCCATCTGTATATCCAATCATCTATCCACTCATCTCTTCACTCATCCATCCATCTATCCACTTATCCATCATCCATCTAGATAATATTTGTTGTAGGCCTGATAGATGCTAACTCCTGTTCTAGATTCTTGGATATAGCAGTGGCTGGACCAATAACCAATGAGATAAACATACTTTAATAGAGGGTGGATCCAACTAGTGTATGACAGAAACCAACACAACATTGTAACGCAATTATCCTCCAATTAAAAATAAATTTTAAAAAGGTCAGGAAACTTTATTTTAAAATCCTGATTCCTGTCTACTCTTGGAAAAAATGCAGGACCAGGCTGCCCCAGGGCCCAATTTGCGATATTGCAAGTGCCAACGAGAGCTATGTAGCCCTGTGTAGAGCACTGACCCATAGTTCATCACAGCCCTGGCTACTGCCTGTTGTCTTGTACCTGGATAATACTGCATGCATATCCTAGAACTGGATTTGCAGCAGCTGCTGCCTCGCTTCACAGTCTGCCCCAGCCTGAGACCTAGGCTTTGTTCCAACACATTCTGCCCCTGAACTTGCCATCCCATCATCTGAAAACCAAGGGTTGAGGGGGGTTGGTGAAGATGATAAAGGATCTGTAGACTGTAACATGCTGTTCAAAAGAAGGGGCTGCTGTTGCTGAGAGCCTGTGCCTCTGGGAGAGAGGGAGAGAAAGGAACCTGGTTGACAGGCTGGGTGTTGGACTTAACAGACTCTCTTGTTAGTTGAGGTAAACCACTGGTTGGCATCCTTCCTGCACATTGCTTATTGCTGTAAGTGGTGGGCACATGAGCCTGATGCTCCTTCCAAACCCACGTATGGACAGGCCTCAGGGAGTTTCTTACCCTTCCCACTGAGTCTTTGACTCTGAGATGTTGGCATTTGTCACTCCTTTCCCACTGGCGAGGGGTGCAGGTTTGCTTTTATCCACTCATTCATTCATACCGCAGATCTCTATTAAGCACTTATTCTAGACATAAGAATAAGATGGGCAGTAGTGGAATAAGACTGACAACTGTTAAAGGGCTTACCTTTCCCCGGGAAGAAATGACTGTACATCCTGCCATGCCCCTCTGCACTTCTCTAGTTGTTCTTTGGCTGGGGGGTTAGATGGATAGATGGGACAGTGGGTGTGCTACTGAAGCTCTCATCAACTGGAATCTCTGTCCCAGGTGGGTCCTGGCCCCAGGCTCAACTGCTTGCCATCATGGCCTCCTTAACTCATAAGCATTGATGAGGGGACACGCCCACTAGAGCCTTGCCTGGAGGCTCATCTGTGCACAGCAATGGACTCTTTGCAGGGGCACAGCCAGGATATGTCAGCCTTGTGCACAGGAAGACCCGCCTCTTCAGTTACCCAGCACATCATAATCCCTCATTCCTTTACTTAATGCTAATATTTAGCACTGGCATAAGTTTGAAGTGTAGGGACACCTGGAGGGCAAGATAGACATGTACCTGACCTCACAGAACATTTAGGGAAGACTGGAGGGACACTCAATCCAGGCCTGAGGTGTCAGGGGACTTTTGAAGGGAAGTGATGCCTACGTTAAGAAGGCGTAAGTAGGAATTGAGAAAGGAGACCATAAAAGTCTTCTCTAACCCAGAGTGTTAAAGGATATGAGTTCAGTCAATATGGTTAGAAAGTGGAGTTTGTATATATGAAGGTTGGGGGAGGTGGGGACAAGAAGACAGGCAGAAGCAGTGATACTTGAAAGGAATGAGACTAGAAAGAGGGTTAATCAGCATTTAGATTATTTAGTGCTTGTACCACGTTCAGGAGGTTTGAACTTATCCTAGAAGCTAGGGAGACCCTTGGGAGTTGTCAGTAGGGGATGCATTGAGCTCTTTGGCATTCTAGTTGGGTGAGGATGGGTTTGAGGACCCAGACCTTGGGCAGCAGCTGGTGGGTGAGCTGGGAAGCTGCTCAGGAGTATGGGGTGAGAAGAGGAGATAGTAGCTGATTCTTCTCTTGGTGCTTAGGAGTAGAATTGCTTGGGGCTTGGGCTTCATTAGCTGTGAGAGGGGAGGGAGGGAGGAGCATGGGCAGGCTCTTGGGTTGCTGGTCTGGGTGGCCATAAGGAACAGGAAGTTGGAACAGGTTGGGTGGAGAGAGGCTTGTCCAGGTGGAACATCACAGTGGAGGTGCCCAGGATCTCTTTCTCAGGCTTGGACTGACAGTAAAAAATCAGGGAGGAAGTGAGCTCTCTCAAGAGGGCTCTACAGAGAGAGAAGAAGAGAGGGCTTGTCACACAGCCTGAGGAACCCACTCAGATTAAGGGAAAGATAGAGGAAGAGAGGAGGCAGCAGACAGAAGCGGGGTGGCACCAAGCTCCAAAATGCGAATGCTGGGTTCAGCAACAGAGAGATCATTTTAGAACTTGGTGGGTTACATTGGGGGGCAGTGGACTGAGGAATGGGTGGGAGGTACAGAGAGGAAGAGGTGAGACTAAATGGGCAGCACCTGGGAGGGGCATGGGGCGCTGGGAGGTGCTCACGAGGGAAGGGGTGTTAGCGTGGTGGACAGCAGAGCAGCCAGGAGAGCGTGGGAGCCCAAAGGGCTGAAGCAAGTACAGTGTTGAGGACCCTGAAGAGGCAGGAGGAGGTGGGGATCAAGAGCAGGAGGAAGGACGGGTGGGGGCTGGGAGACTGAGAATCTGCCCCTGTGGCTTCTGTTTCCTTGATGAAGGCGGAGATGTCCTGAACGCCTCAGAATGAGGAAGAGTCACAGAGTTGAGGAGACTGGCGCTGAATGTATAAGGAGAATGGATTC
This sequence comes from Aepyceros melampus, assembly GCA_006408695.1. Taxonomy (NCBI): domain Eukaryota; kingdom Metazoa; phylum Chordata; class Mammalia; order Artiodactyla; family Bovidae; genus Aepyceros; species Aepyceros melampus. The sequence continues at coordinate 14,251 of SJXQ01006464.1, forward strand.
TGGGTGTTCAAGGGCTGTGGATGATTCGTGGGCCTGGTGTACCTTCCCTCACCACCGCCTCCTACTCTGGCTGCTTAGGGCTCCCCACCCACCCCTGAAAAGCAAAGCACTGCTTCTGGACCAAAGCTGCTCCTGGGCTGACCCTGCCTAGCAGGGTCACAGCAGGTATTCACTTGAGCATGATCCCATCCCCACCCAGGTAGGCAAGCTGCAGAAGGAGTCTCTGTGGGCCTGGAGGCTAGAAACTGGGGGCTGCTGTGGGGCACCTAGAGGAGCAGAAGAGGCCATAAGCAATGTGGCTTCCAGAGGAAAGTCCCCTGTAGCAGATGTGCCCAGGAGGGCTGGCTGGGAGCTGAGCCTGGCCGGTCCTCCTCCACATCTGCAGCTCAGCTGCTCCAAGAAGCTTGAGCAGCACATGGTCTCAGGTATCCATTAGAATAAGCAGCAACTTTCTTCTGCATAGAGTAAGTTTTGCTCAAAGAGAATGATTTTATTTTTATTGGACTCTGGGGGAAAATAACTCTAAAAATTAGAACCTTGGCAGAAAACACAAATGGAAATTGGTCCTTTTACTCAGCTTTGTCCCTAATTATTAAGTCATGCTCTGAAAATCCTAAGCTATAGTTGAGTTTATAGCCAGTGTTATGCATTTGTGGGTGAGAGTAACCTTGTGCCCTATAAGGAACTGGGATTCTGAGGCTGGGAAAATGTGACCAGTCCCTAGAATGTGATGTTTTTCCTCCCATACATGTCAGTGACAAATGTGGATTTTCTGTGATGGCCCACACCTTGAATTCCCAAAGTATCCCCTTTGTATGATGCTGGGAGTAGCAGGCTGCTGTGTCAGCCTCCCCACTGGGCTGAGTCCCAGGTCGATTCATGTTGTGGCTTCAGGCCTTGTGGGCTCAGGATGTGGCACTGAGTGTGGTGATGGATTTGGATCAATGGATCATTGGATGAACTAATGAACGTATATTAAAAAAAAAAAAAAATCTCTGGGCTCCTCGAAGAGAACCATAGGCTACAGCGTTTGTTTCATGCCAGTGTTCAGCCCCTCAGTCTAAGCCATGTGTTGTCACCAGAATAGTCTTCCCAATGAAATCCTGCCTTCAGAGCTTTTTCCTTTCCTCAGAACCTTCAGTGCCTCCTTGTTTCTTCAGCATCAAGTCAATAGATCTCAGCCTGGCGTACCTCTGGAGCCTCTGGGCCAACCAGGATGGGTTCCACACTGCCCTCCAAACACACCCGCTTCCTCTACCTCTGCATCTTTATCCCTAGGTCCTTGTACCCAGACCACCCTTTCTCAGACAGCATGAAATTAAAGGCATAGGCTGTGCATTAAGAATATCTGCATTCAGAATGTAAAATGGTGCAGCTGCTCTGGAAAACAGTATGGAGGTTCTTCAAAAAATGAAAAACCCAACTGCCATATGATCCAGGATTCCACTTCTGGCAGTTCCACATACCCACAAAGGATTGAAAGCAGAGACATAAAGAGATATTTGTACCTTGGTGTTCAGAGCAGTATTTTGCACAATAGCCTAAGGGTGAAAGCAACCCGTGTCCATATATGGATGAATGGATATGCAATGGAATATTATTCAGCTTTCAAGAAGGTTCTGACATATGCCACAATGTGATGAACCTTGAGTACACTATGTTGAGTGAAATAAGCCAGTCACAGAAGGACAAATACTGTGTGATTCCTTTTATATGAGGTTCCTAGAGTAGTCATATTCTTTGAGAAAAAATGTAGAATGCTGGTTGCCAGGAACTGGGGAAGGAAAAAATAGGGAGTTACTATTTGAGTATAGGGTTTCACTTTTGCAAGATGAAAAGAATCCTGGAGATGGGTAGTGGCGATGATTTCACAACAATATGAATGCTACTGAACTGTACACTTTAAACTCGTTAAAATTTTATGTTATATATATTGTTACCTCGATTTACAAGAATAACTTTGGCAAAAAAAATGGAAGACGATTGAGAAAGGTAAGTCAGAGAGGCACACTGTGAAAAGGACTCTGCCACTGGTGCTGACTTTGAAAATGAAGGAAGGAGGCCCTGAGCCAAGGAATACAGCAGCCTCTGGAAGCTGGGATCCACCCTCATTTCACATCCAGAAAGAAAGAAATGTAGGACTTCAGTCCTATACCCATAGGAACTCAATTTTGCCAACAACCCAAATGACCAGAAAGGAGGTTCTCCTCTAGAGCCTCCAGGAGGGAACATAGCTTTCTGACATCTTGGATTTAGTCCAATGAGACCTGTACTTGACTTCTGACCTACAGAACTCTTAGGGTAATTAGTTTGTGTTTTAAGCCAGATAGGGGCAGGAGGAGACTATTTGGGTTGGAATCATGGCTCTATCACTTTCTAGCTGTGCGGTCTTGGTCAAGTTTCTTAAGCTCTGTGCTTCGGATTCTTTATTGGATAGGAATACCTAAGAGTACTGCGAAGTTTAATGAGTTAATAGAGGTGCAGTGCTTAGTGCAGTGCCTGGCATCACAGTAAACCGACACATGTTGCTGTAGTTACTGTTGCCACCACAGTCATCACTCTCCCTGTGATGAGCGGGTCCTGTCACATGCTGCCATTCTCCATGATTAACCTATGCCCATCTTGCCCTCTGAAATGAGGGAGTTTACTATGCACTGGCATCTTGTCTTCTTTCTTTCTCTCTGTCCCTCTTGGGTGTGCAGTTCCTCTTCAGCTTGAACTCCTGAAGCACAGTGTACTCTTTTTCCATCCTCTTTACACTGGATGTGGTGCAGGGCAGTGAGCACTGAGCTCCAAGTACTAACCCAGATCTGCCTTCGACCGGCTATATGGAGGGAAACATGAATCAAGGATGAGGGGAATGGATGAGAAAATCCATGTGATCATGACATGAACAGAGCAGGCACAGGTCAGTGTTAGTCCCAGCAGATCTGGGTGCAGATACTTAGCTGTCCCAGCAGAAGCCCCACAGCCTGCTGGAGCTATGGTGAAAGGGAGAAGGAGGCACCTCCTTGGGTAGTTACAGCTGCAGCAGAGCTGAGAGTAACCCCTTTGCTCCTCTCCAGTCACAAGGCTTCTCATCCTCTCTGAGCTGAAACACAGTGTGAGGGATTGCCCCCACCCCCGCCACTCAACCCAACAGTTCATTTTTGAGCCTGGGCCAGGCTGTTACATCTTTGGTGCATAGTGACATATTCCAGGGGTCTTTCTGTTGATCCCTTTCCACTGCCAATCTTTGTGCATAGGTCTCTCCCCCAAGGGATAGGAGACGTGTTAATTCACCATTTATACCCAGAAAGTACTGGGTTAAGAAAAGTCCATAAATAATATTCTCCTTCTCCAACTGGATATCCTATACATGGTACATGCATATCTTTATCTAGATATATAGTCTTTCCTCACAAAGCATAATCATACAGTAAATATTATTGCCTAAATATTAATAGCTCAGTATTCCATGACCATATCTTTGTGTGATTAAATATCTTCTACAGCTTTATTATTGCTGAGTAAGATTCCATGACAAGCCTGTGTGAAAATTTATGTACCAGCCTTCTACCATTAAACGCTTTGACTTTTTCCAGTTTCCTGCTTAATAACTAATACCTGAACATCCCCTGTACATTCACATTTGCTCTACTATCTAAATTCCTTTTGACAGATTCCCCCAGATGGATTTGCTAGGTCAAATGATATGCCAATTTTTATAGCTTCTGCTACACATTGTATTTCTAAATTGAGCTATCACTGGCCATGTCAGTATAGACTCCCACTAGGATATATGAGTGCCTATCCTCATCGATCAATGAATGGCATCAATTTAAATTTGTTTTTGTTTTAAAAATTGATAGGATAGGGCAGAGTGGAAGGATGTGTGCTCATCTTCTCTTGCAAGAGCACCAAAATTAACTAGCTGTTGAACAATCACTGACAGGAGGACACTGGAACCCACAAAACAAAAGATACCCCATGTCCAAAGACAAAGAGGAAGCCACAATGAGATGAGAGAAAGGGCACAAATATGGTAAAATCAAATCCCATACCTTCTGGGTGGGTGATCCACAATCTGGAGAACAAGAATACTAATGACGTTCTCCCACTGTTGTGAAGGTTCTGAGCCTTATGTTAGGCTTCCCAGCCTGGGAATCTGGCAAAGGGACTGGGAATCCCCAGGGAACCTGACTTTGAAGTCCAGTGGGATTTGATTGCAGGACTTTTACAGGACTAGGGAAAACAGAGACTCCACTCTTGGAGGGCACAAACAAAATCTTGAGTGTGCCAAGACCCAGGGGAAAGGAGCAGTGACCCCACAAGAGACTGAGCCAGCCCTACCTGCAGTGTTAGAGGGTCTCCTGTGAAGATGTGGGTTGGCAGTGGCTTGCCATGGGTACAGGGGCCCTGGCAGCAGCTGTGCTGGTAGGGGCCCCTTGGTGTAAGTCCTCTTGGAGGTCACCATTAACCCTACCACAGACCCCACAGACCCCAGGGCTGCGTCACCTCAGGCCAAACTAATAGGGAGGGAACACAGCCCCACCTACTGGCAGACAATTGGATTAAAGTTTTATGGAGCATGGCCTTGTCACCTGGCAGCAGCTGTGCTGGTAGGGGCCCCTTGGTGTAAGTCCTCTTGGAGGTCACCATTAACCCTACCACAGACCCCACAGACCCCAGGGCTGCGTCACCTCAGGCCAAACTAATAGGGAGGGAACACAGCCCCACCTACTGGCAGACAATTGGATTAAAGTTTTATGGAGCATGGCCTTGTCCACCAGAGGGAAGACCCATCTGACCAGTCCTTCCAGCAGAAAGCTTATACAAGCCTCTTAGATAGCCTCTTCCACCAGAGGGCAGACAGAAGAAGCAAGAAGAACTACAATTCAGCAGCTACCAGGACAAAAACCACAATCACAGAATGTTAAACACAATGAAAAGGCAAAGGATTATATCCCTGATGAAGGAACAAAATAAAACCCCAGAAAAACAACTAAATGGAATGGAGATAGGCAACCTTCCAGAAAAATAATTCAGAATAATGATAGTGAAGATGATACAGGATCTTGGAAAAAGAATGGAGGAGATGCAAGAAATGTTTCCCAAAGACCCAGAAGAACTAAAATACAAAAAGAGATGAACAACACACTAGAAGGACTCAATAGCAAAATAACTGAGGCAGAAGAACAGATAAGTGATCTGGAGGACAGAATGGTGGAAATCAGTGCTGCAGAAGAGAATATAGAAAAGAGAATGATAAAAATGAAGATAACCTAAGAAACCTCTGGGAAATCATTAAATCCACCAATATTCACATTATAAGGGTCCCAGAAGGAGAAGAGAAGGAGAAAGGACCTGAGAAAATATTTGAAGAAATAGTAGTTGAGAACTTTCCTAACATGGGAAAGGAAATAGTCAACCAAGTTCAGGAAGCACAGAGTTCCAGGCAGGATAAACCCAAGGAGAAACTTACTGAAATACATACTAATTAAAATGATGAAAACTAAAGACAAAGATAAAATATTAAAGCAACAGGGAAGAATGACAGATGACATACAAGGGAATTCCCATAAGGTTATCAGCTGATATCTCAACAGAAACTCTACAAGCCAGAGGAAATGGCACCATATATTTAAAGTGATGAAAGGAAAGAACCTACAACCAAGAATACTCTACCCAGCAAGACTTCCGTTTTGACTTCAGAAATCAAAAGTTTTCCGGATAAGCAAAAGTTAAAAGAATTCAGGACCACCAAACAAGCTTTACAATAAATGCTAAAAGAATGTCTCTGTAGCAGGTAGGAAACACAATAGAAGGAAAAGACCTACAAAAATAAACCTCAGACAATTTAGAACTGGTAATAGGATCATCTTTTTGGGTGTTAGTTCTAAAAGGTCTTGTAGGTCTTCATAGAACCGTTCAACTTCAGCCTCTTCAGTGTTACTGGTTGGGGCATAGGCTTGGATCACCATGATATTGAATGGTTTGCCTTGGAAACGTACGGAGATCATTCTGTTGTTTTTGAGATTGCATTCAAGTACTGCATTTTGGACTCTTTTGTTGACCATGATGGCTACTCCATTTCTTCTAAGGGATTCCTGCTCACAGTAGTAGATATAATGGTCATCTGTGTTAAATTCACCCATTCCGTCCATTTTATTTTGCTGATTCCCAGAATGTCGACGTTCACTCTTGCCATCTCCTGTTTGACCACTTCCAATTTGCCTTGACTCATGGACCTAACATTCCAAGTTCCTATGCAATATTGCTCTTTATAACATTGGACCTTGCTTCTAACACCAGTCTCATCCACAACTGAGTATTGTTTTTGCTTTGGCTCTGTCCCTTCATTCTTTCTGGAGTTATTTCTCTACTGATCTCCAGTAGCATATTGGGCACCTACTGACCTGGGCAGTTCCTCTTTCAGTGTCCTATCATTTTGCCTTTTCATACTGTTCATGGGGTTCTCAAGGCAAGAATACTGAAGTGGTTTGCCATTCCCTTCTCCAGTGGACCACATTCTGTCAGACCTCTCCACCATGACCCGTCCGTCTTGGGTGGCCCCACAGGGCATAATTTTGCCTTTTCATACTGTTCATGGGGTTCTCAAGGCAAGAATACTGAAGTGGTTTGCCATTCCCTTCTCCAGTGGACCACATTCTGTCAGACCTCTCCACCATGACCCGTCCGTCTTGGGTGGCCCCACAGGGCATGGCTTAGTTTCATTGAGTTAGACAAGGCTGTGGTCCGTGTGATTAGATTGGCTAGTTTTCTGTGATTATGGTTTTAGTGTGTCTATCCTCTGATGCCCTCTCACAACACCTTCCGTCTCACTTGGGTTTCTTTAACCTTGAACGTGGGGTATCTCTTCACGGCTGCTCCAGCACAGCACAGCCGCTGCTCCTTACCTTGGACAAGGTCACCCTTCCTGACCTTGAATGTGGAGTAGCTCCTCTCAGCCCTCCCCTGTGCAGCCGCCGTTCCTTGGACGTGGGGTTGCTCCTCTTGGCCTCTGCCCTTGACCTTGGATGTGGGGTAGCTCGTCTCGACCGCCGCCGCTGACCTCAGGCGTGGGGTAGCTCCTCTTGACTGCCGCCGCTGACTTTGGGCGTGGGGTAGCTCCTCTCGGCCGCCACCCATGACCTTGGGTGTAGGGTAGCTCCTCTTGGCCGCTCTTTTGCAGGGTCATCCTAAAGGAGACCAGTCCTGGGTGGTCATTGGAAGGACTGATGCTGAGGCTGAAACTCCAATACTTTGGCCACCTCATGTGAAGGGCTGACTCATTGAAAAAGACCCTGATGCTGGGAGGAATTGGGGGCAGGAGGAGAAGGGGACGACAGAGGATGAGATGGCTGGATGGCATCACCAACTTGATGGACATGAGTTTGAGTGAACTCCAGGAGTTGGTGGTGGACAGGGAGGCCTGGCACTGCGATTCATGAGGTCACAAAGAGTTGGGCACGACTGAGCGACTGAACTGAACTGAATAGGATCATACATATCAATAATTACCTTAAATGTAAATAGATTAAATGCACCAACCAAAAGACATAGACTGGCTGGGTGGATGAGAACATGTGCATGTATGTACTTCCACTTACCACATCACTCTACTTAACCTCCCAAATTATATGTAATTATATTGTTAGATTAATCATGTTTCCATTATGGCTTGCAACTGTAATTATCTTTTTTTTAATCTGGTTATTGACTGTGAAAACTGATAAACATCTTTTACGATTGTGATTGTTGTTCTTCAATCACTCAGTTGTATCTGACTCTTTGTGACTCCATAGACTGCAGCAGGTCATGCTTCCCTGTCCTTCATCATCTCCCAGAATTTGCTCAAACTCATGTCCATCAAGTCAGTGGTGCCATCCAACCATATCAGCCTCTGTTGTCTCCTTCTTCTGCCTTCAGTCTTTCCCAGCATCGAGGTCTTTTCCAGTGAGTTGGCTCTTCGCATCAGGTGGCCAAAGTAGTGGAGCTTCAGCTTCAACATCAGTTCTTCCAATAAATAGTCATGACTGATTTCTTTAGAATGGACTGGTTTGATTTCCTTGCAATCCAAAGGACTCTCAAGAGTCTTCTCCAACACCACAGTTCAAAAGCACCAATTCTTCAGCACTCAGCCTTCTTTATGGTTCTACTATTGTGATTATGAAACTATTATTCACTTAATAACATTGTAGCATAATTGGTCCACAGAAAATAATAGAATTCTGTATTACTAAAACTATCATTTAATAGAAAAACTTGCAGTCACTTTTTAAAATCCAGATGCATACAAATTATCTTGGATATTTTTGAAAAATACAAATGCCCAGGTACTGCTGTTGTTATCCAAAGCTCTAGACATGTTTCTAATGAACAACCATGTTTAATTTAAAGTCAACTGGACTATATGATGATCTTTTACTTTTACCTAGTTTGTTTCCCTTTTTTATTTCATATTCAGTCCTCCGTTTCATTTAGTTTATGTTTTCCAATTTCTCTGTCTCTTTATATTATTGTTGTTTCTCAAGCCTTTGTCAGCCATAGTAGAAAATCTTTTCTATACGTGTGTGTGTGTGTGTGTGTGTGTGTGTGTGTGTACAAAGGACTTCTCTGGTGTCTCAGATGGTAAAGAATCTGTCTGCAATGCAGGAGATCCAGGTTCCATCCCTGGGTTGAAAAGATCCCCTGGAGAAGAGAATGGCTACCCACTCCAGTATTCTTGCCTAGAGAATTCCAGACAGAGGAGCCTGGTGGGCTACAGTCCAAGGAGTTGCAAAGAGTCGAACACAACTGAGCGACCAACAGTTTCACTTTTATATATATATGTATACACACACACACACACAAGTGTGTGTGTGTGTGTGTGTATGTGTAGAGAGAGAGAATGTATAATTAAAATATATATATTTAAGAAAATTTATGAATTTTTGCCTACCTAAAAAAGTTGTGATATTTTGACTCCACTTGTTGACTTAATATGAATAGAATGTTAGATTTCTAGTTTATATTCACTCTAAACTTGATGTAGTTTCATGTATTTTGGCATCTGGTATTACTGCTAAAAGCCTAGAAAATTTATTATCTTAGTGTTTTAAAAAAATTTTTAATGAGGTTTGAAACTTCTAATCCAATTTTGAGAATATAGTGAAATATTATGTTATTAAAAAAATCAGGAAATTAACAAGTGACTGCAAGGAGATCCAACTAGTCAATCCTAAAGGAAATCAGTCCTGAATATTCATTGGAAGGACTGATGCTGAAGCTGAAACTCCAATACTTCGGCCACCTGATGGAAAGAACTGACTCATCTGAAAAGACCCTGATGCTGGGAAAGATTGAAGGCAGGAGGAGAAGGGGCTGGCAGAGGATGAGAAGGTTGGATGGCATCACTGACTCAATGGACATGAGTTTGAGTAAGCTCCAGAAGTTGGTGATGGACAGGGAAGCCTGGCGTGCTGTAGTCCATGGGGTCACAAAGAATTGGACATGACTGAGTGACTGAACTGACCTGACAGTATTAACTAAAGTACAGATTTTGTTCAAATTGCACAAAATTTTATGCTGCTGTCCATTACTTGTTTTTATATCTTATTCAAGACTCCATATTGTATTTAATTGTATTGAGCAGCTTCAGCTGCATGTAACAAATTCTGGTAAATTGTCTTTTCATTTTTTTCTATTACAAATATTTTCTAATTTTCTTCTTAAATAGACCCATCATTTAAAAGTGGACATTTAACTTCCATAAGCATGGGATTTTGTTTAAGTGTCTCTAATATTAATTTCTAATTTTGATACTAATTTCTCACTTAAATGCTTTTTTCTCTGCAGTCACCCTCTGTGTTTTTTTCAGTCTAACTTTATTGAGACTTTCAGTGGCTAAGTTGAAGATCTCTCTTGTTAAATGTCACATTGCATTTGAAAATATGTGGGTTATTTTCAAATATCTTTTGATATTGCTTTCTAACATAATTCTGCAGTGATAAGAGAACAGACTCTGCATATTTTCAAAACTTCTTAACCATGAAATTTTTGCATCTTGGTTTATATCCCTGGGTATATTCCAGTGTCTCCTAGTTTATGGGAACTTGAATAGAATTTGTATCCTACTGTTGTGTGAAAATTATATAAGTCTTAATTATGTTGAATTGGTTCACAGTGCTTTTCAGGTCTATTATATCCTTCTGCTTCTCTCTAGATTCATTCTATTAATTTTTGAGTTTGCTATTGAAACTCCAGCTAAAAATCTTAATTATCTACTTAAAAAATAATTGTAATATATAGTAAGGACATGACTGAGTGACTGAACTGACCTGACAGTATTAACTAAAGTACAGATTTTGTTCAAATTGCACAAAATTTTATGCTGCTGTCCATTACTTGTTTTTATATCTTATTCAAGACTCCATATTGTATTTAATTGTATTGAGCAGCTTCAGCTGCATGTAACAAATTCTGGTAAATTGTCTTTTCATTTTTTTCTATTACAAATATTTTCTAATTTTCTTCTTAAATAGACTCATCATTTAAAAGTGGACATTTAACTTCCATAAGCATGGGATTTTGTTTAAGTGTCTCTAATATTAATTTCTAATTTTGATACTAATTTCTCACTTAAATGCTTTTTTCTCTGCAGTCACCCTCTGTGTTTTTTTCAGTCTAACTTTATTGAGACTTTCAGTGGCTAAGTTGAAGATCTCTCTTGTTAAATGTCACATTGCATTTGAAAATATGGGGTTATTTTCAAATATCTTTTGATATTGCTTTCTAACATAATTCTGCAGTGATAAGAGAACAGACTCTGCATATTTTCAAAACTTCTTAACCATGAAATTTTTGCATCTTGGTTTATATCCCTGGGTATATTCCAGTGTCTCCTAGTTTATGGGAACTTGAATAGAATTTGTATCCTACTGTTGTGTGAAAATTATATAAGTCTTAATTATGTTGAATTGGTTCACAGTGCTTTTCAGGTCTATTATATCCTTCTGCTTCTCTCTATATTCATTCTATTAATTTTTGAGTTTGCTATTGAAACTCCAGCTAAAAATCTTAATTTATCTACTTAAAAAATAATTGTAATATATAGTAGAATATATATATGTAACCTTGTTCTGTATTTTCCAAGTCTCCTGTAAATATGTTATCATACTTAAATAATTTTTAAAAATAAAAATAAAAAATTGATAAGATATAATCAATGTCTGAGATAACATATTTTTTAAACTTTTTATTTTGTATTGGAATATAGCCAGTTAGCAATGTTGTGATAGTTTCAGGTGAGCAGCAAAGGGACTCAGCCATACATATACATGTATCCATTCTCCCCCAAACTCTTCTCCCATCCAGGCTGCCACATAGCATTGAGCAGAGTTCCAGGTGCAATACAATAGGTCTTAGTTGGTTATCCATTAAAATATAGTAGTGTGTACATGTCCATCCCAAACTCCCTAACTATCCCTTCCCCACATCCTTCCCCCTGGCAACCGTAAGTTCACTCTGTATACGTCTGTGAGTCTGTTTCTGTTTTCAGTGGCCTTTTTTAGAGATCTTTCTTGTCTACTACTGTGTCACCAGTGCTTAGGAAAGTGTCCGGTGCATAGAAGCTGCCAGTGTTTTTTGTTCAGTCACTGAGTCGTGTTTGATTCTTTGCGACCCCATGGAGTGCAGCACACCAGGCTTCCCTCTCCTTCACTATCTCCCAGAGTTTACTCAAACTTGTCCATTGATTTGGTGATGCCATCCAACCATTTTATCTCTGTCAACCCCCTCTCCTCCTGCCTTCAATCTTTCCCAGCATCAGGGTCTTTTCCAGTGTGTCAGCTCTTTGTACCAGGTGCTTGTACAAATAGCTAATCAATTAGCTATTTACAAATGAACTTATTTTCATTTCTTTTTAGATTCCACATATAAGGGATGTCATACAATATTTCTCCTTTTCTGTTTGACTTACTTCACTTAGTATGACACTCGCTAGGTCCATGCATGTTGCGGCAAATGGCATTATTTCATTGTTTGTAATGGCTGAGTAATATTCCTGTGTGTATATGAATCACATCTTCTTTCTCCATTCCTCTCTTTGTGGACGTTTAAAATGAAAGTGAAAGTGAAAGTTGCTCAGTCAAGTCCAACTCTTTGAGACCTCATGGACTATACAGTCCATGGAATTCTCTAGGCCACAATACTGGAGTGGGTAGCCTTTCCCTTCTCCAGAGGATCTTCCCAACCCAGGGATCGAATCCAGGTCTCCCACATTGCAGGCAGATTCTTTACCAGCTGAGCCACAAGGGAAGCTCAAGAATACTGGAGTGGGTAGCCTTTCCCTTCTCCAGCAGATCTTCCCAACCCAGGGATTGAATCCAGGTCTCCCACATTGCAGGCAGATTCTTTACCAGCTGAGCCACAAGGGAAGCCCAAGAACACTGAAATGGGCAGCCTATCCCTTCCCCAGCAGATCTTCCCAACCCTGCATTGCAGATGGATTCTTTACCAACTGAGCTATCAGGGAAGCCCTGTGGACATTTAGGTTGCTTCTAAATCTTGACTATAAACACTGCTTCAGTGAAAGTTGGGGTGCACATATCTTTCAGACCATAGTTTTCTCTGGATATATGCCCAAGGGTCATATGGTAGCACTATATTTAGTTTTTTGAAGAACCTCCCTATTGTTCTCCATAGTGGCTGTACCAATTTACATTCCCACCATCAGTGCAGGAGGATTCCCTTCTCTGCATACCCTCTCTAGCCTTTATTGTTTGTGGACTTTTTGATGATAGCCTTCCAACTGGTGTGAGGTGATCTCATTGTAGTTTTGATTTGCATTTCTCTAATTGTTAGTGAGATTTCTCCCAGCGGTCTTGATTCCATCTTGTGTTTCATCCAGCCTGGCATTTCACATGATGTACTCTGCATATAAGTTAAATAAGCAGGGTAACAATATACAGCCTTGACTTACTCCTTTCTGAGTTTTGAACCAGTCCATTGGTCCATGTCTGGTTCTAACTGTTGCTTCTTGACCTGTAAATTATCCTATTAGGTTAGGGTTAGGTAATGATCCTATTACCATTTTCTTATTTGTTTTGGGTTTATTTTTGTAGGCCTTTTCTTTCTCTTATGTTTCCTGCCTAAAGAAGTTCCTTTAGCATTTCTTATAAAGCTGGTTTAGTGGTGCTGAATCTCTTTTAACTTTTGCTTACCTATAAAGCTTTTGATTTCTCATCAGATCTGAACAAGAGTCTTGCTGGATAGAGTATTCTTGGTTGTAGGTTCTTCCCTTTCATCACTTTAAATATATCATGCCATTCCCTTCTGACATGTAGTTTCTGTTAAGAAATCAGCTGATAACCTTATGGGAGTTTGCTTGTATGTTATTTGTCATTTTCCCCTTGTTGCTTTTAACAGTTTATCTTTGTCTTCAATTTTTGTCAGTGTGATTGCTATGCCTCTCGGTGTGTTCCTCCTTAGGTTTATCCTGCCTGGAGCTCTCTGTGCTTCCTGGACTTGGTTGACTGTTTCCTTTCCCATGCTGGGAAGGTTTCAATTATTATTTCTTCAAATATTTTCTTGAGTACTTTCTCTCTTCTTCTTCTGGGGCCCCATATTGGGAATGTTGGTGTGTTTAATGGTATCCCAGAGGTCTCTTAGGCGATTTTCATTTCTTTTCATTCTTTTTCTATATTATCTGTTTTGTGGCAGTAATTTCCATCTGTCTCCCAGGTCACTTATCTGTTCTTCTGTCTCAGTTATTCTGTTAGTTATTCCTCCTAGTGTATTTTTCATCTCTGTTTGCTTGTCATTTAGTCTTCTAGGTATTTGGGAAACACTTCTTGCATCTTTCCATTCTTTTTCCAAGATCGTGGATAGTCTTCACTACCATTATTCTGAATTCTTTTTCTGGAAGGTTGCCTGTCTCCACTTCCTTTAGTTTTTCTGGGGCTTTATCTTGTTCCTTCACTGCGGTTGCAATCCTTTGCCTTTTCATTGTGTTTAACTTTCTGTGATTGTGGTTTTTTTACTGGTGGCTGCTGGATCGTAGTTCTTCTCGCTTTTTCTGTCTGCCCTCTGGTGGAAGAGGCTATCTAAGAGGCTTGTATAAGCTTTCTGCTGAAAGGACTGATGGTCAGAAAAACTGGGTCTTCCTCTGGTGGGCAAGGCTGTGCTTAGTAAAACTTTAATCTGATTGTCTTCTAATAGTGGGGCTGCACTCCCTCCCTGTTAGTTGTTTGGCCCTGGAGTTTACAGGCTCTATGAGAGGGCTAATGACATCCTCCAGTAGGGCTCATGCCGATGGACACATCCCAGAACTTCTGGGACTGCCCTTGACCCTGCAGTGAACCACTGCCACTCCAGTCCTCTGCAGGGCCCGGCCAACACTCGCAGGTAGGTTTGGTTCAGCCTCTTATGAGGTCACTTCTCCTTCCCCCTAGGCCCTGATACACTCAAGATTTTTGTGTGCCCTCTAAGAGTGGAGTCTCTGTTTCCTCCTATCCTGTGGCACTCCTGCAGTCAAATCCTGCTGGCCTTCAAAGTCAGATTCCTTGGGAATTCCTAGGTCCCCTTTGCTGGGTCCCCAGCTGGCGAGCCTGATGCGGGACTCAGAACCTTTACAACACTGGGAGAACTTCTCTGGTGTTATTGTTCTCCTGCCTGTGAGTCACCCACCCAGGGAGTACGGGATTTGATTTCATTGTGACTGTACCCCCTCCTACCATCTCACTGTGGTTTCTCCTTTGTGTTTGGCCGTGGCACATCTTTGGTGAGTTCCAGCACCCTCCTGTAGGTGGAAGTTCAGCAGCAAGTTGCAGTTTCTGGTCTGTTACAGAGATGTGCACATCTCTTTCTACTCTGCCATCTTGAACCAGTTTACCAGTGATAACATATATTCATCATTGCCCTATCCCAGGAACCTTCAAAAATTTTCTCCTCTCATTTAATTTCTCCCTATGAGGAAAACATAAATATCCCCATTATAGGCTTCATGGGAAATAGATGGGGAAATAGTAGAAACAGTGTCAGACTTCATTTTTTGGGGCTCCAAAATCAGTGCAGATGGTGACTGCAGCCATGAAATTAAAAGACGCTTACTCCTTGGAAGAAAAGTTATGACCAACCTAGATAGCATATTCAAAAGCAGAGACATTACTTTGCCGACTAAGGTCCATCTAGTCAAGGCTATGGTTTTTCCTGTGGTCATGTATGGATGTGAGAGTTGGACTGTGAAGAAGGCTGAGCACTGAAGAATTGATGCGTTTGAACTGTGGTGTTGGAGGAGACTCTTGAGAGTCCCTTGGACTGCAAGGAGATCCAACCAGTCCATTCTGAAGGAGATCAGCCCTGGGATTTCTTTGGAAGGAATGATGCTAAAACTGAAGCTCCAGTACTTTGACCACCTCATGTGAAGAGTTGACTCATTGGAAAAGACCCTGATGCTGGGAGGGATTAGGGGCAGGAGGAGAAGGGGACAACAGAAGATGAGATGGCTGGATGGCATCACGGACTCAATGGACGTGAGTCTGAGTGAACTCTGGGAGTTGGTGATGGACAGGGAGGCCTGGTGTGCTGCAATTCATGGGGTCACAAAGAGTCGGACACGACTGAGTGACTGAACTGATAGGCTCAGGGAGGAGGCTCAGGAACCTCTCAGGGAGCATGTAGATTGGGATCACTGTAGATCAGGGAACAGTGGGTCACCAGCCTGGATAACTGGGCCCCAGGACTTACCACTACTATAAGCATATGAGGGAAGTGAACTGGGGCTCCCTATGAGTGAAGTGCCAAAGAAAGTGTTGGTACATGGGCTAAAAACTTTTTTTTAAGCTTTTCATCCTTTAATGAGTACACATTTACTGGCAGTGTGCAAATGGAATCTTATTTTAGTGGGGATTGAGAGAAGAATGAATGACAACTCACAGCTACCGGTTATGGATTAACCTCTTTCAAGATGGTAATTTTCAACCTTGATATCTTTTGCTCTTTAGCTACTGAGAACTTCTTGATGCTGAGACTTTGGTTATTAATTCTAATGTCACATCACTGTCAGATTCCACATAATGGCATTGTGGGTGAACCTACGAAGAAAATTTGAGCTTTAATCTATTCCTAAGTGAATCTTTCTGTCACTCTAAGAAGCTCATGTTTTTATTTAATGAAGAGTTGCCAAAATGAAAAATTTTGGAAACAAATGAGTACAGGAAATTAAACCCATTCTCACCACCTTAAAATACTATTTCTAATTTTTGTTCCTTCCTTTTTCATTCTTATTTGCATATATTAGTTGTAATCAATAGCATATGTTATTTTCTACTCCAATTTTCTTACCTAATGTTGAATAAACATTTCCCTATGTTTTAATACAGCCTTCCTAATTATTGCAAATGGCTCCATTATAGTTCATCAAATGGAGATATACCAATTCTCTAATGTTTGACTTTTATATCATGTCCAAGTTTTGCTCTCATTTTTTGCTCTCTTATAAATAAACTCTTGCTTTTGCCTTATTAAAATAAAGGAGTGGATTTTCTGAAAACATTATTTTGGTCCATAATATATATTGCCAATATGTTTTCTAAAAAGATTGTGTCATTGTAAACGACAAAGTTTACATTGTAGTGTGTGAGTACCAGTCGTAGCACAATCTCTTCACCATTGGGTGTTTTTTTTTTTAAGGTTTCCTTTTCAATATCTCAGAACAAAATATAGGCTTCTTTATGCTCATTTTAAATATTGATAAGTATAGCATATTCTGATTGCTAATTGTAGGGACTTGAAAGCTGTACTTAGAGCACATTCTTGGTGAAAATGTTTATGTATTCGAGTCTCTCCTTGTGTAGGGAACCAGATGATGAACAGTAAAGCATGTGGTAGTCAGGTCTTTGCTCTCTAGGAGCTTTCCAGGAGCTGTCTACTCCTCAGTTTCTGAAAAGACATTCCGTTCAATAAGAAAGTTCAATAAGAATACATGATACATGGTTTAAATAGTGGCTCAAGAAGAAAACAGGCAAGCTGTCACTAAGCAGATGATAAATCATCTTGCTAGTGGTCTAGAGATGGGTCATTTAAGGCATTTAGAGGGTAGTTCAGGTTGTAGTGGTCAAAGAAAACATTATGCTTGGGATAGAGTGGGGCATGGTGGGACTGTGCTGCACCTTAAATAGTGGTATCATGTGGCCGGAGCAGAAAGGTCAGAGCATTTCAGCAGTGGTCTGAAGGCGGGAAAGTTCAAGGTAAGTAAAGCCTGGGATGACAGTGGTCTTAAAGGTCACCCAGAGCACCACTTTTCAAACTTCCTTCAGCCATACTCAGCTGAGGGTCTTGTTAAAATGCAGGTTCTGATTCAGTGTGTTACAGGGAAGGGCCAATATTGACTCCATGTTGGGTCTGTTTCTTTGACTTTAACCTTTGGTTTTCTTTGTTTTTCTTATTATAATCATTCATAATGGACCTTCCTCAAAGAACCCTGCCCCTCTGCCTAAATGTTAGATGAAAGTGCCTTTGTTCAGCTCTCAGAGAGACAATCTGACCCTACCTACCTGTGAATGGTTGCTGAAAAGAAGAAATTAGCATATCTCCTCCCCAAGACTAGCCATTCTAGGAGATATTTGCAATATTTATGACCTTTTTACTTGACTTCCTCACCTCCTCCTCCTCTCTGTTCTATAAAAGAACCTGGTATCCAGAACTGGAAAGATAGTTATTTTCAGACACTAGTCTGCCATTTTCTCAGTCAACCAGCTTTCCAAATAAAGTTGTATTCCTTGTCTCAACACTTTGTCTCTCAGATTTATTGGCATGTCATGCAAAGAGCAGAGTGACCTTGGACTCAGTAACAAGTAGGTTGAGCATGGTGTCGGATTCTGCATTATTCACAAGCTCCCAGGGACTGCTACAGCCATCCATTGAGCACCAGTGATCTACAGCAATCCTTTTCTCTTAAAGATGGAGAAACTGAGTCCAGTTGCAACAGGATTATAAACAATTTGAGCTAGAACTCAAGATTTATTTAGGAAATATTAGGATGTGATGTTGGAACTGATTAAGAAAAATAAAGAAGTTATTTATAGCATACGTTCTCAATGCCATGTACTTGACAGACTTTTATCTCACTTTCTCCTCATGACAGTTTTATGTAATAAATAGTTTGGTTTTTATTTTCCAGAAGGAACACTGAGCTTTTGACAGCCAAAGCAGTTTGCCCAAAGTCAAATTAGTGTCCTTTCAGATCATTCCATCACTATATCCATGAATTTTATTAGCACCTTCACTGCTATCAAAGGTATTAAAGTATTTGCATCAGGCACTGTGACTATTTTACTTTGGCTCCACTTTGACATTTGAAACATAATTTATTTTTTTTTAAATTGATGTATAGTTGATTTACAATGATGTGTTATTTTCTGGTATAAGCAAAGTGACTCAGATATGTATTTTTTTCATATCCTTTTCCATTATGGTTTATTACAGGATACTGAATATAGTTTCCTGTGCTAAACAGTAGGATCTTGGTGTTTATCCATTTTGTATATAATAGTTTGTATCTGCCAATCCCAAACTCCCAATCTATCCGTCCCCTACCTGCTTCCCCCTTGGCAACCACAAATCAGTTCTGTGTCTGTGAGACTGTTCTGTGAAGCATTTTCAATGCTCCAACTAACTTTCACTTATGCAAAGATGAAGGAGAGATACTTTTTCCTATTCTTCCTGCCAACAACAACTAAAAGCCATGGACATTAAGTAAGAAACCAACATAAGACAACTGGTATGGTGGAGAGAAGATGGACCTCAGGACACAATAAATGACAACGGGGAATTCCCAATAAAAGCCTACGTCTACTAGCCAGAGGAACAGGAAAGTTGCAGCCTTGCAAGAGAGAAAAGTTTAGATAATAACTGCTGGATTCCAGCCAAATGATGTAGTGGAGGCTCACTGAGGAGAAACCCCACCCAGCCAGAATGGGATCAGTAGAAGCTGAATGGGGAGATGAAACTCCCACTCCCAACCCACAAGTACAAAGGAGACTATCCCCACCTCAGATCTCAACAGAGGGCAGGTGAGGAACCTGGAGTCTACTCCCTCCTGTCAGTAATGGAAAGGTATCTCTTTTCCTGCTAGAGTGCGATCAGAGGGGTCAGCTGAAACAGATGATTTACACATCTAACTCATGTAGAATGTTTTACATAGAATCTCATAATTCTATGTAAGATTTTCATAGACTTACACAGAATCACATAATATAATACTCAAAATATATGGTTTTCAGTTAGCAATGATTCATCATAACAATGAAGCAGGAAATGGCAACCACTGCACTGTTTTTGCCTGGAGAGTCCTGTGGATGGAGGAACCTGGTGGGCTGTTGTCCATGGGGTCACATAGAGTCGGACACGACTGAAGCAACTCAGCTTGCATGTATGCATTGGAGAAGGAAATGGCAACCCAGTCCAGTATTCTTGCTTGGAGAATCCCAGGGACGGAGGAACCTGGTGGGCTGCCATCTATGGGGTCGCACAAAGTCGGACATGACTGAAACGCTTTAGCAGCAGCAGCAGCAACATAACAAAACCAGGAAAATTATAACCTGAATAGAAAAAGGCAATCAATGCTCACAAGTATCAAGATGGCAGAGATGTTAGAATTATCTGCAATGACTACTAAAGCAGCCATCATAAAAATGCTTCAGTGAGCAGTTATGCTTGAAACAAAGGAAAAAAATACAGTTTCAAAAAATATATATAGAAGAGATAAAGAAAAACAAAATGGAGACTTTAGAACTGAAGATTCAGAAACCAAAATAAAAAACTCTAGCAGGACGGGCATAACAGAAGAAAGAATCAGTGAACAGGGAGACAGAGTAATAGAAAGTACACAATCAAAACATCAGAGAAAACAGAGCAAAACAAAAGTGAACAGAGCCTTAGGGACTTGTGAAATTACCAAAAAGACATTTGTGTTTTTGGAGTCCCTGAAGGAGAAAGGAAAGAGGGCAAGTTGAAAAGTACTCAAAGAAATAATGCCTGAAAACTTCCAAATTTGGCAAAAGACAAACCCACAGTTTCAAGAAACTAAGCAAATCCCAAATAGGATAAACGTATAGAAATCCACACCAAGACACAAGTCAAATTTCTGAAATCTCATGAAAGAAACAATCTTGAAAGCAATCAGGGAGAAGCAACACCTTACCTAAAGAAAGAATACAATTTGAATGACAGTATATTTCTCATCAGAAACCATGGAGGCTAGAAGGAGGTGCCATAATAATTTTCAAGTGCTGAAATAAAAACATTGTTTTAACCCAGAACCTGTGAAAGGGAATCAAGATGTTCTCCGATGAAATGAAAACTAAGACAATTTGTCATCAGCAGACCTACCCTAAATGTATAGCTAAGATAAAATTTCTTAAAGGAAAGAAAGGAAATATTAAAAGAAGGTGTCGGGAGCCAGTGTGAGGAATCCCACTCATGACAAGGTCAACATCAGGAAAGAAGACCAACAGAATGAGTAAAACTATTTTTCTTCTCCTGTTGTATTTTCTAAGTTGAAGCAAAAATACTACACTGTTTGACGTGGTTTTAAATGTATGTAGAGGAAATAGTTAAGGTAATTATAAGTGCAGGAGGGTAAAGGAACTTAACAGGATGTAAGGTTTCTATCTATATGTCATCAAACTGGTTGAATGATAACTGTGATAAGTTATGTTTGTATGATGTCATACCTAGAACAACCACTAAAAAACTATACAAATTGATATAGCAAAACCAGTAGACATATATCAAAATAGAATTCCAAAAAGGTGTTCACATAACCCAAAAGAAGACAGGAAAAGTAAAATAGAGCAATTAAAATTAAAAGTACACACTTAAGCCCTAACATAAGTAATTACATTAAATATAAATGTAAATATTCTAAATACACCAACCAAAAGAGATTATCAGAGTGGATTTAAAAAAAGTATGATCTAATCTAAGCTACCTACATAAATTCTCTTAAAATATATGAGGATAGGTAGGTTGAAAGCAAAAGGATGGGAAAATATATGGCATGTAAACATTGATCAAAAGAAAGCATTAACTATATTAGTATTAGATTAAGTTCCAAAGGAAATTACCAGAGACAAAGAAAGACATTATATAATGATAAAAGGGTTTATCCACCAAAAAGAGACAAAAATCCAGAATATGTATTCTCCAAAGACTAGAGCTAGTTTTTTTGAAGCAAAAACTAAGAGCTGAAAGGAGAAATAGACTAATCTACACTTACTGTTGTAGAGGGATAGCGTGAGGAAGATCCTTATGATGATGAAACATTTCTGTATTTTGAGTGCAGTGATAGCAACACTAATCCACACCTGTGATAAAAAAAGAAGTGTACACACACACTGCACCAAGGTTATCTTCTTGGTTTTGATATTGCACTATAGTTAAGAGTAAAAAGCTTCACTCGTAGCTCAGTCAATAAAGAATTTGCCTGCAATGCAGGAGACTCGGGTTCGATCCCTGGGTCAGGAAGATTCTCCTGGAGAAGGAAGGGGCAACCCACTCCAGTATTCTTGCTTGGAGGATCCCATGGACAGAGGAGCCTGGAAGACTACAGTCTATGGGGTTGTAAGAATCAGACATGACTGAGCGACTCACCGTACACACAGTCAAAGGCTTTAGGGTAGTCAGTGAAGCAGAAGTAAACGCTTTATGGGCTTCCCTGATAGCTCAGTTGGTAAAGAACATTCCTGCAATGCAGGAGACCCTGGTTTGATTCCTAGGTCAGGAAGATCTGCTGGAGAAGGGATAGGCTACCCACTCCAGTATTCTTGGACTTCAGAAACCAAAGTGACAATGTAACACGTAGGACTGTGGAGGTAAGTGGAGGCCTCAGGATAAAATGCAAATAAATGCTGGTTAATGCTGCACTTAGCAATGGAGCATTGCCTGTGAGGACATGACGCTGATGGTCATGGACAATGTTCCCCAACTTGCATCTGAGGAGCTCCTATACTATCACCAACTCATTTGCATGCTGTTATCTGATTTCTGACATCACCTGATTGTCCAAGTGAGATTCCCAGCCCTTCCTCAAGATCTAGAACTCAGCGTTCTAGTTTGAAAGTTGGGTTTGTTCTGATGATGGATGTCAGCCCACAGATGACCTTTCTTTAGTTAAAGCTACAAAAGAGGCTGACTGCTACATTTCCTTAGGACCTTCCCACATGATTTTCTCTCTCCTGGAAAGTCTTTCCTTATCCCTCTAGTAGCTAAGCCTCAGGCATCAGGCCTCCTCTGTCTCTCTGGCATGCTTAATGTAAATAAGAACCCAGTTCAAACTTGCCTAGTCAGAAAAAGACTTTCTTTCAGCCCACTTAACTGAAATCCCCAGTGTCCAAGAGACAATTTTGAGAACCTGTCCTTCTCCACCTCCACCTCCAGCTCTGATTTCTTCACATTCTCCCTTGCCATGTGTTGGCCCCTGGCGGTTCCAGGCATACATTCAATGAGATTGACATTCTGGTGGAAACTGAAAGAGCCTCTTTTCTAGTTCCTGGTGAGCTCCAGGACTGACCCTCATTGGTTGTGCTGGGTCTTATGCCTATTCTCAAGTCAATCATTTAGACCCTGGGAGGTCAGGCCTGGGTCATGTGCTAACCTGGGGAACAGGGGTTGCTGCAACTTCTTGTGTTGAGAAAGGAAGCCTGAGTTGTGGTTTCCATAAGAAAGGGGTGGGTAGGATGGGCAAACCAGCTATCATGGACAGCCTCTCTGATCTCCAAGTATAGCTAGTAAGCCTCTGCACTGTGATCCAGTAACACTTGTTCTTATACCTCTGGTAGCACTCAATGCATTAAGCAGCTAAAAATTTACATTTCTCTATCTCCTTCCAGACAGTGAACTTTTAAAGCAATGGGCTAAAAGTAATTAAAACAGAATAGAACAACAGCAGCAGCAAACATTTGTTAACTGTTCACTATGTGCTAGGTTCTGTGTGGGTATTTTAAATCATGATAACTCATTTTGACTGTGAGCTAGATACTATTATTATTCCCATTTTACAGATGAGCCTGAGGTTTGGAATATTAAGTGACCCTCTCACTGATGAGAGACAGAGTGTTCAAAATGCAGCCTTTTAAAAAGAATGAAGTCATATATGATCAAGGCTATAATTTGCAGCACTGTTTGCAAAGCTCAAGGTGGGGAATCTCCCAAGAATTCACCCAGAGGGAACTGATTGGACAAACTGTGGTACAGCTGCACAGTGGTGTAGTGTGGAGCTGTGAGAGGTAATAAGCAGGGTCTGTATCACTGTGAAGTTATTGTCAGGATACATTGCTAACTGACCAGGAAAAGACAGGATATAGAACTGTGTATTGGAGAAGACAATGGCACCCCATTCGAGTACTCTTGTCTGGAAAATCCCATGGACGGAGGAGCCTGGAAGGCTGCAGTCCATGGGGTCACTTTGGGTCAGACATGGCTGAGCAACTTCACTTTCACTTTCACTTTTTTCATGCATTGGAGAAGGAAATGGCAGCCCACTCCAGTGTTCTTGCCTGGAGAATCCCAGGGACGGGGGAGCCTGGTGGGCTGCCATCTCTGGGGTCGCACAGAGTCGGACACAACTGAAGTGACTTAGCAGAACTGTGTATATAGTATGCTGCCCTTCATATAAGGAAAAGGGAGATAAATATATGGGCTTCCCTGGTAGCTCACCTTATAAAGAATTCATCTGCAATGCAGGAGACCTTGGTTTGATTCCTGGGTTGGGAAGAGAAGGGATAGGCTACCCATCCCAGTATTCTTGGGTTTCCCTGGTGGCTCAGATGATAAAGAATCTGCCTACATTACGGGAGACCTGGGTTTGATCCCTGGTTTGGGAAAATCACCTGGAGGAGGGCATGGCAACCCACACCAGTATTCTTGCCTGGAGAATCCCCATGGACAGAGGAGCCTGGGGGTACAGTCCATTGGGTTGCAATGAGTTGGACATGACTGAATGACACACACACAGTCCAGCACACACACACACACACACACACACACATACATATATATAAATAGAAAGGCAACACCACTAGACCATTCAGGTATGACCTAAATCAAATCCCTTATGATTATACAGTGGAAGTGAGAAATAGATTTAAGGGTCTAGATCTGATAGAATGCCTGATGAACAATGGAATAAGGTTCGTGACATTGTACAGGAGACAGGGATCAAGACCATCCCCATGGCAAAGAAATGCAAAAAAAGCAAAATGGCTGTCTGGGGAGGCCTTACAAATAGCTGTGAAAAGAAGAGAAGCAAAAAGCAAAGGAGAAAAGGAAAGATATAAGCATCTGAATGCAGAGTTCCAAAGAATAGCAAGAAGAGATAAGAAAGCCTTCTTCAGTGATCAATGCAAAGAAATAGAGGAAAACAACAGAATGGGAAAGACTAGAGATCTCTTCAAGAAAATTAGAGATACCAAGGGAACATTTCATGCAAAGATGGGCTCGATCAAGGACAGAAATGGTCTGGACCTAACAGAAGCAGAAGATATTAAGAAGAGGTGGCAAGAATACACAGAAGAACTGTACAAAAAAGATCTCCACGACCCAGATAATCATGATGATGTGATGACTAATCTAGAGCCAGACATCTTGGAATGTGAAGTCAAGTGGGCCTTAGAAAGCATCACTACCAACAAAGCTAGTGGAGGTGATGGAATTCCAGTTGAGCTGTTTCAAATCCTGAAAGATGATGCTGTGAAAGTGCTGCACTCAATATGCCAGCAAATCTGGAAAACTCAGCAGTGGCCACAGGACTGGAAAAGGTCAGTTTTCATTCCAATTCCAAAGAAAGGCAATGCCAAAGAATGCTCATCAGAGATACCAAGGGAACATTTCATGCAAAGATGGGCTCGATAAAGGACAGAAATGGTATGGATCTAACAGAAGCAGAAGATATTAAGAAGAGGTGGCAAGAATACATGGAAGAACTGTACAAAAAAGATCTTCATGACCTGGATAATCACGATGGTGTGATCACTTATCTAGAGCCAGACATCCTGGAATGTGAAGTCAAGTGGGCCTTAGAAAGCATCACTATGAACAAAGCTAGTGGAGGTAATGGAATTCCTGTTGAGCTATTTCAAATCCTGAAAGATGATGCTGTAAAATTGCTGCAGTCAATATGCCAGCAAATTTGGAAAACTCAGCAGTGGCCACAGGACTGGAAAAGGGATTGTGGTTTGGGGAGAGTGAATGGGGAATTAGTGTTCAATGGGGACAGTTTCAGTTTAGTTTCAGTTCAGCCCTACAACTGAAAGTAAATGAATTCTGCCACTAACTTGAATGAACTCAGAAGATAAGTTTTGTTCCTGGCCAAGATCTGTTGAGACCCTGAGGAGAGAACCAACTAACCCATGCTATAGTCTCACAGTTGGTGCAATAATAAATTTGTGTTATTTCTAGCCAAGTTACACCGCATGGAAAACAAATACACTTAGATCAACCCTGGAACCCGGACAAGAATGGACTTATAAAAGTCTCTATACTGACAACTTAGTTTCTCCTGGCTAATTCAAGGAAGACCTCAGCTATCCCCCAAGAGGGAGACAAAGCAACACACAACCCCCATCAGAACCTTTGAGAAGGAGTCCACTGAGCTGGGTTCCTACACTTAGTGGGGATGAGTGCAGCCAGACCCAAATAGGCCTTGTAGCTTTATCCTCACAAGTTTAGGGCAGAAATCACAACACTGACAGCCCCAGGGCCCCAGACATCCCACAGACGTGGTTTGCTCAAATGCTTAAGAAAACTTGGGATTTGTTGCCAATATATAAAAAAATTCACAGGTAGCACCAGTGGTAAAGAATCTGCCTGTCAATGCAGGAGACCCAAGAGACAAGGGTTCAATCCCTGGGTCGGAAGATCCCCTAGGGAAGAAAATGGTAACACACTCCAGTATTCTTGCCTGGGAAATCCCATGAAGAGAGGAGCTTGCCAGGCTATAGTCCACATGGTCAAAAAAAGTCTGATGCAACTGAGCATGCATGCTTGTAAAAATCCAGAGATTTTATACAGATTAGAATTTCTGGCTTTTCTTGAAAACTTGGGAGATATGACAACATGAGGCTCATGGGGACTGAGCAGCAGTGCCTTTTTCAACTGGGAGAGTCGTGGCAGACCCCATGGCTCCAAACTGTCTTGCACCTGGGCTGTTTCACTCGTTAGCTTTAAATGTCAGGTCTGGGGAGACTGTTGGTTTGGCCCATGCTTAGGGCCATGTCCTTGTAAGGATCAAGTTGGCAGTTCAGCACAGAGAATGCAGCAAGTATCCCTAGGTATGGGCAGGGTCGTCAGCCTTTCTTCCAGCGGTGCTGTGGTGTCGTGGTCTCAGCCTTTTGCTGCTCTGGCAGGGGAAGCAGGAAGGGAAGGGGAGGAGAAGATGGGGGGTGTTGGCTGCTTGCCAGGCAACTCCAGCATCTCAGAGCAGGTAGGAAGACACAAAAAAATGAGCAGCTGCAGCCAAGCTTGGCTGGAAGACTGAACAAAGAACAAACTGCTGGCGACTCCCGCCTGGAGCTCTCAGCTTGCCAGCAGCCAGGGGCCCCTGGGAAGGCAGGCTGCAACCCCCACACCTGATTGCCATTCATTTCCAGCCAGGCAGCTCTTAGCAATGGCTACTGGAGCTGCACATCAGCTAGAAACGCATGGTCCCCATGAGCCCGACCAAGCAGAGAAGGGAAGGCAGAGCAGAGGGGCTTCCCTCTCTGAAAGGCTTCCCCGGCTTGGCGGTGCAGGCAGCATCTTCAGCACCAGGCAGGAGATCCGCTTTTCACTGATGAGCATCCCTGCACTCAGGCAGCCTCTCACCACCGTGCACCAACCCACCAGGCAAAGCTTCCAGGAGGCGAGCTGTCTGGCATCCAGGGTGCGTTGATAAAACACGCTTGTTCTTTGGCTCACTGAGTCTTGCACACTCCAGATGGCCTTTGTCTGGGTCCTCACAGCCTGGGCCAGTGCGGAGAGAGAGGTGGGCAGCCCACCAGCTGCCAGGCATTGCGGAGATGGAAGCTGAGGCAGAAGCAGAGGTGCCGTTTGGTGGAAGGGGCAGAAACCACACTGCTCAGCTTCCCGGGAGGGAAAGGTAAGGGGGGTGGGGGGCATATAGTCCTGGATGCTGGACTGCCTGCTGTTCTTAAAACCCTTTCCTGAATTTCATGAGGACTTGAGAGAGCAGGTTCCCTTTTCCCATTCCTCACCCCACCAGTGTCTGCTCGCTCCATCAGCAGCAAACACAACCTCTTACATTCCACTACTGGACTGGGAAGCAATGGCTACTTGGGAGGAGAATTAACAGGGTGTGATGGGGGTGCTATGCCTTCTTGCCAGGCAAAGATGCCTATCCCTGCTCTGCAGAAAGAGCCCCACCCATTGCTATGCAATTAGGATAACGATGGTCTTCTGTTCATCCCCACTGGCCTCGCCTTTGGGCATCTCCTAGGGGCTCTGGTCTGGGTTTAGCACAGGGCAAAGTTGTCCTGTAGACATTCTGGCCCAGAGCCAAGTCCTCATCTGTCAAGTAAAGGGGATGCCCACAGCTGTGATGTGAGCAATCTCTGAGTCTGCAGGTCACCCCTGAGGGCCTCACCCCCCACCCCAATTGCTGGCACTGGCCGTACTTTTGTGTCTTCCCTGGGTCTCATTTGCATCCAGCAACTGGCAGGCTCTTAGGTCTTAATGTAGGCAGGCTCAGAATCGAGCCAGTGACCTAACCTGAAGTCAGTGCCAGCACTGATAGTCTATCCTGGACATCAGCAAGGATGAAAGCCTTCTGTTGGGTAAGGAAATGCATATGAAAGCAATCTTGAGACTGTAAAGCACAATTTGTTGCTATTGTTCAGTTGCTAAGTTGTGTCTGACTGCGCCCCATGGCCTGCAGGACAGCAGGCTTCCTTGTCATTCACCATCTCCCAGAGCTTGTTCAAGTTCATGCCCATTGAATCAGTGATGCCATCCAACCATCTTGTCCTCTATTATCCTCTTCTCCTCCTGCCCTCAATCTTTCCCAGCATCAGAGTCTTTTCCAATGAGTTGGATTTTTGCATCTGGTGGCCAAAGTATTGGAGTTTCAGCTTCAGCATCAGTCCTTCTGATGAATATTCAGGACTGACTTCCTTTAGGATTAACTGGTTGGATCTCCTTACAGTCCAATACAAATGCCCAAAGTGGTCACTGGTAGTCCTATCATTTGAACACTAGAACCCTAAGTGTAATTATGCATTCTCCTGTTTGTTTGCAGCTGACTTTGTACATAGAAAGTCATATATACTTTACATTCCTTTGTATAGGCTTCTGTTGTCTCATTTGGTTGGAGACTAGCTCTTCAGGAGACAGTGGCACTTGTCTCAGGATACCAGATGAGAATGCAGCCTGCAGGGTTTTGCCACTTGCCTCTAGGCATCCAGGGGGGTGTGAAGCTTCTTGTACTTCCCAGGGACTCCTTATATCTTAAATAGCCTAGGACTGGCTCAGTACCCTGTGCTGGGCAAGAGGTCCTCCCCTGGGTTTTTTTTTCCCACTGGTGGGTTCTTTGATTCCCATTAAAGAGCTTTGCCAGCTCAGATGGTGAAGAATCTGCCTGCAATACTGGAGACCTGGGTTCGATTCCTGGGTTAGGAAGATCCCCTGGAGAAGGGAATGGCAACCCACCTCAGTATTCTTGCCTGGAGAATTCCCACGGACAGAGGAGCCTGGTGCAAAGTGTCAGATACAACTGAGCTCCCTGGTGGCTCAGACAGTAAAGCATCTGCCTGCAATGTGGGAGACCTGGGTTTGATTCCTGGGGCTGGAAGTTCCCCTGGAGAAGGAAATTGCAATCCACTCCAGCATTCTTGCCTGGAAAATCCCATGGATGGAGGAGCCTGATAGGCTACAGTCCATGGGGTCGCAAAGAATTAGACACGATTGAGCGACTTCACTAATACTAGCACATAACACTAGAACAAGAGCTTTGCCTTTTTGATGTGCACACTGGCAAGGAATAATTAACAAGGAAACACCTTCAATGTATTCCTCCTCCCTGGTTCAGTTCGGTTCAGTTCAGTTCAGTCGCTCAGTCATGTCTGACTCTGCGACCCCATGAATCGCAGCATGCCAGGCCTCCCTGTCCATCACCAACTCCCAGAGTCCACCCAAACCGATGTCCATTGAGTCAGTGATGCCATCCAACCATTTCATCTTCTGTCGTCCCCTTCTCCTCCTGCCCTCAATCTTTCCCAGCATCAGGGTCTTTTCAAATGAGTCAGTTCTCTGCATGAGGTAGCCAAAGTATTGCAGCTTCAGCTTCAACATCATTCCTTGCAATGAACACCCAGGACTGATCTCCTTTAGGATGGACTGATTGGATCTCTTTGCAGTTCAAGGGACTCTCAAGAGTCTTCTCCAACACCACAGTTCAAAAGCATCAATTCTTCAGCACTCAGCTTCTTTAAGTCCAGCTCTCACATCCATACATGACCACTGGAAAAACCATAGCCTTGATTAGAAGCCCTGGTTCAGGGAACTGCCCATGACTTAACCAATTCCCCTCCCCACTGGTGTCTTCCCCATCTCCAGGTGAATGGCTCCCTTTCCTTGGTGCCAACATGGCTTAAGTGCCTCTGCACTAGCTTTTTCTCCTGATCCAAGACTCCTTTTGTAATGGCTGAATGAACAAACATAGAACCTGCAGGAATCAGTGGCTAAGAGCCTTACATTTAAGGGGAAAACAAATCTTCCAACAAAACTGCTTTTATAAGATGCTCCAAATTGGAATGTGATGTCTGTCTTGGAATGGCTGGTCAGGATGTGTGTCACAGCTCTGTAGAGAAGCTGCAATTTGTTTCTTTCCAAGTCTTTCTTTTCTCTTGTTTTCTACTTTCAAAGTAAAGGTACTGCCAGAAAAATTTCTTTTCTCAAGGACATACAAATTACCTCTTCTCTGAGTCATTCATTTATTCTTGATTCATTCAGTAAACACTTTGATTGATTTCCATTGACTGGGGATAAGGATACACCAACTGAGGCATTATTTGTTTAAAAAAAAAAAACAAAAAACTCCCAAATCTTGCTTTCGTATTACAGTACAATTAAAAAACATCTTTCAAGGACAGGGAAACAATACAGAAAATGACTTGTAGAGCCAGTACTCAAGTTTGCAGACCTTGTGTAACTTGTGATTTGAACAAAAGCATTGAACAAATGTTCGCATGGTTTGGAATGATTTTTTTTTTTTCCAATGTTGAACAATAAGCTGATTATTTCACATTTTGAAAAGTCAGATGCTTTTTTTTTAATCTGAAAAAGAGAACCTGGAAAGGAATACAAATTCCTTCCTGGAAAAACACGTATCCCTTCATGCCCTCCACCCCTGATAAATAGCACGCGCATACAGCGATTAGCCAACTGCAGCCCCAGGCATGAGCGCCACATCTGTTACTGAGACGCTGGAAAGCAGCCTGGCTGCCTGCCAACCTCAGAATCCAGATTTTTGCTGACAAGGCTGTCAATAAATGGGCAGATGGCATCAGCTCTGCTGGCAGGAAGGTTCAGTTCACCCAACACGGGACGTTATCACAAATTCGTGTGCGCTGGGCTGAGCCCTTTGTGGGGCCATTAAAACCATTCCTGGAAGGAGGAGAGAGAACAAGACAGACCAAGAATTCAGGAGGCACTGGCTTCATTTAATGAGATTAACTGAACCGCCCACCATCCGAAGGCCAAATAAGATTATCCCTGGTGACCGTGCAAGAGATGCAGAGGGGGAAGGGTGCCTCATTCACACACTGCATTTTATGCCATTTAAACACAAGGATCTGATCCTTAGTGGCTGTGTGTCCCTCTGCGAAGAGAACTTGACCTGAAATAAACACTTGCTAGGAAGGCGCTGCTTGTCTGCTTTACAAGCATATGCGCTTGCCAGCTTGTCTTATAAGAAATGTGTGCATGTCCTGAGCCTGGAGCCGGTAGCTCTAGGTGGAAAACTGCTGATGTGGGCTCTCTGTCATATCTAAGCCCCAGAATAAATGGCACAGGGAACCCTCAGAGAGGTCCCCAGGGGGTGACCTGGAGACAATGCCCTTTCCTGTAGGTTGTTGTTGTTTATCCACCAAGTCCCATCCAACTGTTTTGCAACCCCATGGACTGTTAGCCCAGGTGGCACTAGTGGTAAAGAGCCTGTCTGCCAATGCAGGAGATGTAAGAGACCCTGGTTCAATCCCGGGGTGGGGAAGATCACCTGGAGGAGGAAATACTCCAGTATTCTTGCCTGGAGAATTTCACGGACAGAGGAGCCTGGTGGGCTGTAGTCCATGGTGTCGCAAAGAGTCAGACTTGACTGAGTGACTGAGCACTTGTTCACACAACCTTTTATGTTGCTGATTCTCCCACTTCCTTCCAGTTATTCTTGCACATTAGATTTAAATAATGAAGTCTCACCTCCATGAAAGGGTTTTTATTTTAGGTTCTCATTATCTGATGAGAAAATCTACCCAACATGGGCCTGGAAAAAGAGGAATAGAAGCCAGGCTTAAAATTGTCAATCAAATCCAAGTTGTAAATAGGATTTAGGGAGTTAAAAGGAAGTGAAGGTGATTTCAGAATCTAAGGGTTTAAGGGTTTGAGATCCAGCTACAGATGGTTTCTTTCTCATTTCTCCTCTTGGTTGCTTTGGATCGCTAGGAGAAGAGAGAGAACCCATGCCCAGTTTTAAGGGTGTAGCTGCCCCGTTTAGGCAGCATTCAGGTAAACACCTGATCTGCCTGCCCCTCTGTCAAGAAGATAGGTTGAATTGTGCCCTCCCCACTCCTCTCCCTCCCCCGCCATTCATATAGGAAGTCCTAACCCTCTAGACCTCAGAGTGTGATCTTCTTTGGATATAGGTCATGATAGATTCAGTTAGTTAAGACAAGGTCATGCAGAAGGTGGTTGGGTGTCCTTGACTGGTGTCCTTATAAAAAGGGAAAATTTGACCACAGACATGAACCCAGGGAGAAGACCATGTGAAGACAAAAGTAGAGCTCAAGGTGATGTGTCTACTAGCAGAGGAACACCAGCAAAACCCCAGAAAAGATTGCCAAAGATTGACAGCAAGCCACCGGAAGCTTGGAGAAAGACATGGAAATTCAATTTTTCCTCACTGCCATCAGAAGGAACCAACTCTGCCAACACCTGGATCTTAGGCTTCTAGTCACTACTGAAGCACTGAGTTTGCTTTACTTTGTTACACAGCCCTAGCAAACTAGTACAGTCAGATAGCTAGGAAATGAAGTCAAGGGAAGCAAGATAATCTTTCTTACTGGAGTCATCCTCTACCCACCGCCCAGCCCCACATGGCTATTCCTAAAGAGCATGCAACTCTCTGCTCCATTTGGGCAGCCAAAGCTGCCACTCTATTCCCTTGTGTGTGTGTGCTAAGTTGCTTCAGTTGTGTCCCACTCTTTGTGATCCCATGGACTGTAGCCCGCCAGGCTCCTCTGTCCATGGGATTCTCCAGGCAAGAGCAATGGAGTGGGTTGCCTTCCCTTCTCCAGGGGATCTTCCCAATCCAGGGATCGAACCTGGGTCTCCTACATTGCAGGCAGATTCTTTACCATCTGAGTCACCAGAGAAGACACTCCATCCTCTTTCTAACAAGTAAAAAGAAGGAAGCTAGCTGCTATATGAAGTGTCTCTCTCTCTCTTTTTTTTTTTTTATTGGCCCATTCAAGGTTTCCAGGGATATCTGCTACGCAGTTGGTTGACAAACTCTTAAAAACATCATGAAAAGGTGGCAGATGAAGGGGTGTGGCTGCTTAACTTTGTTCCTTCTATTCCATATCTTGGAGACCAGGAGTTTTGACACCCCTTATAAGTAGGGCTGATTCAGTTGTGCTCACCTCTGCATAGCATTAGCAACATCTGGGAACTTAAACAAAGTACTAGGATCTGGGGCCCCATCCCAGAATCTCTGGTCAGGGATGCTTGAGCATCAGCCTCAAGTAATCCCAATATATAGCCAGGGCTGAGCCCCATTGGACCAGAAGAAAGGGCAACAAGGCCTGGAAGGAGAGACTTCTAGGAAAGCGTGAGTGAGTGAGTGAGTGAGTGAAGTTGCTCAGTTGTGTCCGACTCTTTGCAACCCCATGGACTGTAGCCTACCAAGCTCCTCTGTCCATGGGATTTTCCAGGCAATAGTACTGGAGTGGATTGCCATTTCCTTCCCCAGGGGATCTTCCTGACCCAGGGATCGAACCAGGGTCTCCCGCATTGTAGACAGACGCTTTACCATCTGAGCCACCACGATCTGCAGAATTTTGTGATCATGCTATGCAGGAGGCAATGCCAAGACCCCGAAGAATTTTAAGCTGGGAAGTAATGTCAGGTTGCCATTTTAGCAGTGATAAAGGATATTTTGGAAAAAGGAGCTAAGGGAGACATGAAGACAGTCAGAGGCTCTTGTGTGGTCCAGGTGAGTGGTGGCAAGGATCTTAATGGAAGTGGTGGAGACTGGTTGTAATGATGGGGATTTAAATGATACATAAGTGGTAATTTGGAAGGCAATTAGACAAATTAGATTTGAGCATTGAGAGGGAGGGAGGAGTCAATAGGGAAACCCAGTGGGTGTGTGGTAGCAACCTTTACTGGACAGGAAACCCAGAAAGCAACCCCATGAATTCTGGTCCAAACATGCTGGGACACGGAGTGGGGAGTTGGGAGGGTTCAGGAGAAGACTGGAATTCTTTGGGTCTGGAATTCAGACGGGCACTTTAGGGTGAGTTGTACTTTTAGAAGCTGTCACTGTTTCTTAAGAGCAGATTAAGAAAGAAGGAGTCATTGACAAAACTGGGGGACCACCAAGGCTTAAAGGGAATAGGAAAAGGAGGTTAACAGAGCAAAGAACATCACACCAAGGACAAATGATCATGCACAGCCCTGCTTTGATGGGTCTCGGCTCTTATAAAACTTCACTCCTCAACATGACCTGCAAGAGCTTCAGGATCCATGCTTTCCTCTTTGAGACAGGCTGGGACCTGAGACCCTTCACTGCAGTGCTTGCACCTAGACACAGTTCTTCTAGAGCAACAAGATACAAAGAAACTGTATGGGACTAAAAATAACTGTATGCAGTGCAGTTGATAAATTCTGGACCAAAAGATACAAAAAGACAACAACAAAAAATCAACTTAACTGCCATTTCTAAAAAGCTGGGAGCAAAAACTGGATGTCAGGAGGGAAAGCAGGGTACTACACATGCCCCCTGCACACAATACCACTCAAGGGATGGGCAGACCACCTAAGCCACCTCACCAACCCCTGGACACACCCCTACCCTCACACCCATATAAGGAACAAGCTCACCTCCTGCCTTGGGGAGGGAGCAAGCAAGGGAACCTGTTGTTTGTTTTTACCACACCATACCACCTGCTGAAGCATGGACCCCAGTAAAGCCTTGCCTGAATTTCTTGTCTGTCCCCCAGTCAATTTCTGTTGACTGAGGAAGGCTCAGAACTCTGGTTGGTATCACCTTTTCTAATTCCGTAAACTCATCAGCTGCTCCTCTGCATCTCCCCCCCCCCCCCACCCC
>SJXQ01006465.1:0-76255 GCA_006408695.1 Aepyceros melampus
TGTATTCTTGCCACCTCTTCTTAATATCTTCTGCTTCTGTTAGGTCCAGACCATTTCTGTCCTTTATTGGGCCCATCTTAGTAAAGACTATTCTTTGTTAGTATTCACAGACAAAGAGGCAGATTAAGCTGGAATGCTAAAGAAATGCACAACTAACTCCCACTGCCAATCACTTAAAATACAGAAACAAACACCAGTCCCCTCCCCCTCAAAAAACTCTACTATTATGAGACTGAAAATTAGTATTGGGCAGAGGCTGAAATGGTTGGATGGCATCGCTGACTCAATGGACATGAGTGTGAGCAAGCTCCGGGAGATACTGAAGGACAGGGAAGCCTGGCGTGCTGCAGTCCATGGGGTTGTGGCAGGACTTAGCGACTGAACAACAATTCATATTCATATACAGTGAGACTGTCGCAAGTCAACTTTGTACATTTGGTTAATTAAAGTAGCCAGTCTTGAGGTCTTCGCATTTAACCCCTAATTGTCCTTGACTGATGAGTTGAAATCTAAAACGTACTGTTTTTCCAGAGAAGACAGTTCTAAACTGAAAGTCTCTATCTGCTAAGATGCTGGAAATGTTTTCCCCTATGTGTTTGTCATTCATTCCTGCCTAACAGATTGTGTCAAAGCTTAGTGAGCAGCTTGAGATGACAGACGTGGAAAGAACAGAAATTTTAGAGACATGTAAATCTTGTTCAAGTAACACCTCTGGTTCTTCAGTTCAGAGGGTTTAGGGATTGCCCAGAGTTGCAGAGTTCTGGAGTTTTATTATGTCTCAAACAGTGACACGGATAGCCAGCTGTCAGAGTTTATAACGTGGTGTCAGACACACACCTGAAAACACCGTGTACTACCTGTGCCTTAAGTAAGAGCATCATAAAATGAACTTGTCTTTTCTCTGTTGTTGTAACAACATTCATCCATAACATAGTTCACTGGACTTGGAACTGATGAGTGGTTCTCTCATTGGATCCAGACAGAAACTGGCATTAAAGTCACTTCCAACGGTAGTTCCACTCTGCCCTCCAGAAGGCAGTAGCTGATGCTCATAAGATGGGAAATCAAAGATATAACATGGGTGATATTAATGGCACATATCATATCACATATGTGATGGCCAGAAGCCTTGCACACAGAGCTGGAGACTCTCTGCTCAAATCAGTGGAGGGAATTGTAAGGCAAAGACCATACCTGTTGCATAAAGTCAGAAGCATGAGCTTTGTAAATTTCCACACAGGAAATCAGAAAAGAAAGAGCAAGGCTGTGGGAAATGTTAACAGCAAACAGGAAAAAGGATCA
Source organism: Aepyceros melampus (assembly GCA_006408695.1). NCBI lineage: Eukaryota > Metazoa > Chordata > Mammalia > Artiodactyla > Bovidae > Aepyceros > Aepyceros melampus. Next base: position 1,303 of record SJXQ01006465.1, read on the forward strand.
TGTCTGTGAGCCACAGGCGTGCTCATAAGAAGAAAAATCAATAAGAAGAAAATTACAAAAGCCAAATATATAGAGCCTGGACACAGACAGATGAACAGACAAAAGAGAAAATGTGGTGATCTGCTGGTTAGTCAGAAGGGTCAGCACACCAGTAATCAAGGAAGTTCAGACAGAGGTGGAAATGCGATATTTGGCTTATAAAGTTAGTAAATGTTTGAAAAACAGATGATTTCCAATTTGAGGTTTTTTTTTTTTGGGGGGGGGGCTCCAAAATCACTGCAGATGGTGACTGCAGCCATGAAATTAAAAGGCGCTTACTCCTTGGAAGAAAAGTTATGACCAACCTAGATAGTATATTCAAAAGCAGAGACATTACTTTGCCAACTAAGGTCTGTCTAGTCAAGGCTATGGTTTTTCCTGTGGTCATGTATAGATGTGAGAGTTGGATTGTGAAGAAGGCTGAGCGCAGAAGAATTGATGCTTTTGAACTGTGGTGTTGGAGAAGACTCTTGAGAGTCCCTTGGACTGCAAGGAGATCCAACCAGTTCATTCTGAAGGAGATCAACCCTGGGATTTCTTTGGAAGGAATGATGCTAAAACTGAAGCTCCAGTACTTTGGCCACCTCATGCAAAGAGTTGACTCATTGGAAAAGACCCTGATGCTGGGAGGGATTGGGGGCAGGAGGAGAAGGGGACAACCGAGGATGAGATGGCTGGATGGCATCACGGACTCAATGGACGTAGTCTGAGTGAACTCCAGGAGTTGGTGATGGACAGGGAGGCCTGGTGTGCTGCGATTCATGGGGTCGCAAAGAGTCGGACACAACTGAGCGACTGAACTGAACTGAACTGCAATAAAAGCAAAACAGGCACCTTCTCTCAGCACTCGGTGGGGGTGCAGATTGGATGGACGCGTTCCAGACAGGAGATTGCCTTGAAAAGGCGCAGGTGCCTTGACCCAGAAATTCCACATCCAGAAATTTATCCCAAGTAAATAATATTATGTAGGGTAAAACTATGCACCAGTATGGTCATGGGAGCACTTTTTAGATAATAAAAACTCAAAAGGAAATCCAATAAAATTATATTTAAAAATAAGTTTAATAGTAACGGCAGATGTTTATTTTGCACTTAGGTGCCAGGCACTGTGTCTGTGTGTTTAAATATGTGTGTGTGTGTATATATGTGTGTATATAGTCACACACATACGTGCACGCATGTATTTGTACGTGGACCCTTGAACAACAAAAGTTTGAACTGCATGGGTCCACTTATGTGATTTTTTTCCACTAAATATGTACAGGAGTACTTTCTGATCCAAACTTGATTGAATGTGTGGATATGGAGAACTGGCTTACTGTTGCCCTTGGACTTTTGACTGGGGCAGTGTTGGCACCCCCAACCCCTATGTGTTCTTCAGGAGTCAGCTGTATTTATATATATGTGTATGTGTGTATGTGAGTGTGTGTGTGTGTGTGTGTGTGTGTGTGTGTGTGTCACAGGTTCTCATTTAATTTTCAGAACCAACTCTATAAAGTAGGAACGATTGTTCTCCAGTTCATAGACACAGAGACTGAATTGGAGAACTCAGTAGGCCACACAAAGTCACATCCACATTGAAATACACAGTCTCACTCCAGCTGCACTGAAACAGCGAACAACGTTAAGGAGAAGCCCCCATGACTTGCTTTTGGAAACGTGGTTCCTCGGCTTGGTACAGTTTCCGTTTCTGTCTTAATCTTTATTTATTTGGCTGTGTGAGGCTTAGTCATGCACGTGGGCTCTTCACTGCAGGGGGCAGGCTCTAGAGCCTGCGGTGGGGGGCAGCGTGCTCAGTAGTGGAGATGTAGGCTTCGTTGCCCCCTGGCATGTAGGACCCCAGTTTCCCGACCAGGGATCAAACCTGTGTCCCCTGCATTGGAAGGCAGACTCCCAACCACTGGGCCACCAGGGAAATCCCAAGATTTTCACTTGTGAAACAGATGTGACACATTCTTGCTTTCTTTGTTAATACATAAGTAGTATCTACGCTTTTCAGTTCAGTCACTCAGTTGTGTCTGACTCTTTGCGACCCCATGAATCGCAGCATGCCAGGCCTCCCTGTCCATCACCAACTCCCGGAGTTCACTCAAACCCATGTCCATCAAGTCAGTGATGCCATCCAGCCATCTCATCCTCGGTCGTCTTTTTCTCCTCCTGCCCCCAATCCCTAGCAGCATCAGGGTCTTTTCCAATGAGTCAGCTCTTCGCATGAGGTGGCCAAAGTACTGGAGTTTCAGCTTTAGCATCATTCCTTCCAAAGAACACCAGACTGATCTCCTTTAGAATGGACTGGTTGGATCTCCTTGCAGTCCAAGGGACTCTCAAGAGTCTTCTCCAACACCACAGTTCAAAAGCATCAATTCTTTGGCACTCAGCTTTCTTCACAGTCCAACTCTCACATCCATACATGACCACAGGAAAAATCATAGCCTTGACTAGATGGACCTTAGTCGGCAAAGTAATATCCCTGCTTTTGAACATACTGTCTAGGTTGGTCATAACTTTTCTTCCAAAGAGTAAGCGTCTTTTAATTTCATGGCTGCAGTCACCATCTGCAGTAATTTTGGAGCCCCCCAAAATAAAGTCTGACACTGTTTCTACTGTTTCCCCATTTATTTCCCATGAAGTGATGGGACCAGATGCCATGATCTTTGTTTTCTGAATGTTGAGCTTTAAGAGATGCCTTCCCCCTTGTTTTCCATCTCTTAAAACACAGAAGCGTTTTCTAAGCTGAGAAAGGGGTCGGCGATGTGAGGCAGATGTGGTCCCCCGTGGGTTTTGTAGGCTCGGTTTAACCGCGTGATGTCTAAGCCGAGCTGGGCAGGCTGAGAGTGGACGCAGCAGGGAGCCTGAACAGGCTCCGGGAGGCAGGGCCCAGAAGGGATGCAGAGTAGAGGCAGGGCCCGGAAGGGACGCAGAGTGGAGGCAGGGCCCGGAGGGGCTGCAGAGTGGCCCTGGGACCCACGCCAGCCTTTGCCTGACTCAGTTCACCTTTGCTTCTTTCTAAAATGAACTTGAAAATGTTTTCCCTTTACCTACTGGAGAGCTTCTGGAAAGTCATGTGAAGATGTGTGCTTGGTGAGTGGACTCATATTCTTGGAGCAAAGGAGCTCAGTAGATTAAGGAAGCCTTTGGTGAAGACTGCTACATAGAAGGAAGACATATTTGCAATATGATACATAATGTGAAATTAACTTGGTTACTGGTCGGTTGAGTGTCCTAAGAAACAGGTGCAATGAATTTTGTATTAATGCTGACTAGAGGGAAAATCAGAGTGTCTGCTGTGAAGCGTGCAGAGCCCAGGGAAGTCCTTGGAGAAGATTCTGGCTGAGTGTCACACATGTAGTCTTAAATGTTCTCCACTCCTGAAAAAGGAAACCAGAAGCTCACCAGCCATACTTTATGTTTACATTTTGAAAAGGTAAGTCTACAGTGTCATTTCCGTAAGGTCTTAAAGGCAGATAAACATTGTCTTCTATTAAACACGCTTTCCAGTTCTGTTGTGGTTGTGGGCCAGCCTTGTCTTCAACTGTTTCAGTTTCACAACTCTGAGAGCTGGCTGGTGCCCCTGAACCTGTAGGGAGGGAGAAGAGTGGACTGCTGACAGACACACAGACACACACAGACACTGACAAACTCATACACACATAGACATATGCATAGATACAAACTCATACAGACACACAGACACAGAGAGACGCACACACACAGACACACAGATATATATACAGACACACAGACACAAACTCATACACAGACTCACACAAGACTTATGCACAGACACAAACTCAGACACACAGAGATTCACACACAGACACATAGATGCACAGACACAAATTCACACACAGACACAGAGACACGCATACACACACAGACACACACACACACAGACATATGCATAGATACAAACTCCTACAGACACACACACAAACACAGAGATATATATACAGACACACAGACACAAACTCATACACACAGACTCACACACACAGATATGTGCACAGACACAAACTCAGGCACCCAGAGATTCACACACAGACACATAGATGTACACACAGACACACGCAGACAGAGACGTGCACACACACAGACACACAGACACAAACTCATACAGACTCACACAGACAGATGAACACACAGACACAGAGACACGCACACACATAGATACACAGACGCAAACTCATACACACACAGACTCAATCACACACATATGCACAGACACAAATTCAGACACACAGAGATTCACACACAGACACATAGATGTACACACAGACACACGCACACACATACACACGCATACACAGAGACGTGCACACACACAGACACACCGATACATATAGACACACAGATATCCGCAGACACAAACTCAGACACACAGAGATTTACACACAGACATAGATAGACACACACACAGAGACATATAAATATATATAGACTCATACACATACATAGACATAGACATAGACACAGACACACACACAGATATAGACACACATACACACACACGACACACACAGACTCACTCACACATTTTAGCTTGATATTGATCACTAGCTGTTCTACCAGACAGCTGCATGAGGGTCATGGATCAGACTTCGACCTCTAGGCCACTGGTTTCCACAGTGGAGGTTTCAGACCAGCACCATCAGCGTCACCTGGGATCTTGTTATAAAGGTGATTTCTCAGGTCCCACCCCAGGTCTGTAGGCCAGTCAGGGGACTGTCTTCCCCTAGTGCTTTTTCACAAGTTGGGTCTGTTGAGCTCAGGGCAGTCAGAGAAAGAGCAAGAGGATGTTAGTGTTGAGAGCAAATCTGTTCCTTGGAAAAAGAAGGAACTGTGCAAACATAATGCCTCCATACATATATAAGCATGGCATGCGTAAAAAGCAGAGACATTACTGCCTCCATGCATATTAAAAAGCAGACTTTGCTGCCTCCATGCATATTAAAAAGCAGAGACTTTACTGCCTCCATGCGTATTAAAAAGCAGAGACTTGACTTTACTGACAAAGGTCCATCTAGTCAAAGCTATGGTTTCTCCAGTAGTCATGTTTGGATGTGAGAGTTGGACCATAAAGAAGGCTGAACACTGAAGAATTGATGCTTTTGAACTGTGATGCTAGAGAAGACTCTTGAGAGTCCCTTGGACTGCAAGGAGATCCAACCAGTGAAATCAACCGTGAATATTCACTGGAAGGACTGATGGCTGAAACTGATGCTCCAGTACTTTGGCCACCTGAAGGGAAGAGCAGACTCATTAGGAAAGACCCTGTTGCTGGGAGAGATTAGGGGCGAGAGGAGAAGGGGACGACAGAGGATGAGATGGCTGGATGGCGTCACCAACTCGATGGACATGAGTTTGAGCAAGCTCCGGGAGAGAGTGGAGGACAGGGAAGCCCCAGCGTGCTGCAGTCCATGGAGTTGCAGAGAGTCAGATACGGCTGAGCGACTGAGCAACAGCAGAGGCCTCCGTGCAGCGCGTGTCAGCGTCACGACTGAGCACTAACAGCTCCAGCCAGCACCGCCTTTCCTGGTCTTGTACAAACCAGCTCTTCCCATCCTAGCCCTTCACCTTCGAGATAAACCCAAATCCCGAGTCTTCATCTGGAATTATACGCACCATTAATTTTCTCTACTCACTCCAAGCAGATGATAGACTCTATAGCAGACACCACCTCAGGCCTGTGGTTGTTATGATTTCTCCTCCAACTGGAATTTCTCCCCACATTTAAATTTCCAATTTAAGATCCTCTGAGATTCCTCCAAGAGTTTTCTTTTTCAAAAGCCATCTGACTCTTCTTTTCTGCTGCTTTTATTTGGTCTTCTTACCATTTTTTTTAGAGAATCATTTTATGCAAGTTATGTCTTGACTGCCATCTGATCGAAAAAAGTTTCACGGAGAAGACCCATATTAAACGTGTCTTTGCATCATTTTGTATCGTTTCAGTGTCCGGCCAGGTATCTACTGATAATCACTGGTGGTGCTCACCTTGCTGCCCCGTGTGTGCAGTTAGCGTTTCCTCGCCACGACTTTTCCAAGTTGTACTTAGTATATTCGCCTGTGGTCACTCTCCCCTCTCCACATTTTCTTGGCACAGCTTCTCTAACTAGAGGCCACAGTCAGGCGGCTCGTGGGAGGCGTTTTGCTCTGGCGCCTCGTGTTTGGTTTTCTTTTTTTGAACTTTGATGTAAAAATTGAGAAAGTTCCTGTGAATGTAACATTTATGGCTTTGAGATGAAAGAAGATGTGGACTCTTTGCTTCTGAACTATGTCCAGCAGGGCCATGAGTACCCGCTAGTCATCACAGGTGCACCAGCGACTGTCTTAGGCTGGAGACAGTTCTCTTTAAGGAATGTCTGGCACCTGCTCTTGGCTGTGCACCTTACTCACTGTGTCTGAGCAACCTTGCTGCTGCTGCTGCTGAGTCGCTTTAGGCGTGTCCGACTCTGTGCAACCCCATAGACGGCAGCCCACGAGGCTCCTCTGTCCCTGGGATTCTCCAGGCAAGAACACTGGAGTGGATTGCCATTTCCTTCTCCAATGCATGAAAGTGAAAAGTGAAAGTGAAGTCGCTCAGTCGTGCCTCTTAGCGACCCCATAGACCACAGCCCACCAGGCTCCTCCATCCATGGGATTCTCCAGGCAAGAGTACTGGAGTGGGGTGCCATCGCCTTCTGCAAGCAACCTGGCACAAGATACCTAACTTCTGTCTCTGATTCCCTTCTGTGAACTGGAGATATTAGTGGTACCCAGCTCATAGGCCGTGAAGATCCAATGTGTACATATATTTAAAGTGCTTCAAACAAGCCTAACACATAGTGAGTGCTCAAGAGTGTTTGTTTGATGTTATTGTCCTAGTTCTTAGGGCCAGTAATCACAGCAGAAATAGTAGTAGCATTGACCAGTGTTTCTTTTCTAACAAAAGATGGGTCAAGAGAGTCATATTCTTTCTTTTTTTTAATTAATTTTTATTTTTTTAGTTTGTTTTGCTTTACAATACTGCATTCGTTTTGAGGAAAGTCATATTCTTTGTTCCATCTTTCAATAAAAATGAGACACAGAGTATTTTTTTTAAGTGAAGGATTTTCCTGTACATTTAATGCAAGATATAGTATTCAGTGTAAAGAGAGCTAGAAGGCAGTTTCACCAACTGCCCACTCTGTTACATTTAGGCTAGAAAAGGAGGTCAGTTTCTTCTTTCCTTGAGCAAAATCCTAGTACTCTGTTTGTGTGGTTTGGGTTTTTTTTTTAAAAGGACTGGGGAGTTCCCGCGGGTGTTGAACCACCCTGGAAAGTGTGCTTGAACCGTGATTCAGTCGAAGGAACTGCTGAGCTGGAGCCAGCCCTGGGTTTGTTTGATCTTTTTATTATAATTTCTTTTTTTCATTTGGGTATAATTTTAGGTTTTCAGAAAATTTGCAGACCTGGTATGGAGAGTTCTTGTATACTTTCCCCCAGTGTCCACACTGGCAACAGCTTACTCTTCTGTGTACATTAAGTCAAAAATGAAAAAAGTGAGATTGGTGAGTAACTGTTAACCCAACTCCAGGCTGTCCTTGGGCTTCAGCTTTTCCACTGGTGCCCTCTCTCTGTTCCAGGTGATGTCTCCCCGGTGTCCTCTGATCCACGGCCACTTCCACTTCTTTCCTGATTTTCCTGACCTTGACTCATTTATTTATATCAATACTGTTACAGGCTGAATCGTGCCTCCTAGATTTATAGATTGGGGTCCTAACCCTGGACCTTAGCATATGACTGTATTTGGAGACAGGCTCTTTAAAGAGGTGATTAGGTTAAAATAATGTCATATGGGTTGTCACTCAGTCATGTCCAACTCTTTGTGACCCTATGGACATAGCCTGCCAGGCTCCTCTGTCCATGGGATTTTCCAGGCAGGAATACTGGAGTGGGTTGCCATTTGCTTCTCCAGGGGATCTTTCCAGCCCAGGGATCGAACCCGGGTCTCCTGCATTGCAGGCAGATTCTTTGCTGAGCCACCAGGAAAGCCATTGGAGGTCATATGCGGGGGCGCTTAATCCACCCTAACAGGTGCCTTTATCAGAAGGGACTGGGACCCAGATACGCATAGCGGGATAGCAGTGTGAAGGCAGCCATCCGTAAGCCAAGGAGAGAATCCTCAGAAGGAACCACCCACCGACACCTTGATCCTTGGCTCCCGGCCTCCAGAACTCCGAGGAAGTAAATTTCTGGTATTCAGGTGTCTCAGTTTGTGGTGTTTGTCATGATGGCCTTAGAGACCCAGCACCATATGGACTCATATAAGCTTATTTTATCATTTAAGTTAAAATAGTTCAGTGTTGCTGTTCATGTTGATGCTCAGATTGTCCAGGCTTTGCCTCTGGGAGCTTTTTCATGTTGCTCTCAGTGTTCCTTAGCTATGTCTCATGCTTTTGATATTTGGGCACTGACTTCTGTTCAGGTGCTTTGAGATAATCCAGGCTTATTGTGTATTTTCCTTGCACTGTCCCTACAATCAGCCACTTCCCCAAAGAATGCAGCTTCCTTTTATTTTAAAATGACATCTAGAAACTAAGGTCTGTAGTACCACGTTTTGGTTCTTGACCTGTGGCACCAGCTGGTTCTCTAACAGCATCCTCTAATAACCTTGACTCATGCCTGACAAACTTTCTCCAGGTTGGAAGCATGTCACTCTCCAAGGTACTGATCATGAAAGGCTCTTCTTGTGCTGGCGAAGAGAGGAAAAACATGTAAGAATATCACATTTCAGCATAGCTACCCTCATCCTCTGTTCACATTTGTGATGCTAACAAAGGCAGGAAGCTATATCACTCAGTTCAGTTCAGTTCAGTTCAGTCGCGCAGTCGTGTCCGACTCTTTGCGACCCCATGAATCGTGTATGCCAGGCCTCCCTGTCCATCACCAACTCCCGGAGTTCACTCAGACTCACGTCCATTGAGTCTGTGATGCCATCCAGCCATCTCATCCTCGGTCGTCCCTTTCTCCTCCTGCCCCCAATCCCTCCCAGCATCAGGGTCTTTTCCAATGAGTCAACTCTTCGCATAAGGTGCCCAAAGTACTGGAGCTTCAGTTTTAGCATCATTCCTTCCAAAGAAATCCCAGGGTTGATCTCCTTCAGAATGGACTGGTTGGATCTCCTTGCAGTCCAAGGGACTCTCAAGAGTCTTCTCCAACACCACAGTTCAAAAGCATCAATTCTTCGGCGCTCAGCCTTCTTCACAGTCCAACTCTCACATCCATACATGACCACAGGAAAAACCATAGCCTTGACTAGACGGACCTTAGTCGGCAAAGTAATGTCTCTGCTTTTGAATATACTATCTAGGTTGGTCATAACTTTTCTTCCAAGGAGTAAGCGCCTTTTAATTTCATGGCTGCAGTCACCATCTGCAGTGATTTTGGAGCCCAAAAAAACAAAGTCTGACACTGTTTCTACTGTTTCCCCATCTATTTCCCATGAAGTGATGGGGCCAGATGCCATGATCTTCGTTTTCTGAATGTTGAGCTTCAAGCCAACTTTTCCACTCTCCTCTTTCACTTTCAACAAGAGGCTTTTTAGCTCCTCCTCACTTTCTGCCATAAGGGTGGTGTCATCTGCATATCTGAGATTATTGATATTTCTCCCAGCAATCTTGATTCCAGCTTGTGTTTCTTCCAGTCCAGCATTTCTCATGATGTACTCTGCATATAAGTTAAATAAGCAGGGTGACAATATACAGCCTTGACGGACTCCTTTACCTATTATATCACTCAGGTGAAATAAATTCAAACTCTTAGAATTAATGAGTAGAACCTGTCTCTCTGCAAATCCATCCCTTGATAAGGATGAGAGAGCCTCTTTAAAGAGAAAATATAATAAAGCACCGTCCGAAATGTTATGTGTGAACAAAGATCACACATTTCAGATTTGCCTAACACCATGTCTTAGTGATGACAGTTCAGGAGGAAATGTGCTTAAGCTGTGGCTTGAAGGGTTGAGTTGAGATGTGTGCACTTCCTGACAGATAAGACTAGTGGATTCTGGAGAAAGCAATAATGAGATTTACAGAATTTTCCTCTAACTCTGCTAATAAACAGGTGCAGGATGCTTAAATGTCTACTTGGATTACAATGTTTCAGATTCAGTATTTCATTGGATATAAAGGCTTTCCCTCCATCACTGAAGCATACACAATCTTAAGTTCTTTTTGCTCTGTGAACATTTGTTTGATGGTACTTATCTTTGGTTAATCAATATTGCAAGATATTAATACTACGTCTTCCTAGTATGTTGATCTCTGGAGAGAGGTTTAAGAGGCAGTTCTGGCTGTAATTAAACAACCAAATGTTACTTTTCACTTAAGGGTCTTTAATCAATGTATTTAACAGCAGAATGGATTCTGCATTATCACTGCTTTGGATTTTTTTATTTTTTCTGCTAATAAACATTAAAGTCCCTTAGTGTGAGGTATTTTGTTTCTTTCCTTAAAAAAATTAATTTTGGTGTTTTTCCTTAGAGCCCGATTCATTTGCTAGCTAAAAAGTATTCAAAAACATTGTTTAAACAGTGAAAACCCACTGTCACAGTTCTTTTTATTAAGAAATAAGTGCACATATGATTCCCTTAGAAAATACGAGCTTTTATAGTTAGCTCCTAGGAATTAAGAAATATGTATCTACAAGAATTTCCTGAAGTACTTTTGACCTGAGAATGTCTCCTGCCTCAACCCTGGGGAAAATTCCTATTAAGTCAGACACTTCTAGGACTGGATAGATCCTTGAACGGTCCTCTACCTTTTGTGAAGCCGCTTCTAGATAACCTTTATAAAGAAAACACTCGATGTTCAGCAGAAATGTCATGAAGATGGACATGTACTGACATCCCTGAAGTCCATGTCTTTGAAGGCAGTCACCCGGGGGGCTAGGGCGTCGCCATGCGTTAAGGGGACACAGTTCAGTCCCCCACCATGGATTTTCAGTTCCCTCGGTGCATCTTCATCTCTCAGCTTCCAGCAGCTCCAGGGCGAGGGGCGCAGCAGTTCCCACCTGTCTTTGGAAGCTCTGCCACCCTGAGCTGCGTCTGCTCAGTGCTGCCTGCTGAGGGAGACCTGACTGCCCACCTGCAGCTTCCCTGGAGCTCTCCTGGATTCTGCCCCGCCCAGGGTGCGTGTCCAAGCCGACGGAGCATCCCTCATGCTCGCAGGGGCAGCCCACTCGGTGGTCCTGATGTGCTTGCCCTAAAACCCTATGCAGCTTGGTCCAGGGTCTCACAAATCCTCAGGACAAACACCTTCCCAATCTGAGTTTCCGGTCACTGCTTTAGAACATCCCAACTGGAGTCTGAGAAACGTCGGTGTCACCCGGGAGTCTAAATTCAGACTCTGACCCCACCCAGACTCCTGAATACTAATGTTCCGCGTTAATATTAATACAAATGTTCCTTGTGAATATTAATATCCCTCATGAAAATTTGAGCTTGAGAAACACTGCTCTAGATTGGCCTTTGGTGTAGATAAAAACAGCTGCCCACCCCTCATCCAGCCACCTGAGTGTGGGTATATTCCCCTTCAGCCTCTTCTCTTCTGTTTAAGTAAACCCAGTCGCACCGTCTTCTCCTCGGGGAGCGCATTTCCCTAAACAGTGTATCTGATGTTCCCGTGCCGCCTCATTTTCATTCAGGTATTCAGAGATCACAGATCTGTTTCTATGGAGCCTGTTGGGTATTGCAGGAATCTTTTTGATAGTCAGGAAATATGTGGTGAATCGCGAGGTTGAAATTCAAAGACAGTAAGGTAGCTAATAGTGGTTTATGGCAGTTTTTGTTCACCATCTCCACCCTTCATTCATAATCCATTTTGATTTTCTACAGAACAAGTAAAGGATATTATTTTAATCCATTCACCTGAAGCCACATTTCAAGTAGTTTTAGTTCTGGGCATTTATTTTGTGTTAAATACACACAGGTTTTATAAATGAAGGCTTCAGAAAGCAATCCCTTCTCTGTTTAGTATTTTTTCATTGTTTATCATTGGACTTCAGCAGTATGAATAAGGTTATATGAGTCAAATGCTTTCCTTGCAACTGCTTGAAAAATTCAATAACCAATTATTTAAAATAATTGAAAATTAAGTGAAAATCAAAACCAGTATAAAAGGTTTCTTTTTCCCCTACCAATAATGCATGCAGCTGCTGCTAAGTCGCTTCAGTCATGTCCGACTCTGTGCGACCCCATAGACGGCAGCCCACCAGGCTCCCCTGTCCCTGGGATTCTCCAGGCAAGAACACTGGAGTGGGTTGCCATTTCCTTCTCCAATGCATGAAAGTGAAAAGTGAAAGGGAAGTCGCTCAGTCGTGTATGGCTCTTAGTGACCCCATGGACTGCAGCCTACCAGGCTCCTCCATCCATGGGACTCTCCAGGCGAAAGTACTGGAGTGGGTTGCCGTTGCCTTCTCCAATAATGCATGCTAGTGAGCCAAATAAAAATAACCTGCTTTCTCATGAAAAAGTAATGATCTAAAAATCACAAAATGCTCAGCAGACATGTTCTTTCAGCATTACTGTAGTATAGAATTTCTTAAAAAGATACCAGTGAGAACAATGAAGCATGCAATTTGTAAAGTGCCTAGATTTTTAAGCCATCATGTCCATCATTTTCACTGAGAGCAAAATAATTCTGAGATGTGAGCTCCTCAGACCCCACAGTGGTACAGCACCTCACGATTGCCAAAGAGCCATTTTGAAACTTCGCCATCTGATCTTCCGTCATTAATATTGTAATTCGGGCTAATATGTACTTCATTCAGAAATGTTACTATTCAGACTAACAGAATTCAGCTACACCTGAAAAAAACAGAAGGAAGAACTCTTCTATCAGAAAGAATGAGTTTCCTTTCCCAGGAAAGGAACTTGGCTGGTTATGTGGTATAATTTGATTAAAAACAAGAAGGAAACTTTTTCTTTGATTAAAAATAAAATGGCGACTTCCTTTATTAAGGTCTGTAGTTTGAGTCAATCGAAGCCTTCCTCTACCTGATCGTCTTTATAAACTCTTTGAAAGTGAAACTGTTAGATGCTCAGCTGTGTCTGACTCTTTGTGACCCCGTGGACTGCAGCCTGCCAGGCGGTTCTGTCCATAGAATTCTCCAGGCAAGGATACTGGAGTGGGCAGCCATTCCCTTCTCCAGGGGATCTTTCCAACCCCACCTGAGCTCTTCCACCCAGCACGAAAGCTATCTCTGCCTTTGTCCTTCACTCCTCCCCCTCTGCCTGGGGGCTGTTACCAGCACACTGATGGAATAGTATCAGCCCTTCTCCTTAGACTCCTGATTTCAGGAGTTCCCGTGACCAAAAGCCTTGTTCATGAGGTCTGTTTGGGCGCCAATTATGGCCACCATCACAGTCATTCCAGAACACATGCTCTGTTGTGAACAGGGCAGGCACGTCTTTGCCAGGAACAGTGACAGTCTCCCTCACTAGGATGCCGTGGCAAAGTCTGCAGAAATCTGCTTGCCTCCCAACTCTCTGCCCAAATTCCCACTGTTTGCTTGAAGGCTTCTCAGCCCCGCCACCAGTGGAGATCCGGGTCAGAACAGGCAGCCCCAGCTCGCCTGCTGTAACACCTAGCGTTTGGAGCATCTTTCACGGCTGTTGCTGTTGTTTGCTTAGTTCTTTTTACTGGACTGTAAATTTAGGTTGACAAAGACTATGCTTTATTCATCTTCTCGTCTCCTAAATCAGCTAGGATTGGAGCCTATTTACAATAGGTGCTCAATAAATGCTTAACCCATTTATGAATTCAATGAATGGGTTTCTTGGATTCTTTTAGAAAGTAGATTTTGTGAAAGGAACGTGGAAAGGATTAAAGAACACTACATGACTAAATAACAAATGGTACCAAGAGGGGAAGCTGGGAGAGATGGTGTCAAGCACGCCTGAAACAGTTTTATCTCGAAGCTGTCAATAGCATTTAAGAAACGACTGTGACTTCATGAGGAAACCATACCTGTCCTGCGGCTTGCTTCTCATGTGTTACCATCTGGTTATAGCACTTCTACCTCCCTCTCTTGGGAAATTTTATATTAAAGGTGATTTTTTCTGTGATTTTTAATTGCCTTTATAACTGAGAGACAGCTCCCATAGGAATGTAAGCTTGAGAATCAGTAAGGCACACAGCTCTCTATCAATGTATTAACAAGCAAGCACTAGAAAAGTGAGCATCTTATGTTTGAAGTCAGGGGTGTCCAAACAGCTCTAACCAGGGAGGTATACCATGACGGAGCCTCTGAATTCAGCTCCTTGTCAGCATGTCTGCTGTGTTTTAGGCATGTTGTTGTAAGTTAATGAAAATTACATTGATAGTTGGAGGCAACAACGAACATTTATCAGGCTTTAGCATAGTTGTAACAGTGACTGCTAGAATGTAGGAGACACAGGAAATGTGGGTTCGATCCCTGGGTCAGGAAGATCTCCTGGAGAAGGAAATGGCAACGCACCCCAGTATTCTTGCCTGGAGAATCCCACGGACAGAGGAGCCTGGGGGGCCACAATCCATGGGATCGTAGAGTCAGATGTGACTGAGCGACTAAGCAGCAGTGACTGCTGGAATGGAATGTGAGAATAAAAGTTTCAAAAAATTAAAAAATAATCTTCAGAAAAGCTTATGGCTTCCAGCCAGAGACTTTTGTCCTGATAGTATTTTAAAAAAAGAGAGAGAGATGCACTGCCTTGTCAGTGTTTCCTTGAAGGGATGTTGGGCTCGTCTCGATCGATAGATTGGAAGGTTAACCTTTGCAAAATGCCTGCTCACCATTCGTGTGAGAATGACTGCGTGCTGGTATTAAATGAAGGGTTGAGATTTATATTTCAGACAGTGGATGTCCTTTATTTACACATAGTTACCCTTCTAGGACTTACATTCATGCTTGATTCACTTTTTTAAAAATATATAGCTCCCAGCTTTGTTCTGATGTGTTTGCATTTTTCACGCATCTCTTGGCAGCTCAGTAGCCAGGTAGCCTGGGGTAAAACCAGTCCTAGCTAAGAATTGTTCTTGCCACTTCCAGAGTTGCACGTAGGGTCTCAGGTAGAGCAGGTACTGCTGGTGGGCTCCCCAACCCCCCCACATCCCTGGTGCTGCTCTGGGCTTGTATTCCTTTCCTTTTCTTCTCTTGGAAGTGGTTAGAACCAGAAGCAGAAAGGCAACCACAGTCTGTGAAGTATGCACACCTTTTGTTCAAGTATAGATGTGAAAGTGAATTCGCTCAGTCGTGTCTGACTCTTTGCAACCCCATGGACTGTAGCCTAGCTGGCTCCTCCATCCATCCATGGGATTTTCCAGGCAAGAGTACTGGAGTGGGTTGCCATTTCCTTCTCCAGTATAGATAGAGCCTCAGAATTATGAAACAGTTTGTATAAAAGTTCAGGACATCTGAAACTAGACTACCCAATATTTGAAGAATGCCTCTCCCAGTTACTTAGTATATAATGTCAGGCACCTTACCTGACGTCTCTCACCCTCAGTTTCCACGTCTATAAGTGGACATTTTTGTTATTTCTAAGTCACGTTCAACTCTTTGTGACCCCGTGGACTTTAGCCCGCCAGGCTCCTCTGTCCTTTGATTTTCCTAGGCAAGAATAATGGGGTGGGCTGTCATTTCCTTCTCTAGGGGATCCTCCCCACCCAGAGATCCCACATAGATCTCCTGCACTGCAGGCAAATTCTTTACCACTGAGCCACCTGGGAAGCTGGGCGTAACAAGATGTGATTTTCAGCAGGACTGGAAGAATTGCACGCTCAGCCTGGGAACCAGTTTTCTGCAGCAACAGAACCTCACAGCTCTTGCAGCTGATGACGCTCTGGGCTGTGTATCTCTCTTAGCTTCACACATCATTTCCTGTCTTTGAATGTCAGTTTCCACCTTTGTAAAATGAGAGAATTGAACTGAATTATCTACTCATCAAGTTGTCTAAAGACTCTGCTCTGTATGTGCTGTCAACCAGCACATTCAAATAAATGGGGCCCAAAGCTTTGGGCCAATGCATTTGGTTCAACAAACAAACCATTAGAGAGGAAATGAAACCAACCATTTAATTACAGCGCTGGTGTGTATCTTGTCAATTACAGTGGCCTCAGTGCCCAGGGTGTATAGTAGGCACTCAGGAAACATTTATTTAATGATTTGAAGCAACTAGTTGTGTGAGTCACAGCTCCAGGAAATAGAGGGCATGATCAGATGGAGCATTTGAAGAGATAAAGTGACAAGTTAGACAGCAGCGGGCAGGACTAGGAGAGCAGCAGAAGATGGTGGAACATTCTGGGGCTGGAAGGGCGGGAGGACACGGTCACCCTTTGGCCCAGTGAGTAGCTAGGCAAGTTGGTGGGCCCGCGAGAAGGCTGCCCACTGGGCACGAATTGTGCCCATAAATACCCTGACCTCTCCTCCTGACATTCTGATCTCCCAACAGAGCTTCCCACTGGCCAGACCCAAGTAAAACCCAGAGCACAAGGGAACCAGGTCCAGGCTGGCCCTCGAGATCAGGCTTCTGGGGCAAAGAGCAGGGAGAGAAAGGAGCAAAGTGGACATAGGGTGTGCCCCTTACAATGTCCATGTCAGTGTGGACAGGGTCAGCCTGGTGGCGTTTGCTCACGCCTCTGCAGTGCCTTCCCTGGTGGCTCGGATGGTGAAGGGCTGCCTGCAGTGCAGGAGACCCAGGTTCAACCCCCTGGATCCTGAGGTCGGGAAGATCCCCTGGAGAAGGAAATGGCTATCCACTCCAGTATCCTTGCCTGGAAAATCCCAGGGACTTATGGACCGAGGTTGAGGGCAGGTGGAAGGAGGGTCCTGCCTACTGACTGGTTGCGGGGAGGTCTTCATCGCCTGTCATTCTGTATCGGTACAGCATGTAGGTATCTCTAAACACCTGAATAGAGAATACAGGGAAGACGACCGCAATGAAACTGTGTTGTCAGAGAACAGTTTTATCAGCGAAGTGCATCTGAGTAATGATTCATGAAATGGGAAACTGTGAAAGCCCCTCGCCCACCTTAATCAGGCTTTTAAATTAGTGGCATTTGCAACCCAGCTGAGGGTTTTGGTTATATTATTTAAAGTCAAGAATGCAAAGAACTGTTGCACGTGGGTTTATTTTCTCTTCCAAAATCCAGGAACCGAATTAGATTATTCAAAGCTGCTGATGAAAGTTTCCTGTTTCACAAGACTACCTGCAGTGATAGAAAAAAATTAAAAATAAGAGTTATATTGAGGAAATAGAAGTGTAAGAGAAATGTGGTAAACAATCTCTCAGCCTGAGGCCAGAGAGACTTTTTGGCGTTTGCTTAATGGTCTTTGGTTTCAGTGTCCTTTTTATGGGGAGAAAACAATCACCCCATTTCCCACTGATGGGGTTGTTGTTGTTCAGTTGCTAAATCTTGTCTAACTCTTTGTGACCCCAAGGACTGCAGCATGCCAGGCTCCTCTGTCCTCCACTATCTCCAGGAGCTTGCTCAAATTGGTGTCCCTTGAGTCAGTGATGCCAGCCAACCATCTCATCCTCTGTCGTCCCCTTCTCCTCCCGTCTTCAATCTTTCCCAGCATCAGGGTCTTTTTCAGTAAGTCAGTTCTTTGTATCAGGTAGCCAAAGTATTGGAGCTTCAGCTTCAGCATCAGTCCTTCCAGTGAATATTCAGGGTTGGTTTCCTTTAGGATGGACTGGTGTGATCTGCTTGTAGTCCAAGGGACTCTCAAGAGCCTTCTGCAGCACCACAGCTGTGGACACATGTGTAAGTATTTTGGGGCTTCCCTGGTGGCTCAGTGGTAAAGAACCTGCCTGCAGTGCAGGAGATGTGAGTTCGATCCCTGAGTCAGGCAGGTCTCCTGGAGAAGGAGGGTCAGGACATGTGGCTGGAAGGCTTCTGCAGTGCAGGGCCCCTGACAGCCATCGCTGCAGGCAAAGCATACGATTGAGGACTCCCTGCTCTGGCTTCGTGGTCATCATGACCCGTAAAACCACTGAGAAATGACTGTTGGGAAGATATCAGCCAGTGGGTTATTTAGTGTTTTTTTTTTTTTTAATAAAGCCATTTAAATACTCAAAAAAAAAGTTTATGTGAATAGATCATTGAACACAAAACTCTTAAGAGAATCATTTGTTTGCTACACGAGGAGCTGTGTATGTTTGTGAAGAAAGTAACGTGACATTTTCTGACCTCAAAATTACCACTTCTGCTAGTGACACTCCTTATTCATAGTTCAACACTCTATGTTAATCAGATATTATTTTGTTGAAAATAAATGTGTACAGAAAAAGATCAATCAAGATCGTTACTGTTTAATGTTGTAGGCAATTCTTTGTTATAACCCATTTTCACTTGCTGTTTTTTTTTCCACCTCCTTCCCCTAAATGGAGTGTGTAGAGACACATATGTTCATTAAATGTCTTCATATTAATGTCCTTAGATTTAGGGGTAAGTGCGTTTGGTGTTGTTCGGTTTTCATAAAGTAGTTTCGGAAAAGCTTGAGATTGAGGACCTGACCTCGGGTCCCATTCTGCTGCTCGACCTCTGTGTGACCTTGGGCAAGTTCCTTAACCTCTCTGAGCTTAGGGTTCTTAACCTGTATTATCATAAGGATCATTTGTCTAGCCAGCGAGCCCTCAGCCCCTGGGAGCACAGGGGCATTGACATCCGTGGAGCAAGGCTCCTGCCCTTTGGAGAAGGCGTGTGTGAGGCTTCCTCCAGTCTTACCGCAGCAGGGCCTGCTTTCGACAGTTCAGCTGGGATGTGGGTTGTGACAGCTGGCCCTGCGGTGCTGTTTCTCTGGCTTCTGGAACACAGGCCGCCCTTTCTGACAGCTCTGGAGTGGAGGCACCTTCAGCCGCCGTCCATCACCAGACAGACACTGCTTCCCGTCTTCCTGCCTGGTTGCTTGGATGCTGCAGGGTTCTCTTCCCAGGGCGGCGGTCAGGCTCAGGGCAGCGAGCTGCACCCCTCCCCTGCAGGCCGGGCTCAGCTGGGGGCCCCAGACTCGATGTGTTTCTTGGGAGCAGACAGTGCTCTGGCTGGGGCCGGCTTGATGCTGCAGGTCAGCTAGGAGGCTCCGGGGCTGTGGAAACGCCGGCGAACGGTCACTGTCTCTTCAACGAGGATACCGCACCAGGGGGTGTTGTTACGTTAACGGGGTAACAGGTGCCGCTCTCGGGGTCTGCTCCCCCCTAGGCCTCTTCCTGGACACGCTGTGGTCATCCACACTTCAGTGTCCCAAGGTGTGTGTCATCCCCAACCTACCGCTGATCACGCTGAACACCAGCTCCATGCACGGTCCCTGTTAGGAGCGGGGTGTCTGGGGATGTTGACATCTAGCCCTAAGTGACGGCATCTGGGGAAAGGGCCTTTGGCGGGGAGTTAGTGACTTGCAGGAAGAGGCCAGGCCAGCTCCCTTCTGGCCGTGCGAGAACACAGTGAGAAGATGCCTGCCTCTGGACAGGAGGGAGGGGCCTTGATCCAGAACCCGGCCACGTGGCGCCTGATCTGGGGCTTCGGCCTCCAGCCGCGAGGAGCGCATTTCTGTTGTGTGAGCCGCTGGCCTGTGTTGCTTTGTTACAGCAACCGTAGCCGACTGAGACAGCCACTCAGCTAGCAGAGGCGGAGCCGAGTCTGCATTTCCAAGGCCCACCAGGGTCATTTGAACGCTTCTTTCCCAAGTGGAGTTAAGTCTTTCCCATCCAGGAAATAAGTTTTCTGTGTTGAACATCACCATCACTAGGCCCGTATCCTGCGATGACGGGTCCTGATGAGGCCCTGTCCCCAAGGGGCTGATTCCAGGAGGGCTCAGTAGGGGAGAAGACACACGTGCCTCGTGCAGCAGCGACCACGTGAGAGGTAAACACACGGCCCCTGAGGGCAGGAGCCTCCACGTCTCCCAGAGCCTGCCCAGTGGGGTCCAGGACTGCCTCCAGCCCCCTCAGCCCTGAGCCCTGCAGGTGCAGGCTGGGCCCAGGGCGACTGTGACCTGATCTCTGTCCAGGCTGGAAAGCAGGACTCATCCAGCCCACGCCCTTGGCCTCCCCACCCTTCCCTGGACAGAAACAGGTGAGAATAGACAGGTGCTCGCCATAAAGTAGTTCCTATTGCCCCGATCATTCAAAGAGGGAATGGCTGATCAGGAAAGCTGGCTAATCCCTCCTGAAGGCAGATATTCACTTAGGATGTATAGAAAACACTGGATGGGGAACTGTCGCCAGCGTTCCCTGGAGGAACTTCACATTTAATGGAAAAGAGACCACTCAATCCAGGATGAGGCTGAGAGCTCGTTGAGTGCAGCAAGAAAGAAACTGCCTCCTCTCGCTGTGGGTGGGGACAACTTCTAGGGCGTTCAGGGTCACACAGGAAACCTAGAACAGCTCACTGGTTCGGGACTCTGCAGAGGCATGGGATGGGTTAAGGGAGCAATCAGAGCGGTGAGCTCTAGGGAAGAGCAGCCCCTGAAACTGCTACTTGCCCTCAACTAAGCCTGAGAGGCAAAGGGTGGACCCCCGTGGGCTGCCCTCATGGGAGATAGTCACGAGAGGAAACTGCTCTTGCCAGGCATCCTGGGTGGAGCAGGGAGAGATCAGACAGGCAACCACTGGCTGATTGGTTTTGTTTTTGTGTGAGTATAGTTGGTTTACAGTGTTACGTTAGTTTCTGGGGTACAGCAGACTGGTTCAGTTATATCCGTATTCCTTTTCAGATTCTTTTCCATGAGAGGTTATTACCAAACTTCGAGGATAGTTTCCTCTGCTATGCGGTACGCCCTTGTTGGTTATCTGTTTTATTTATAATGATGCATGTACATTAATCTCAAGCTCCTGATTTATGCCTCTCCCCCTTCCACCTTTGGTGGCCTTAAGTTTCTTTTCTATGTCTGTGAGTCTATTTCTGTTTCATAAATAAGTTCATTTTTTAAAAGATTTCACACATTAAGGGAAAAGGCAACGGCAACCCACTCCAGTACTCTTTTGCCTGGAAATCCCATGGACAGAGGAGCCTGGTGGGCTGCAGTCCATGGGGTCACTAAGAGTCGGACACAACTGAGCCACTTCACTCTCACTTTTCACTTTCATGCATTGGAGAAGGAAATGGCAACCCACCCCAGTGTTCTTGCCTGGAGAATCCCAGGGACGGGGAGCCTGGTGGGCTGCCGTCTATGGGGTCGCACAGAGTTGGACACGACTGAAGCGACTTAGCAGCAGCAGCAGCAGCAGCAGCACATATAAAGGATTTGTAATAAATGATTTCTAATAATTATTTCACATGGAAAAATTTGTCTTTATCTGACTTCACTTAATATAATCTCTAGGTCCATCGTGTTGGTCCAAGTGGCGTTATTTCATTCTTTTTCAATCTGTTGACCAATCTGAAGCCATGAGCAAAGATGGGCAGGGATGAAGCTTGCGGGGTCAGAGGGCAGCCTCCCGAGACATGGAGCAGGGTGCAGAAGGGTCCAGAATGAAGTTGGGAAGGGACCAAAGGGCCCTTGAACTCTTCCTTTGGAAGACAAGAAGGATAAAGCACATTGGAGATGAAGTAGCCTTGCCTCCTGTGGGACTGGAAACCCCGAGCTGAAAGGTTAAAAATCTGCTCCCTGTCTCCTGACAGCAGCCTGAATCAATTTTCTTATACCAATTTTGAGGAATTCTTAGATCAGTTTTGGGGAAACTTGCTAAACCAGTTTACCTTGCTAAACCAATTTATATGATGCGACGCTCTTGTGAATACTGGTTCTCGTACCTTCGTCATTATAAACATCACCTGTGTGGATAGTAAAACCACTGCTCTCTGCTCGAGACTCCAGTTCAAGAGGGTTCAGAGGGCCCAGGAATCTGCATGTTGACATCATATCCGGGGGCGCTGAGCACTTCTGCGGCAGCACTTTGAGAAACACACTCAGTTGTTTCAAATAGTCTTTCTCATCATGTCAACTTGTTTCTGCTCTAGGGACTAAATCATTATTATTTCTTTTGTCCAAACATCTTTGGATGGCTATATTTGGAGACTAATTAAGTTCTGGCCTGGGCCAGTTTCTCTTCAGATAAGTAGACTAATTATCTTGACATTTCCTTGTAGATCCAATTTTCCAGCAACACATTCACTGTTTGTTTCCCTGTAAACTCCCCGAAAGGACTCTTCATCTGTTACATAACATCAAAGTAAAACAAATATTTCTGGCTTTCCTTTCCCGTTGTATATGTCATGGTTAAACCCAGGCCTCGTGGGTCTCCTGAATATGTCAGAAATTGTGGTTATTTTTGAAAAAATCAGTTTTGCCTATAACAACAATAATGGTATCCTTAACGTTTAAGCACAGTCTTTAAAAAAATTGATTCATAAAAAAATGACTTGAAATGGATTGATCAAATTAAAGTGAAAATGAGCAATGTGAATTTGGTTTAAATGATAAGCTCACCTGGGTTGTTCTTGATGCCTGTATCTTGAGGCTTCTAAAATTTTGTCACTTCAAGTGTAGAATTTGTTTTAATATTTTCAGGTAGAAATTATTTGGGAATGCAGCATGTAAATAGCTGCTGAAATGTTGCAGAAACCAGTAATTGAGAAACCAGGCGCCACACTCACAGGGCTGGAGAACTCACGTTTATTACATCAAGGGGGGCCAGAGACGTTAACACTCTAAGCTCTGAGCCCAAACAAAAAGGTTACAGTTTTAATAGGCCTTATAGGCAACCCTAGCTGCTGACAGGCTGGTTTAAACTAAGGGGTTTCGTGGCCACGCAGGGAACGGAGTCAAGACGGGGAGGGGATGCCGGACCTCTACCTGGCCAGGCATGATTAAGCAGGTTTGCAGGGGCTGGGCGATGGCAAAGCGCAGGACAAGGGTGAGTGAGATAAGCTCCAGTCCCTAGTATTGTAAGTCCCCACTTGCTGAGACTGCGTGACCTACGTGTTCCAGACCTTCTTACAAGGGGCAAGCTGAGTTACAGAGGCGGGAGGAGCAGGAGGTGATGTAAAATTTTACCTTTTCCTCTTCATTAAAAGCAAACAAACAAAAAAACAGCAAACAGAAGCAGCCACCATAACCTGGGCCTCCCTCTGTGTTACTCTTGCAGAGGCATGATTTTGCACCGAGGCAGGGGCACCCGCGGGTCGCTGGATGCGGCTCCTGATTGCCCCACCCAGGGGTCCAGACGGGCCCCTTCCAGCTGCTGCTCCCTCTCTGGTGTCACCAGATGCTTCTCCCCCTCCCAGGGCCCGAGGTTTTCTTCTGCTTTTCTCTTCAGCGCATTTTAAGTGTTTTGCTTCGCATTTCTTCTTGACCTTTTGCTTGAGCTGCTCCCTGTGCTGGGCTGAGTGTGACTGAGACGATCCCGTTTTCTAATCAGGGCACTTGCTTCCTCTGCTCTGCGAGCCCACTGGATCCCCTCTGGGTGTTTGCTTCTCTCCAGCACATCTGAACCGTGCTTCCTGGACTCTGAAACTTGGTGGTTGTTGCTTTCGTGCTCGTGGCTGTGCCAGAGGCAGAGAATTCCACTGAAATCCTGGGTTCAGTACAAATGGATTTATTTACAAAACAGAAAGAGACTCTTAGACAAGTAAACAAATTTATGGTCACCAAAGGGAAAGGGGGGAGCGATAAATTACGAGTTTGGGATTAAGAGATGCACACTCAGTTCTCTTCAGTTCAGT
The DNA here is from genome assembly GCA_006408695.1 of Aepyceros melampus. NCBI lineage: Eukaryota > Metazoa > Chordata > Mammalia > Artiodactyla > Bovidae > Aepyceros > Aepyceros melampus. The sequence continues at coordinate 25,002 of SJXQ01006465.1, forward strand.
CACTCAGTCGTGTTCAACTCTTTGTGACCCCATGGACCACAGCACACCAGCCTTCCCTGTCCATCACCAACTCCCAGAGCTTGCTCAGACTCATGTCCATTGAGTCAGTGATGCCATCCAACCATCTCATCCTCTGTCTTTCCCTTCTCCTCCCACCTTCAATCTTTCCCAGAATCGGGGTCTTTTCTGATGAGTCAGTTCTTCACATCAGGTGGCCAAAGTATTGGAGCTTCAGCTTCAGCATCAGTCCTTCCAATGAATATTCAGGACTACTGAAAACATGCTACTATATATAAAAATAAGTAACCAACAAGGTCCTACTGTACCGCAAAGGGATCTATACTCAATATTTTGCAATAACCTAGGAGGGAAGAGGGTTTCCCTGGTAACTCAGCTAGTAAAGAATCCACCTGCAATGCAGGAGACCCAGGTTCAGTTCCTGGGTTGGGAAGATGCCCTGGAGAAGGGATAAGCTTCCCACTGCAGTATTCTCTGGCTTCCCTGGTGGCTCAGATGGTAAAGACTCCACCTGCAATGTGGGAGACCTGGTTCGATCCCTGGGTCAGGAAGATCCCCTGGAGGAGGGCATGGCAACCCACTGCAGTATTCTTGCCTGGTGAATCCCCAGGGACAGAGGAGCCTGTTGGGCTGCAGTCTATGGGCTCACAAAGAGTCGGACACGACTGAGCAACTAAGCAGCAGCGTGACGGAAAAAAGACTGAAAAATCAGGGCTCTGTGTGTGTGTAACTGAATCACTCTGCTTACATCTGAAACTAACAGAATGCTGTAAGTCAGCTATACTTCAATTATCGAAAGGAAAACCATTCTAACTATAGCAGTGTGTGCCTGGCCTTCCCAAAGTCCCTAACTGTCCCTTCCCCCGGTAAACACATGTTTATTTTCTAAGCCCGTGAGTCTCTTTCTGTTTTGTAAGTAAGTTTATTTGCATAATTTCTTTTTAGAGTCCACATATAAGGGATGTCATACACCTTCTTTATCCGTTCCTCAGCCAATGGACAGAGGTTGTTCCCATGTCTTGACTATTGTAAACAGCACTGCAGTGAGTGCTGGAGTGCATATATCCTTTTGAGGCATGTTTTCCTCTGGATATATGCCCAGGAGTTACAGGGTCCTGTGGTAGCTCTCTTTTTAGTTTTTCAAGGAACTTACTTACTATTGGCCATAGTGGCTGTACCAATTTACATTCCCACCAAGGGTGTAGGAGGGTACCCTTCTCTCCACGCCCTCCTCATCATCTGTGGTTTGTGGACTTTTTGATGTTAGCCATTCCGACTGATATGAGGTGCTATCTCGTATTTTGATTTGCATTTCTCTAATAACTAGCAATGTTGACCATCTTTTCATATGACTGTTGGCCTCCTGAGTGTCCTGTTTGGAGAAACGTCTGGTCAGGTCTTCTGAGCATCTTCAAGGGCCTGCTGTGTAGCACATGGCGCGCGGCTCAGTGTTACGTGGCCAGCTGGGTGGGAGGGCGGCTGGGTGTTCAGACGCTCAGTCAAATCTGACTCGGCAACCACATGGACTGCAGGCTGCCAGGCTCCTCTGTCCAGGATGATTCTCGAGGCAAAGATACTGGAGTAGGGTGCCATGCCCTCCTCCAGGGGATCGTCCCGACCCGGGGATCAGGGATCGAGCCCAGGTCGCCCACGGTGCAGGTGCATCCTTTCCCGTCTGAGCCGCCAGGGAGGCCCCTGGGGGGAAATGGATGCATGTACGTGTATGGCTGAGTCCCTTCTCTGTTCGCCTGAAACCACCACAGCATTGCTAATTGGCTATACCCCAATTCAAAATAACAAGTTCAAAGTTTGGACAAAATAAGATTAGCGTCTGAGTGGAAAAAAGAGTCACATCTGCTAAAGTAGGTGTCAATAGATGATACATTTATCATGTAGAAATATTTGAAGAACTTTCAATGTCCTTTCCACTTGAATAAACTGTGAAATTTTTTTGGAAAAACAAAATCAACCACTCAATCCATGCTGGATTCTGGGGGCCTTGACTGTATGAGGGAGGTGGTGGGGGGCCTTGTGGGAGGAGCAGAGGCAGGAAGAGGAGGGGTCCCCCCACCCCCTGAGCGATCCTGTGACTCCCTCCCATGGACTGTGGAGGGCAGCCCCTGCTCGTTCGCTGCTGGGGATTTCCCTTCTGAGCCCCGTCACCAGCTCAGTGACCTGGGACCACGCAGAGCAGTGCTCTCTGCTTTGGTCCACTCGGGTTCCGTGGGCAGTTACTGGCCACTTACTGCCTTTGTTGTGCCGTTTATGAAGGACTCACCGAGATCGAAGTGTAAGGAAATGAGCCGGCAGAGCAGAAATAGGGGGTGTGCCTGCAACAGGCCGACATGATGGATGTTGATGGACGTGTGTCAGTTGCTAGATGTTATTTAAAAAGTGTTCTTGCCATCTTAAAAGTTGTTTGTTGTCCTCCCGAATGTGAAAAATACAAGGATTAGAAAGCTGTTACCATCCTGAGATGCACACACTGGTGATTCTGTAATTCGTTGCTACCTTCTACTTATAGTAAATGGTCCATGGTACATAAAAGAAAATTTATGTCAGTGGTGTTCATGATAATAAATATTAGAAAGAAAATACATTTAGACATTAGACTGGAGCCCTGTAATGAGAGGTCCCACGGTCGAGTTTGTGTGGTTTATTTTCTCTCAATAATTGCAATAGTTGTTATGTGGGTATTTCCCTTTTGAGGGTATTTGTTTCCAGCTTGGTCTGGTATTTGATTTGTTTTAAGGCACAGTGGAAGTAACCAGTCTTGGTCCTTCTTGGTGTACTTTTTCTGATGTCAGTGAATAAATTGAATAAGTAATTAATGCCTACCTTCTTCTAGAAGTTATTCTTCTATAGTTCTATTATTATTCTGAGTTATTCTTCTACTTCTTCTATACACTCCATGGAGTTCTCCAGGCCAGAATACTGGAGTGGGTAGCCTATCCCTTCTCCAAGGGATCTTTCCCACCCAGGGATCGAACCCAGGTCTCCTGCATTGCAGGCAGATTCTTTTACCAGCTGCCACCAGGGAACCCCAGAAGTTATCACAAGTGGCTTATAGAATCCTTCTCTGACTTCTCGTTGCATTTTGCATCCAACTCAAAATGCATAGCATCGCCTGCAAAGTAGGCCATGTTTTGTCCTTCCCTTCCCTTCAGCTTTGTTCTGGACACCACACGGCCGGCAGCCGAGCCGCGCTGAGCACAGGCCCACACCCTCTGCTCTGAGCTTTCCCCACGCAGGCAACCTTCCCAGGTGCCCACCTGGCTCCTTCCTGCACACCCTTCAACTCTGAAATGTCTCTTCAGAGAGCCCTTGCCTGCCGCCTGGCCCTGCCTCCCAGCATTAGGCCCCTCATAGCCCTTGGCTTATGGCACCCCACTCCAGTACTCTTGCCTGGAAAATCCCATGGACAGAGAAGCCTGGTGGGCTGCAGTCCATGGGGTCGCTGAGAGTTGGATACAACTGAGCGACTTTTCACTTTCATGCATTGGAGAAGGAAATGGCAACCCTCTCCAGTGTTCTTGCCTGGAGAATCCCAGGGACGGGGGAGCCTGGTGGGCTGCCGTCTATGGGGTCGCACAGAGTGGACACGACTGAAGCACCTTAGCAGCAGCAGCAGCCCTTGGCTTTCTGTCCATCGTCTGTGTCCCCAGGGTCATTTCCTTGGCCTGATGTCCCTTCCTACCAGCTGTGAGCCCCGGGAAGTGTCTCCTTACTTCGTGCATGGCCAGCCCCCAGGCTGTTGCACACGGAACACAGTTCCCCTTTGCGCTGTGAAATACTGTAGTGTGAAGCTGGATAACATGAAGCAGACAGCTGAACAGACGAGTGTGCCCGGAAGCAGCCCTACAGCCTCTGTCTGGGTCAGAAGAGAGTCCTGCCAGGCCTCCCCAGACCGCTGCCTTTCATCTCCCCTCCAACTGTGACTCCGCTCTCGCCGCTGAGTTATCCAGCAGCCTCATTTTTATGGAAATTCCTTTCTTGGTTGTCCTTGTAGACTCAAGTGTGCACGCTATGCTTGGGGTGCAATTTTGCCCAATATTGAACTATTTTTGTTGTGGAGTTGCTAAGCTGTGTCTGACTCTTGGCAGTCCCACTGATGCTTTTGAACTGTGGTGTTGGAGAAGACACTTGAGAGTCCCTTGGACTGCAGGGAGATCAAACCAGTCAATCCTAAAGGAAGTCAATCCTGAATATTCATTGGAAGGACTGATGCTAAAGCTGAAGCTCCAGTACTGTGGCCACCTGATGTAAATAACTGACTCATTAGAAAAGACCCTGATGCTGGGAAAGATTGAAGGCAGGAGAAGAAAGGGACGACAGAGGATGAGATGGTTCGATGGCATCACTGACTCAGTAGATGTGAGTTTGAGCAAGCTCCAGGAGATGGTGAAGGACAGGGAAGCCTGGCTTGCTGCAGTCCATGGGGTCACAGAGAGTTGGACAGGACCGAGAGACTGAACAATATAAGTCGTGTCCGACTCTTTGTGGCCCCATGGACTTAGCCCACCAGGCTCCTCTGTCCATGGGGTTTCCCAAGCAAGAATACTGGAGTGAGTTGCCATTTCCTACTCCAGGGGCTCTTCCCAACCCAGAGACCAAACCTGATCTCCTTCACTGGGAGGCAGATTATTCACTGCTGAGCCACGATGGAATGAAATTATTCAGCATGTATTCCTTAGTGTCTTTTCCATTTCACTCCCAGCTCTATTTGTGATTTTCCTTAGGACACTGCATGTAGTAGAAGGTTGGTATTTCCATTGAGGTATAACATTTCATTACATGGAATACACCCCGTGGCTGGCAAAATAATCATCTGCCCCACCCCAGAGATGTCCTCATCCCAAGCACCCAGACCTGTAGACACGTTAGTTTCACAGCAAAGATGAAGGTGGCAGATGGAATTACATGGTTTATCAGTTGCATTCCTGTGGTTCATAATTTCTCTGATGCTGTATGCCTTTCTGTAAGACTGAATTAATGGCAGTGCTGGCATAGACTATTCTCTTTTTCTTAATTGAAGTATAGTTGAGTTACAATATTGTGCTAGTTTTCAGGTGTACAGCCAAGCGAATCAGTTATGCACAGACATATATCTACTCTTTTTTAGGTTTTTTTCCCCGATACTACAAAGTATTGAGTAGATAGAGTTCCCTCTGCTATACATTGGGTCCTTATTAGTTATCTTTTCTATGTATAGGAGGATGCGTAGATCAGTCCCAGTCTGCCAATTTATCCCTCCCTCCTCTTCCCCCTTGGTAACCATGTTTGTTTTCTGCATCTGTAATTTATAGACCATTCTTGATTATAAAAATAGCTGTTACACATGGAGCTCCGGGAAAGAGCCATTCTAAGCCAGTTGTTGATGTTGTCTTTAAACTGTGTACTACTCTTTGCAGCCCCATGGACGGAAGCACACCAGGCTTCCCTGTCCTCCACTGTCTCCTGAAGTTTGCCCAAGTTCATGTCCACTGAGCCAGTGATGATATCTAACTATCTCCTCCTCTGTTGCCCCTTGCTTCTCTTGCCTTCAGTCTTTCCCAGCATGAGGGTCTTTTCCAACGAGTTGGCTCTTCATAACAACAAGACAGTGAACGCCTCGGGACAGCCCGCCCTCTCAAGTTGCTCAGATCACTGTCGCGCCAGCTGTCTGGGATGCATTTGCTTCAGCTTGAATTACTCACCTCCTGTCTCGGAGGGGGCACACTTGAGCATGGATAATAACAAGTGTGGGTTCTTGTGGGGATCTGTGAAGGTTAGGGTTGCTGAATTTCACTCAGCATTTCCCTGGAAAAAATAACTATGCATACTTATGGAAGAGCTGGTCTTTTCAAAGAAAGTTACACATCCAGGTAGCAAATTTGATATTTTGATACTATACATCAAGCATGTAGTTAAAATTTCCACCTCATTTTCAAGCGTGGGTTTGGCCATAAGATACTCCACACAGAGGAGCTGTGACTCGGGTCGTGAGCACAGAATGACTTCTGAGAACACAGTGCCGACGGGATGTTGGGCTGCTGGGCTGGTGTCTCTACGTGACATGTGTCAGCTTCTTTGTCCCCAAGTTTCAGGAATCAGCTCAGGCTAGATAGGTAAAATAGGAAATAAAGTATTTCATGGAGAAATAGAAGTGTGCTGATAAGTCTAAGGGGAAAATTTATTCAGGCCCCAGGAGAAAAATTAGGTCAAGAAATTCAAAACCAGCGGAACTGCTCTCTCGTGGCTCCTTGTCTCTGTGTCTTGGTCTCATTCACTCCTCGCGCTCCATCAGCCGCTTCTGTCTCCTGCAGAGTCCTTGCGCCACACGGGAGCAGACACTCCCCACCCCCATGCCTCCTCCCTGCTCGTGTTTCATGACAAAGGCAAGAATAAATCGGAATATTGTTACAGAGTCCGAACTCGTAGTGCTTGCCACAGGACAGGTCAGTAATTTGGGAAGCTAGTTGCTGGGGAAAGGCGTGAAAGTGAAAGTCGCTCAGTCATGTCTGACTCTTTGCAACCCCATGGCCTATACAGTCCCAGAAGATCCCTTCTCCAGGGGATCTTCCTAACCCAGGGACTGAACCCAGGTCTCCTGCATTGCAGGCAGATTCTTTACCAGCTGAGCCAACAGGGAAGCCCAAGAATACTGGAGTGGGCAGCCTATCCTTCTCCAGCGGATCTTCCCGACCCAGGAATTGAACCAGGGTCTCCTGCATGGCAGGCGGATTCCAACTTTATTTGGAAAACCAATTGATCAAGAAGATGGAGAACTAGTGTTCCAAAGAACCATCGTGGCTGAGACAGAATTCGGGCTGAGAGAGAATTCGGGATTCTTCAGCACTGAAAGGGGAGGGAGTAAATTCAGGCATTTCCTGGTTCTGGTCAGCCTCCTGAGGGGATGTGTCAATCACTTCCTTCCTGTGGTCATCCATAGGTGGGCTGGTAAGGATGTTTCCTGTGAGCTAAACAGAGGTATTTGAGCATCTTGCTCATTACCTGCAAGACAAGGTTCCCAGAGATGGGCCATTGTGTAGAATTTAAGCTTATAGGCAACATCGTTGCAGTGATGAACTTGTAACAGAATACAGAGATTCTTCCCTGTTACAATATTTTAACCCCATCCCTAAAATCCTGCGGCAGAATTCTGACCCAGGTTGGGCCAGTCACTTGAGGCTGGGGCGGGGCATGGGGGGCTGCAGAGTGCTTGAGGGAGCACCATGGGTGGGGGAGAAGGGCAGTTGGGATAATTTCTCAAAAGGAGTCTGTGTACCTTGATAGAAGACTGTATCCGGGGGCAAGCCCTTTTGAAAAATTAAGCTAAATTATTTTAATCTCTGTCATTGGACTGCTGGTGATTCTTGTCTTTGAGACTTGTTTGTTATTTAATAGTAAATGACGGCCTGCAGAAATTTTTGACATCAGGAAGTGAGATGTTGAGCTTGCTTAAAGGCTGCCCAGTGTAGGAAGCTTGTCTTAAAATTGCCTGTGGGTTTCAGTGAGTCAAGGCAAAGGCAGACATTATCTAAAATGCTTTTAAGACATCATTATCATACACCGCAATGTGAGATACAAATGCTCAATTTTAAATTCTGCAACTTAATTTCATAGCCATGTTTTTTACTGAAAGAGGTTTCTCTTGAGCATGATATATTGTGAAACTTCTTCTGACCTTGATTGTATCACAGTGCCTTACTTTTGTGATTTATGGAGCAACATGATGCCTTATAAAACAGTCTATCAAAACAGGTCCAAGTCAGACTAAGCTGTGAAGTTTGGAAAGTTGCCAGCCAAAATCTCAACCTTCTCTGCCCACCGAAGCCGAATGAAAAAACGGAGAGAGAGTTTGGAGGAAACAGAAAGGTGGCTTTTACTCTCAGCCGCTGAGAGGGGAACTCAGTGGGCTTATGTCTGCAGAACTGTGCCCCCAGCCCATGAGGCAGCTAGGGGCTTGTATACGGCAAGGGCTGCTAGCCAGGAGTCGGCGATGGGAACAAAGGTGATGGGAGCTTGATTTCTTCCTCATGCACTGTTTCAAAGTCAGTCACACATGGGCATCCGTAGCCCAGTCTTAGGGTCTGGTGGTTTGGTGGCTCTGCGACCTTCTTTCTGCTGTGTAACAACAAGGGGAAGCATGTTGTCAGGGTAAACACCAGATAGGGGATACATTTAGCATAGAGTCAAAGGAGAAAATGTGAATTGTAGCTCCTGCAGAGTTGGGGGCCGGGAAGGCAGACTCAGTTACAGACATGCAGAATTAGGAGCAGTTACAGCCACGAAATTAAAAGACGTTTACTTCTTGGAAGGAAAGTTATGACCAACCTAGACAGCATATTCAAAAGCAGAGGCATTACTTTGCCAACAAAGGTCTGTCTAGTCAAGGCTATGGTTTTTCCTGTGGTCATGTATGGATGTGAGAGTTGGACTGTGAAGAAGGCTGAGCGCAGAAGAATTGATGCTTTTGAACTGTGGTGTTGGAGAAGACTCTTGAGACTCCCTTAGACTGCAAGGAGATCCAGCCAGTCCATCCTAAAGGAGATCAGCCCTGGGATTACTTTGGAGGGAATGATGCTGAAGCTGAAACTCCAGTACTTTGGCCACCTCATGCGAAGAGTTGACTCATTGGAAAAGACTCTGATGCTGGGGGGGATTGGGGGCAGGAGGAGAAGGGGACGACCGAGGATGAGATGGCTGGATGGCATCACGGACTCGAGGACGCGAGTCTGAGTGAACTCCAGGAGTTGGTGATGGACAAGGAGGCCTGGCGTGCTGCGATTCATGGAGTCGCAGAGTCGGACATGACTGAGCGACTACACTGAACTGAAAGTAAAAAAAAAAAAAAAAAGGACTTCCCTGGTGGCTCAGATGGCAGAGAAGCCTCCTGCAGTGCAATAGACCTGGGTTTGATCCCTAGATTGGGAAGATCCCTGGAGAAGGGAATGGCAACCCATTCCAGGATTCTTGCCTGGAGAATCCCATGGACAGAGGAGCCTGGTGGGCTACGGTCCACGAAGCTTTGAAAACTAAGAATGTTCAGGCCTGCTCGCTGTTTTCTTTGTCTTTGTTCTCAGAGAAAGGAAAAAGAAAACCTTAGTCCTCTTTTTTTCCTTTTCACTGCAACAGGAATAACAACGTTTTGAATTAATTTCATAAAGAAGCTGTCAGACACTGTCAGTTAAACTAAAGAGCATAAAATTATTTCAGCTCTGCTGTTGAATTTGTGGGTAAAAATAATGAAAAAAATTTTAAAGACAGATAATTACAGTCAATATTTTGCCTGTTTTTTCTTCTTCATCTAGGAGAGCTTATAGGATAAGGAGCCTGCTCTGCAAACATTACTGCTGAGCTACAGGTAGCAGGCGTGTGCATGCACGCTTCGTCACTCAGTCGTGTCCGACTCTTTGCGACCCCACAGACTGTAGCCCTCCAGGCTCCTCTGTCCATGGGATTCCCCAGGCAAGAACACTGGAATGGGTTGCCATGCTCTCCTCCAGGGGCTCTTCCCAGCCCGGGGTTCAAACCCAGGTCTCCCGCATTGCAGGTGGATTCTTTACCAACTGAACCACCAGGGAAGGCCAGGCGGAGGATGGCAGCTGCTCTAATAGAGGTGGATTTGAATTTAAAGGGCTGTGCCCTCAGACAGCAATGCTATGGTAAAGTCACGTTAAGTCAAATAGTCAACTTCAGAATTTCCAAGTTCATAGGAGGAAAGGAGAGTAGATCCCAGCTCAGTCATAAGGCTGGCAAAGAATGCGGTGGAGGACCCAGAACAACCTAAGGATTGGGGTGTCTGTGTAGTCTAAAGGAAGACGATGAAGAGAGAGCGTCAAGGGGAAGGAGGGCCACCTGACTGTGGGTCAGATACCCGGGGCATGACAGCTCCTCTCTATCACTAAGACAACGATGATTCATAAGGAACCATCAGCCCTAGAAAGAAGGGCCTGTCAACCAAATGTAACCTCAAATTAGTGAAATCAGCAGAAGCCTTTTGAAGGGTAAGACTCTGCCCTCCAACACGAGCCCTGCCCACTGCTCACGCATCATTGGATGTTTCTGTCTTTCAGGAGTGGCTGCCAGGCCCCCCAGCCCTGTAGGAAGTTGAGAGTCACTGGTGGCATCAGCGTCAATCAGCATCTCAAGGTCACAGCACTCAGCCATCCCTCACACTCACAACTAGCAAGGATGCCCAGAGGACTCAGAGGACTCATGCGAGCTGTCACGGGAGGGGGTGTTCCAGGGAGTGGAGAGTCCCCCTTGTGAAGGATGCCCGGTCTCCATGGGGCTGCCGTTCACGTCTATCCTCTGGGGGCCTTTAAACTATCAGTGACCTAAGCCTGGGTCTAGTGATATCCCATCTTTGGTTTCCATTTTGGGAGCCAGAACCAGTCTTCTAGCCTTAGTTTTCTTCTGAAAGCTGCTTGATGATAGAAGATGAAATTGATTAGCTCAAAGATGGATTATTCTGAGAAAAATAATTGAATTCACTTCCTCCTTCCCTGGTGAGTGGGCCATCTGGTTGACCTCTCTGCCTTCAGCAAAGGGAAATAAAACATGCAGCGGCCAGCTGTCCCCGTCGCAGCCGGCGAGGCCTGGACCTCAGCTGTCGCTGTGGGCCCTGCCCTCCTCCCCTGCCCTCCTTCCACCACCCCCAGCGCTCCTGCACTTGCGGTTTCCTGTGCTCTCATCTCCTGGAATGGGGAGCTGCTTTAAGACAACCCCTGGGGTCCTGCATAAGTCAGCCTCCAGCCTCATCTCTTCTTTTTAAATGCTTTTTTAATGTGAACCGTTTTTTTTTTCTTTCCATTTCTAAAGCCTTTATTGAGTTTTGTTACAGAATTGCTTCTGTTTCCTGTTTTGGTTTTCTGGCTGGCAGGCATGTGGGATCTTAGTCCCTGACCAGGGATTGAACCCACACCCCCTGCATGGGAAAGTGAAGTCTTAACCTCTGGGCCACAGGGAAGTCCTTCCAGTCTCACTCCTGCTGGCTGTCCCTGTGTCCCTTTAGCCACATTGCACACAGCACCCAAGGCGAGGTGGTTGTTGCTGCATCACTGTGGTGGAGTCTCTTAACTGCAACCTACATCGCCCTACTCCAGGGCCCCAGCAGAAGTTAAAGTGCTCATTTCCCCTCCAACAACTGCCCTACTCCGGGGACCCAGCAGAAGTGAAAGTGCTCATTTCCCCTCGTTGGAGCTTCCGGTGTGAAGAGAGTAGATGAAGGAAATGTGGTCTCTGCACCCTTTACCTTCTTTATCCAGGACAGGAAGTTTTGTGTGCTTTTGTTTCCCCGTATCACATGTCAGGTGTTGCCCAGACATTGTCTGGATCACAGTCAATAGTAACACAACGTTGATCAGGTTTCTGTACCATCTGTAAACGTTAACGGGCTTTCAAACACCTGTGCATTTATCCTCTGACAGCCGCACTCTAGATTCTTCATCCCCACCCTTCCTTTCTTTTCTCCACCTTTGCAGTCTCAGTGTCTCTTTTTTAAATAATTACCCCTGAGCTTTCATTTGATTCTCTACTCCTCATCAGAAGACAGAGGTGTGATGAAGGTACATGGAGCTCAGGACGGGATAAGATGCTGCAGACTGGGACTTCCCTGGCCGTCGAGTGGTTTAAGAGTCTGCTCTCTGAAAGCAGAAGACACAGCTTCAGTCCCTGGTCAGGTCTCTAAGATTCCACATGCTGCTCAGCACGGTCAAAAAAAGTAAAAGAGATGTCAGATTTTCGCAGAGAGAGGAGAGGGCCTCTCTAGCAGACCTGCTGTAAGGGCCAGGTGGTCCCTGCAGGAGTCAGCATCCAACAGAGTCTTTTCTGAATCAGTTCACAGGACATCGTGGGATCTGTAACTAATGTTGTGACCTTGGCAAAGAAAATATCAAGCTCTGATTAGGAACTGCTAAGATAATAGCACTCTGGAAAGATGAATTTTATATTTAAAACAACCAGATGACCCAGGAAAAGGTTGTTTGGTTTTAGTGCTTTGTTTTCTTTCTGTCTGAGCTAAAAATAAGTATGAGCAACAGTTACGTCACGAGGTGCAAGCGAATTGGCAGCCTAAGATGTCAGTTTGCATTAGGCTTTTAGGACCGATTGCTATTTATGGCATAGTTCATGCAATCAGACTTACATTAACGCTTTACTTTCTGCATCAGTCAACAGTTGCGTCTCTGACAGATGTGCAGGCAAATACCAAAGCTCCTTCTCATAAAGGCATCCGTGGGTTCACTCATCTGTCCCGCCCACAGTCCCCGGGTGCTGTGGGGCCCTGGGTTTTGAACCAGGCATCGTGATCATGAACATCAGGATAACTTCCTTAAGTGGCCTGCAGCCCGCAGATGGCACCCGCGGGGAATGCGCCATTGAGTAGTGCAGCAATGTTGCAGAAGAGCATTTACAAAGTGTTGCGTTTGTGTCCATTTGGAAAGAATAATGGATTCTGCCGGTGAAACCAGGCAAAGCTTCCTGAAATGTCAGAGATGCTATTTTAGCTGACAACTAAAGAATGCGAAGGGATTTGCCTGTTGCAATGAGGCTGGAGAGGAATGTCAGGAAAGGGAAATCAACCATGTGTGCAAAGCTGCAGAGGGTGTGGGTGGGGTGGGGATGGGGACAGGGCAGGAGGTGGCTCCAGGGGCAGTAAGTTGTGAGCAGAGAGTGGGAGGCTTAGCTCAGAGGTGGAGGGAAGGAGGGGACTTTGTAGTGAGGTGCCCATCGCTTGAGCACAGAAGCCAGGCTCCTCAGAGAGGGCTCCAAGTGTAGGAGGGGCATATAAAGGTGTCCCCATTGCGTATCTCTGCTCCGAATAGCACTGTTGACTGGCATTTTCTATCACGTGGCCTTCTCACGATGGGTGCCACTGCCGCCTGGGACACCCCTCCATCGCCCCTCCTAGTAGGTCCCTTCTGGGCACACCCTTGCTTCCTTGCTCTTTGCCCTCCGTGTAGCAGCTCCCCTGGGGGTCCTCTCGTGGGAGTCTGGTTCACGCCCTGTGGAGCTCACATGCCTTGCCCTTAAAGGAGACGCCAAAACCCGTGCTGTGGCGTCCAGACCCTGCTTTCCTGCCTGCCCACGCCCGCCCTCCTTGCTCAGCATGGTCAGCCCACTCACATCCCCGTGGCCCCCAGGCTGCTGTCTCTGCTGCACTCCACTCCAGAGCGCACACTGCCTCTTCCTCTCCCTGAGTTGCTTGCCCTCAGGTGTCAGCCGTGTCTTACTCTGTCTGGAGCAGCTATAACACCGCCACAGACCAGGTGGCTTAAACACAGATTTTTCTCTCACGGTTCTAGGGACTGGAAGCCCAGGGTCAGGGTGCCAGCTGCTGGGTCTGGTGAGGGCCGTCTCCTTGGGTTGCAGCCAGCCGCCTTCTTTCTGTCCTCACATGGCCTTTCCTGCACGTGTGCAGGTGAAGACAGTGGGGAGGCAGCTTTCTTGGTGGGTCGGTCTGTTTATTGTTTGTCTCCTGTCCCTACACTAAGATACAAGAAAGGAATATGGAAAAAACGAAGGCTGTTGGACTGGTCGAGTTGCTAACAATGCATAGCAAGTTCACAGAACAGGGCCTGGCAGCGTAAGCCTTGGATAAATACTGGATGGATGGATGGGTGGATGGGGGATTTGTTCACCTTCTCAGGCCAGTGTTTAATGGTAAATTAAATTTTATTGGATCTCCAAGGTATGCATGTGGTACCAAACAGAACAAGGAATATATTACAGCCTCAGTCTCATCATTCTAGGCAAAAAATACATAATGATGTTGAGAAATGCACTACCGAAGCTCAACATTGCAGGGGAAAGTTGCCCTTCTCGAGAAACGGAACAATTTTGCTCAAATTTTTGATAATTCACTTCCTACACGTTAAGATGAGGAAGTCTGAATTTGGGATGCCAAATCAGGTGCTCAGGTTGGGTGTTCACTGTTACTCTGCATTCCAACTCAAAAACCAGATCTCTGTTGTGGTTATTATTAAATACCCGTGCGAGAGTTCAATATGCGCACACATCAGTACTGGAGGAAGACGGAAACATGGAAACTCTCGTTCTTTTGGGCTAGTGAGGTTGTTCGTGTGTCTTTCCTCTTTGTTTCCTATGGTTATAATAGCGATATTGTTTGTGTAGTTTAAAAAGTTACTTTTGAAAATAAAATTCGGAATTTAGTAAGGACGGCCTGCTTTCCTGAGGGTGAAATGACACTGCTTTTTAAATGGAAGAGTGTTGCCTGAAAGACAGCGTGATGCATCTGTCCTTAAGAAATGGCATCAATGATCCAGAGTCACCTAAGCAGATGCTGCTGCCAACACCTGTTTGCTTATATTATTGTGCATTCTTCCATCTAATCGGAGAAGGCAATGGCAGCCCACTCCAGTACTCTTGCCTGGAAAATCCCATGGATGGAGGAGCCTGGTGGGCTGCAGTCCATGGGATCGCTAAGCCAGACACGACTGAGCGACTTCACTTTCACCTTTCACTTTCATGCATTGGAGAAGGAAATGGCAGCCCACTCCAGTGTTCTTGCCTGGAGAATCCCAGGGACGGGGGAGCCTGGTGGGCTGCCGTCTATGGGGTCGCACAGAGTCAGACACGACTGAAGTGACTTAGCAGTCAATAGCAATCCATCTAATAATATGTACTGAATTGGTTTTCTCTGCAAACTCTTTCCTTAGCCCAGTGAGCGTGAAGGGGCAGAGCCTTTGACCTGTTTCTGAGCTGTCCTGACCCTCATTCGTTTTCCCACTTGCAGAGCCATCTCAGCATCTTTCTTTCCCATGCCCTCTGTGACCATAGAAGGTACCCTGTGTTCAAAATTTTCAAGATCTCTCCTCTCCACCTTCTTTCCTGGCCGGCCCTCCTGCATCCTTGTGAGCTGTTCATCTACCTTCCTCACTTTATGGTGAAACAGCCTGTTCTGTCATGAGCAATGCAAATGGTTAGAAATTCTGAAGTCTTGTTTGTTTGTTTTACATAATTTTGTCTGGTGAAATTTTCTCTTGACTGCAAGTCTGCCTTCTACAGCTCTGCAGAAGTCTTTTCTCTCTTGCATGTGATCCTTCAAATAGAGACTCTAACTATTTGATTTTTGAGGTTGAATTCTTCCCTTAGCCTTGCTACATATGACGTTTTGCAGTGTCTCTGTCTTTGGTCCTCTTTATGGACGTACTCTGTCCATCATTATCTCTAACGATATTCAGCCCAGACTTGGACACCCTACTGTGAGTGTACTTGGGCCAGGGAAAGGTCCACTGGAACATCACTGCAACATTCATTCAATTGCATTTTTTCAAGTAAGTTAGTTATGCTCCTGGCCACTCAAGAAATTGATGCAAAAAAATTTGATGCAAACTAAAAGTCTTAGTTGTTTTTTTTTAAGTCTCTGTGCACTATTTTAGTTGTTTTTTTCATATAAACTTCTACCAGTGCATCTAATATTAATCAGTTCAGTTCAGTCGCTCAGTTGTCTCTGACTCTCTGTGACCCCATGAATCGCAGCATGCCAGGCCTCCCTGTCCATCACCAACTCCCGGAGTTCACTCAGACGCACGTCCATCGAGTTGGTGATGCCATCCAGCCATCTCATCCTCTGTCATCCCCTTCTCCTTTTGCTCCCAATCCCTCCCAGCATCAGAGTCTTTTCCTTTTTTTATTTTTTCAGAGTCTTTTCCAATGAGTTAACTCTTCCCATGAGGTGGCCAAAGTACTGGAGTTTCAGCTTTAGCATCATTCTTTCCAAAGAACACCCAGAACTCATCTCCTTTAGAATGGACTGGTTGGATCTCCTTGCAGTCTAAGGGACTCTCAAGAGTCTTACACAGTTCAAAAGCATAAATTCTTCGGCACTCAACTTTCTTCACAGTCCAACTCTCAATCCATGACCACTGGAAAAACCATAGCCTTGACTAGACGGACATTTGTTGGCAAAGTAATGTCTCTGCTTTTGAATATGCTATCTAGGTTGGTCATAACTTTCCTTCCAAGGAGTAAGTGTCTTTTAATTTCATGGCTGCAGTCACCATCTGCAGTGATTTTGGAGCCCCCCAAAATAAAATCTGACACTGTTTCCACTGTTTCCCCATTTTGCCATGAAGTGATGGGACCAGATGCCATGATCTTCGTTTTATGAATGTTGAGCTTTAAGCCAACTTTTTCACTCTCCTCTTTCACTTTCATCACGAGGCTTTTTAGTTCCTCTTCACTTACTAAATATGCTATCTAGGTTGGTCATAACTTTCCTTCCAAGGAGTAAGTGTCTTTTAATTTCATGGCTGCAGTCACCATCTGCAGTGATTTTGGAGCCCCCCAAAATAAAATCTGACACTGTTTCCACTGTTTCCCCATTTTGCCATGAAGTGATGGGACCAGATGCCATGATCTTCGTTTTATGAATGTTGAGCTTTAAGCCAACTTTTTCACTCTCCTCTTTCACTTTCATCACGAGGCTTTTTAGTTCCTCTTCACTTACTGCCATAAGGGTGGTGTCATCTGCATATCTAAGGTGATTGATATTTTTCCCGGCAATCTTGATTCCAGTTTGTGCTTCTTCCAGCCCAATGTTTCTCATGATGTACTCTGCATAGAAGTTAATAAATGTGTTTAAAACAAAATTTCAAATCTGAAATTATTCTTATTAGAAATAAGATTTAAAAGATAGCCATTGTTTGAGCTGATAAAGACAATACCACTAATTTAATTATTCTCTGTCTTCAGAAAGATTGATCTTGAGTATGAAATTGTTCAAATTTTGGATGGTGACTCTGAATTTGACCTGAACAGTATCTGAGAAATGTCTGCTTTGGGTCTGTGAGAGGTCAGCTCATCTGATAGCATAAGGAATGCACTACTGCAAGATGTACGCTCCACATTCTTAGTGACAAGGGCTGGTTTCCTCTGTAAACTCAGGTGAAATGAAAAGCTGCCCAATCAGTGAGATCTGATCACTTCTTGTCATTGGCCAGTGATTTCCTCGCATAGAAAACGCTCTCCAATAGGAAAGGAGATTGACTCAGTATACCTTTTTGTCATAATTTCATGCTTATATTTAGTCTTTTTTTAAATGCTGAAAACCGCTTTTTAATAGGCAGATTAAGTTCTCCATGGAGCCTAAGAATGCTGGTCATAATTTCTAAAAGCTGTAGCTCTCTTTCCTGCTCAAGTTATGGTGGTCCTCAAACCTGGATGGCCAGTGTTAATTCAGTTCAGTTCAGTTCAGTTAGATTTCTTTGGAAGGAATGATGCTAAAGCTGAAATGCCAGTACTTTGGCCACCTCATGCGAAGAGTTGACTCATTGGAAAAGACCCTGATTCTGGGAGGGATTGGGGGCAGGAGGAGAAGGGGGCGACTGAGGATGAGATGGCTGGATGGCATCACGGACTCAATGGACGTGAGTCTGAGTGAACTCTGGGAGTTGGTGATGGACAGAGAAGCCTGGCGTGCTGAGATTCATGGGGTCGCAAAGAGTCGGACACGACTGAGCGACTGAACTGAACTGATGGTTTTTCCAGTAGTCATGTACAATGTGAGAGCTGAACCATAAAGAAGGCTGAGCACTGAAGAATTGATGCTTTTGAAGTGTGGTGCTGAAAAGAGTCTTTAGAGTCCCTTGGACAGCAAGGAGATCAAACCAGTCAATCCTAAAGGAAATCAGTCCTGAATATTTATTGGAAGGACTGATGCTGAGGCTGAAGCTGAAGCTCCAATACTTTGGCCACCTGATGCAAAGAGTTGACTCACTGGAAAACACCCTAATGCTGGGAAAGATTGAGGGCAAGAGGAGAAGGGGGCAACAGAGGATGAGATGGTTGGATGGCAAAACCAACTCAATGGACATGAATTTGAGCAAACTCTGGAGATAGTGAAGCACACGGAAGCCTAATGTGCTGCAGTCCATAGGGTTGCAAACAGTCGGACGTAACTTAGTGACTGAAGGTCAAAAAAAAAACATGGCTAGTGTTTTAAGGAACACATTTTAAGGACTCACAAAAGTCCTTAAATTGAAAGTGTTTTGGGTTATTCACTCTCTAATTTATCTTGGTATAAAGTATTTATCCTTTTAGAGCCTCAGTGAATTGCTCCATGAAATGAGGATAATGTTTTCTTTACTTTGAAAAATTGTTTGGCCTGATCAATTAAAATAATAGCAGTGATAATGTTTTAAAAAGTCATGATGCTCTCTACTTATATATCATTATTATTCATAATAACATAATACAAGGTTTTACTTAAAATCATTTTTATAATGTATAACAATTATTCCCTACTTGTGTACAGTCTCAAAAACATGCATAGGACTGACTCTGGCCCTTGCCAAGAGGAAAGTGTAGATAAATAAGGACTCCAGGTCACTGTAGACTTTCACTTGTGCCTGCATCTAGATTAGACTTTCCAGAGTTCTTTGAGTTATCGAAAAACCTGGATAAATGCAAGATCTCTTCCGGACTCTGGGACTAGATCTGAGCAAATTCCCCTTTATAAGCTATTTTTCCCTCTCTCTCCTACTTTACCTTTGTCTGTAACACTTTTAAGCAATAACACAGATAAGTGGGTTGAGGTGGGATAAAGAATGGAAATCATTTTTAGTAAGCTGCTGCCTTTTAGACATAATCTGAACCCCAGATCCTTTCCAGAGGGAGACACAGAACTAAACATCTCAGTCCTAACTGTTGATTGCTAAATTGTTTGGTGTTTCTCTGTATTGCAAATAAATGATTTTATTATTACTTAATAAAATGCTTTTTTATTTGGCACCTTGTCTTCTTTTGCCTGTGTTTGTCGAGGTTACATTACTTAGAATCACTTTTTGCTTGTTAATTCACCAAACATGGATCCTTTATCTCCCCACTGATTCTCAGCATTCTAGGGGTCTTATTACACATATTGTTTCCTGCACCATCCACCAGCCTTGACAAAGAATAGATGCACAGCTGGAAAAGAGATTATTAAGGAATGTGTTTTTAAATGAACCATAGATTCTACATGGAAAATAAATCTTCATAAACTATGTGTTCATTTGAGTCTGTAGAATTTTGAACCGTTTTACTCTGCCTTACAAAGAAAAACAAGATCTCTCTGAATGTTTCTGGCAAAGGCAAGTAGCTGTAAGCTGTTAGCTATCAGCCTCTGATAAACCTGACACTACCCCAGGTTGGTTATATAATCCACCACTCCCCAGTCCTGGAGACAGTTCCACCTTTACAATCTGAGTCACGTTATGCTGCCATCAACAAAACCCGCCAGGCAAGATGGTGACCTGGGCAGAGCTAAGATTACAAGAACAGGATCATTTTCTGTTTTGTTTTAACTCCATTGTGAGGATCACAAGTGTCAGGTTAGAGTCTTTGGTGTTGGGGCTTTTCTGATAACCCCATCACAGCCCAAACTAACGAGTCCCTTCTGGGCTTTATTCCAAGGAACCACCAAAGAATTAGTAGCAACAGCAACATCTTGGCAAAAAAAGAGTCTTGAATCAGCCTTGGCCAACAAGTGGGACTTCTGTGGGCTAGTCCTGCCTGTGAACCACTATGATGGGTGCATTTTCATTTCCTTTGCCTTCCTGACCATGACTAAAACCCTTGGATGTGAAATGTATGGAATGCATTTGCAGAAGCAGCAGCAGGTCTTGAAACCTAGAACTGTTTCCACAGGAAATGAGAAAAGAACATGCTAAAAACAAAAATGTATTAAGTGAGGAGAGGAAGAAATAATTCTACACCCTGGATAGGGCCTTTTTTTTTTTTTTTTTACAAATTCTCATAAATATTTTGAAAGCAGATATGACTTTCAGTTTCTTCCTTCCAGCGGGGAAAAAATAATATCCAGTTGTACTTTCTATTTTTCTGCTTTTTCCGAAAAGTTTGGCTTAGGCCCTGGGCTCATTCAACAAGGATTGATATGCCTCCAAAATAATAAAGCATAACCAGCATAATATGACTGCTCAATAAAAACAGCTGTGTAGACTTTGAAAGAGACAGTATTGTTTTATGCAAAGGCTTCAGATTTTAAAACAGGTCTAAGAATATCCCCAGGGCACTTCTGGGGAACTCAGGAAATAGAGGCCTAAAAAGGTGTGAGCTGGTCAGGAGATGTCAAGGGCTGGGCCTACTCAAGGTAACCCAATTCCATTAAAATGTAACTAATACATCCTGGATCCTGCAGAATATATCAAGGCTAGCGAAAAAATGAGCCTTGCTCTGATGAAATCTATGGCTTGGTAGCTGGAAGAAGCTGTGGGGTGGTGGAAGGGAATATATTACCCAGGAAATATTTCCAAGCAGTTAGAATTAGACTCAAAGGTTCAATTAGGTCAAGAAGCACACATGTCTGAAAATGGAGTTTCAAAATACCTCAACCTTCTGAGAGACCTCTGGATCTTCCTCCTACTGTGATTTCTTTGCCTCATCACCATGGAACTCGATTCCTCCCCTTGAGATTCACCTTCGTCACTGAGCATTCCTTGTTAACAGCACCTGGCTCCAATCTTTCATGCCTTCTGGCTCAGCTGCCTAGTAAGAATGGCTATTCCTAGTTCCGTGTTTACACACCAAGGGGAGTTTTACATATTTCTTCAGCAGCTGTACATGTTTGAGAAGGTACATCTGCTTGTCTACCTTTCACATAGATGGTAAATTTATTTAAAAATGAAAACTGTATCCCTTTCCTCGGAATGTCCCACATCTTCCCGTAAAAGTGTTGGATACTTTGCAACCTCATGGACTATAGCCTGCCAGGCTCCTCTGTCCTTGGGATTCTCCAGGCCAGACTACTGGAGTGGGTTGCCATGCCTTCTTCCAAGGGCTCTTCCCCACTCAAGGATCAATCCGGAGTCTCATGCATCTCCTGCACTGCAGGCAGATTCTTAACAACTGAGCTATTGGGGAAGCCCCATTGGCTACTTAGATATTTATAAATCTATTTTTCTAATGTTAACCAATACTTATCACAGAAACCAAAGTTTGAGTTATTTTCTATCCTCCATATCCTAATTTACTTGAATCAACTCTGTGTTGACTCTGAGAAACTTTCTCTAGGGGTGGTGGTCAGACACATTTGACAGGTTGGAGACACATAGTCTTGGAAGAAATTGAGTCAGTCAAGTCACACCCTCTCCAAAATAATGACTCTGGAGAAAAACTCTTCTATAGGGTTCTAAGAAGAATCTTTCTACTCCCAGATCAGATTAGGCATATTTAATGTTGACATGAGTTTAGTGGGGGAGAGGGGGGTGTAAATATGACACATATGATCAGTCAGAACTTGGCAAAATTTAGTTCCTCACTTTCTTCTCTCTTGTAAAGGAAGTGTTTACCACACATTGAATTAAAAGAACTTCATGAACATGAAATAGAGTCCACAGGGAAACAAGGAGTAACCAACTGAGCCTTATCCACAATACTTGGACAAAGCTTTGTCAGAGGAAAGCCATTTCTCCTCAGGCTGTTTTAAAGCATGGCTGGACAGCAAAGGGACTCAGCTGCACATATTCACCGAAACTACCACAACACTGTTAATTGGCTATACCCCAATATGAAATGGTTTGGTATTAAAAATATATTTTAAAAAAATTTTTTTAAGTAAATAAAGTATGCCTGGAATTCTTTGACATCCCCCTCCCATCCCCAGTCACCATCACCAAGGTATGAGGTCTGTTCTTCTCCACTTGAATTTGGGTGACTTTCTGACAGGATTGACCAACAGAATAAGCAGAAGTGACTTCCAGGACTATGTCACAGAAGGTCATGTGCCTTCCATCTTTTCTTTCTTTCTTTCTTTTTTTTTTTTTTTTGCTGGAAATACATTCATAAGCCCAAAGCCACCACATCAGAAGTCTCCTGGTGGCCACTGTGCTGCAAGTAAGCTCAAGTCACATGAAAAGCCCATGTGCTAGGATCTGGTTGGTAGAAAACTCTGAGCCAAGCCTTCAAGTCATCTCAGTCCAGGTGCCAGACCTATAAGCAGAGAAGTCTCCTAATGATCGTAGCCTCCAGCAGTCTGACTCATGCCCAGGTATTCAAATCTCCCTGGCTGAGACCTCAGACACCATGAAGCAGAAACAAGCTGTCTCTGCTGAGCCCCTTCTGAATCCCTGACCCACAAAGTACATGAGCAACATAAAACATTACTTGATGCCTCTCTCTTTTCTGCTTACAGGGAAGATTAAAAGGACAAGTCCATTAAGATTATGTCATTTCACGCATACATGCTAAGTAACTTAAGTCATGTCCAACTCTGTGTGACTGTATAAACTGCAGCCCCCCAGGCTCCCCTGTCCATGGGATTCTCCAGGCAAGAATACTAGAGTGGGTTGCCATGTCCTTCTGCAGAGGATCTTCCTGCCCCAGGGATGGAATCTGCATCTCTTGCAGCTACTGCATTCTTGTGTGTGTGGGGGGGGGGGTGAGGACTAGGTGGGGGGGGGTGGTTCTTTACCACTAGTACCACCTAGGAAGCCCAAAGTGAAATGAAAGTATTAGTCGCTGAGTCATGTCCAACTCTTTGTGACCCCATGGACTGTAGCCCACCAGGCTTCTTTGTCCATGAGATTCTCCAGGTAAGAATACCAATGTGAGTAGCCATTCCCTTCTCCAGGGGATCTTCCCGACCCAGGGATTGAACCCAGGTCTCCTGCATTGCAGGCGGATTCTTTTATTAACTATCAAATCCCTCATTTTCATAATTCAGTGGCAAATATTAGGTTATATGTATCATCAGAAGGATGAACATCTAGTTTATGGTTTCTGATAGCAGAAACCATAGTCTATATATCTTGTTAAATCACTAAAAAAAGTTTTTGTCTCCAGTGACAAGTTTATACTGCTTTGCTTCTTTGTTATTACACCAGAGGAACACAGGGAGGTCCTTTCTTTGAGAAACCTAGGAAAGGCTAGCATTCTTGCTTGAAGCTGGTATGACCTGAAGTAGAAATAGTACCAACTCAGCTTCATGATCCACACTCAAGAGATCAGATGTCACAGTCCTTACTCTTGAGCAGATAAGTAAGAGAAATAAATAGCAAAATGTGCATCACTGAAATCACAAAAATTTTAATACTGCTACTATATTGGGCTTCCCAGGTGGTGCTAGTGATAAAGAACCTGCTTGCCAATGCAGGAGATATAAGAGACAAGAGACGTGGGTTTGATCCCTGGGTCAGAAAGTTCCCCTATTTTAGCAGGCCACTTGGGAAAAACAGTATTTTTTATCTGAAGATATGTGGACTAGAGACTTTCAGAATATTCACACTTTTCAAATACTGGAAGAAACAGTATTTAGAGTGAAAAAAGAGGTAAGGTTAGACTTTCCAATGACTCAGCAGGTAAAAAAACCACCGGCAATGCAGAAGACACAGTAAAGAAGGGTTCGATCCCTGGGTTGGGAAGATCTGGAGGAGGAAATGGCAACCCACTCCAGGATTCTTGCCTGGGAACTCCCATGAACAAGAATAAAAGGGTCTTGGAGGGCTACAGTCCATGGGGTCTCAAAAAATAGGACACAACGGAGCAAACACACAGGAGAAAGGTTAAAAATAGGAAAAAAGTATTGCAACATTAATAAAAGACAAACTACTAAATAAAAGTACTGATTTAACTACTCTGAAAAATGTTCTGAAAAATAAAATTGTATTTATTAGCAGGTGTGCACTATTTCACTAATTATTAATTTAGTTTCTATTTATGTAACATAAATATATCAAACCTAACAAAACAGGCTACAGGCCAAAATGCAGTATATTTCAATGTGATTAAAGGACATTTTTATTATGAGGATTAATAATATTTTCACTAAATGATGGTGACTTTATTATCTTTATAAATTTCATTGACCTATTCCAGACACCTGAATTTCAGACACTTGGGATTTCAGTCTTTGGGTTTGGAATGATCAAACTAATTAGTCAGATGACTTGAAGAGCACAACCAAGAACACCATAACATTAATATATTTGGAATTATTGAGGAAATGGTCATGAGCTGGTAAATTTTTATCAGCTATAACCGACCCAAATCTAATTGCTGACATGGACCCCACTTCTCTTCAGACCCAATTCTTTATCCCAATTGAATTTCCTTCATTGGTTAAAGTAATTTTAAATCTGATGCATTCATTTAACAATGAGAAATGGTTCACACTTCACTAATTGTTTTCATCCAGGAAGAGAGCATACAGGAGAGATAGATTATACACAGTCAGGGGCTAAGGTTTTCAAGGTTCTCGTTTGTTCCCAGGTTCCTTTCTAAGATGTAGCTCCAACTTCTTCCCAAGGCTTAGAAAAGCTAACTCATAAATCTCTATTAGCAATAGGGAAGACAGTTGAAACAGTCTGTGTACATGTGTGCAAATTGATCACTGTTCCTAGAAAAAGTATTTAAAACACATGGAGCAATGTTATGGAAAATAGGACACCTCTCACCAAGAAGATTTAGTCTTCACCCCTCCCTCCCATTTTGCTCTTTGGTTGGCAAGATCAAAGAGCAGTAAAGCAAGCCATCGTCAGGGAGCCACCTGGAAGCCAGTAGGTTAGCCACTGTATGCCTGAGAAATGCTGGAGAGAGAGCAGTCGATAGTCACAGAGGCGCTTTTTTTTTTTTTTTTCCCTAATTCTAAGCACTTCCACTGTGCCCGAGTATCTTTGCCTTTAGAAAATTTAACACTTAGAAAAAAGCTGAAGTTCCTGACATCATAAATCCAGTGTAGAGGGCAAAGTCTGTGCTTTTGACAGTCCTGTTCAATAAATACATACAATTTTCTGTGAATTTTGAGTAGCTGCATGCGGGTTATATCCAGAGTCCCCCTTTTCATTAATGAAACTTGCTAGCTCTGGTGACTCATAGATAATATGCCACTGACTTGTCTCCTCATGAATCAATCTCCTACAAACTAATTGGCAAGTAAAAATTTAAATAGTCCTGGATGGGAATGGGAGAATACACTATGAAATATCTTAAGCATAAAGTTTAACAGCAAGTTGAGCTACAAAACATGTCTTCTGCTTAAATGCCAGGTTATTAAATACCTCCCCATCTATTTTTCTCTCTAAAACATTTATGTTCAATACAAAGCTGGTTTGTTATCAACCTGTAAGGTGAACTATAAACTGTCGGTTTGCCTTGTTCTTAAATTCATGTGATCCTAAAGATGCCTTTATCATTAAGGCACTTGTAATTATGCCCTTGAAATGTTAATTTGCTAAAAGAGTACCTTTATAACCATTTTTCTATAATCACTTGAATGAACATTGATCTATAAAACTGTATCAGTTCTAGTCGAGCATACCCAGCAATGAAAAAGAAATGTGGATTCATTCATATGGTCAGGATTATTTTATTAGGCTACATGCCCTGGTTTTAGAAGTACCATGCACCATGTATATAAATGATTCCCTTTTCTCTCAAGAGGATAAATCCTTGATTGAAATAACTTCCTCCTTTTTTTTCAATCAGCTCTAAAAGAGAAAGAAACAAATTAAGCACTAGGATCAAATGAATGCTGAATGTAGCAGCTCATAACCACTTCTCAAATTTAGTAGGCTTTGTTGGGAAAAGAGATTGTACAAAGAGAAGAATCAGCTGAAGACGAATAATGGGAGAACTGGACCATGAGTTAATTGCCTAAGGGTCACCTAGGAACCTTGATTAAAAACATTAACATCTTGATGTAACAAATCTAAAGGACTTCTCCATTCCTCTCCCCCAAAACTCCCACAGGTTTTTGGGGGCCTTCTGGTTGCCTTGGTCACAGAAGGTTTTCTTCCTTTAATCAAATCTCCCCTCCCCCCAACTCCTCACTCTCTTGCTTCACAAAAAAAAAAAAAAAAAGAGAGAGAGAGAGAGAGAGCCTTTGCTCAGCAGACCAGCTCCACTTTTATTACCTTTCCTCTGGCTTCCAGCAGCACAGAGCCCACGGCTGGATAGCAGCAGATTCCAGGGCCACGCAAGAATTTGCAGGAGAGCTACCTGAAACAGAGACAGGAACTCAAAGGCCACAGGCTGAGCAGACTCTAGGGCATCTGCTTAGGAAGCTGTGACTACCTATCAATCACAAACATCTGATTTGTATTTGTCTTCCTTTCTCCAGTGTTTTGGAGGGTGAGTCCTTAGTGCTCAGATCGATAGGATAGAGAGGGTCGAGTGTGATGGATGCCTTGGTAATTAGCTTCTGGTCTGAGTCTTGCTCCTCTGGCAAGTTCCAGTTATCTCTACTGCTCTTTTCTGTGTATTATTTTTATCCTTTTTCCCCATTGTCATCCACTAAAGTGGTCATGTATGGATGTGAGAGTTGGACTGTGAAGAAAGCTAAGCACCAAAGATTTGATGCTTTTGAACTGTGGTGTTGGAGAAGACTCTTGAGAGTCCCTTGGACTGCAAGGAGATCCAACCAGTCCATTCTAAAGGAAATCAGTCCTGGGTATTCATTGGAAGGATTGATGCTAAAGCTGAAACTCCAATACTTCGGCCACCTCGTGCGAAGGATTGACTCGTTGGAAAAGACTCTGATGTTGTGAGGGATTGGGGGCAGGAGGAGAAGGGGACAACAGAGGATGAGATGGCTGGATGGCATTACTGACTCGATGGACATGGGTTTGGGTGAATTCCAGGAGTTGGTAATGGACAAGGAGGCCTGGCATGCTGTGATTCATGGGGTCGCAAGGAGTCGAACATGACTAAGTCACTGAATTGAACTGAAAGAATTAGAAGTGGATCTCCTAAACACACTGGAGCACACTTTTCTGTTATCCGAGTTCTCCAGGGGATAATAACACATCCCTCTGCTCCAGTTCTCTACCCAACACCTTGTCCCTCCTAAACCAAAGCCTGAAATCCACTCTTAAAGCTTTGCTTTGTCAGTCCAGTCTTCCTCTAGTGTCAGAAGATCTTGTTGCTGTCGTTCAGTGCTAAGTTGTGTCCAACTCTTTGTGACTTCATGGACTGCAGTCCACCAGTCCTCCCTGTCCATCACCATCTCCTGGAGTTTGCCCAAGTTCATGTCCATTGAATCGGTGATTCCATCCAACCCTTTATTCCTCTGTTGCCCTCTTCTCCTTTTGCCTTCAATCTTTTCCAGCATCAGGGTCTTTTCCAATGAGTTGGCTGTTCACATACGGTGGCCAAAGTATTGGAGCTTCAGCATCAGTCCTTCAGGGTTGATTTCCTTTAGGACTAACTGATTGGATCTCCTGGCTGTCCAAGGAACTCTCAAGAGTCTTCCCCAGCACTGTACTTCAAAGACATCAATTCTTTGGAAGTCTGACTTCCTTATAGTCCCAGTCTCACATCTGTCAGAAGATGATATAGAGCCGAATCACCTAGAAAGTTTTTTTTTTTTTTGAACCATATAGATTTCCTTCCCATGGGAGATATATCAGAATGGTTTGGGAGAGCAGAGTGATTTCCATAATTAGAAAAACTGATCAAGAAGTCCTTCTTCTCCTCCTCTTTCCCTTCCTTCACTACACACCCCTCCTGGAAATACCCTAGACTATGCTGGGACGAGAGCCTTAAGCTAAGCCTGTGATTAAAAAGAGAAGATTGACTAATCAAGTCACATACCTCTTGTTGGTAATGGTTTTTACTCTTTTCCTTCTTATAAAATCTTGGGCAGGTGAAGAATCACCTTTTAAAATGCATATCTGAATAAAACCTACAGTCATTCTCCATCATCTCAGTGCCTACTAAATCACTATAGTCATGTCTGACTCTTTGTGATCATATGGACCACAAAGTCTCCTCTTTGGCCCACCAGTCTCTGCTGTCCAGGGGATTTCCCAGGCAAGAATATTGGAATGGATGTCATTTCCTTCTCCAAGGGGTCTTCCCAAATCTCCAGGGGATCTTCCGAAACCAGAAATTGAAACAGCATCTCTTACACCTGCATGGCAGTCAAGTTCTTTACCACTAGCACCATCTGGGAAGCCTAAATGAAGCTCTAACTTCACACCCTGAAAGCTCATCTATTGCTGTCTCTGCATGTTCCCTATGGTATAATCTTACTCTGTTGAAGGGATTACATGCCACTTGGCACTTCAACCATGATATCATTTGCCTTGAACTGATCTTCATAGTTAAACATCCTCACTCATCCTCTCATTCATCATGGTTCACCCAGAGTATCTTGCTCCAGGAACTCTTTCAATTCTTCCAAAGCTGGGTTACATGCTCATCTCAGGTCGGCCCACCTTGTAAACCTCTTGGACAACTCTTCTTATCACACAGTATTTTGAGTGAGGAGTCTGGCTCCATTTTGGGGGTGTTTGGCTGCAGATAGCTTTTAAGTCCCACTCTTTGTATCCCACATGTGGACATGCTAAGTTGCTTCAGTCGTGTCCGACTCTGTGCGACCCCAGAGACAGCAGCCCACTAGGCTCCTCTGTCCCTGGGATTCTCCAGGCAAGGATACTGGAGTGGGTTGCCATTTCCTTCTCCAATGCATGAAAGTGAAAAGTGAAAGTGAAGTCGCTCAATCATGCCTGACTCTTAGCAACCCCATGGACTGCAGCCTACCAGGCTCCTCCGTCCATGGGATTTTCCAGGCAAGAGTACTGGAGTGGGGTGCCATTGCCTTCTCCAACATGTGGACAAGCAGATAAGAAAGCCCGGTGTTCTTCCTTGGGCACCAGCAGGTGATTCAGACTATGCAAGTTTCTGTCCCTAGGCAGGACCTCCCACTCTGGCCTCACCCCCGACCACAATCAAAACTGGAGCCAGTCTCCTTCCCTTGTTCTCTCAAGCATTTCAGATCTGCTTGAGAGATCTGCTCCCCTCAGAGACCTCAATTATGTGAGCAGCAAAACTTTTCCAACCCTCTCCCTGTGTCGGGGGTAGTCAGAAGTCTCAATATCTGAACCAAACTTTAGCCAGAGGGACCGTTTTCCATTGAAAGTGACTATGACAGACTTGTAATCATTGGTTTTCTTGCCCATCTTCTCCTCTAAACTATAGTTATTTGAAGATAAGAAGCTTATGCTGTTTATTTATGGCTCCCCTCTTCCCACCCCATGTCTCATTCAGTACCTGGCACAACAATGGACATTCAATAAATATTTGCTTGTTGAATAAAGTATGTCTTTAGCTGAATCCCTATTTCCATTAAATAAAATGCAAGTAAATTATATTTTTATGATTTTAAGGAAATTCGGGTATCACTGAATACAACTCTCACATGATATATATTAGATACATATTATATATAATAATATCACATGATATATAAGAATATATATTATATATAAAATAAACATTGAAAAATGTATATTTGCCTGTTATAGTAACAAAGAAAAAACACACCAAAGGGTTTTTGTTATTGTTGTTTATAGTCAGGTGATTCAAAAAGAAATTTATTAAGGTGCAAAGCTATGCTTTGTGGTCCAGGCTGAGAGGTTATAAGATCACAAGCCCCGGAGGTATTTAAACAGCCATCACTTGGAGATGTCTATTCCAGTCTCCACAGCCTCAGTGTGGTGTGTTAGGATTACCATTGATTTGGATACTTTGAAGAACCTGGAAGCAATCATGGACACAGAGCCAGGTAGCAAATTATTTATAGAGTTATTACACATTTCACAATTATTTCAGAAACGCTTTCAGATGAGATGCTTATATTTCAAAGCAGCCAGTATCAAAGTTAAATCTCTACCAGTAGCTGACTTTATTTTTTTTTTTCATTTTAACAGTTTTTAATGAAAGCTGTAGACAAGATGACTTTATTCTTGCATCTTCTCAATTGTTTCTTCCTTATATTTGCCCTTTTCCTTTCCTACTTGGCGAGATTTGGCTTTACGTTCGAGGATCTTTTTGCGGTCTTTGTCCAGTTTTAGTCTGGTGATAACCACCTTGCTGGGGTGAATGCCCACATGGACAGTTGTGCCATTAGCCTTCTCCCGCTGCACTCGTTCAATGTAGATGACGTATTTCTTCCTGTAAACCTGGACTACTTTGCCAATTTGCTGCCCTTTGTAGTGCCTCGTACAACCTGAACTTCATCATCCTTTCGGATGGGCATGGATCGAACGTTGTACTTCTGTCTTAGCTCTTTAGGAAGAGGAGAAGACATGATTTTCCTGCGAATGTGGGAAGGCGCATTGAAATGCCTTTTTCGATTCTTGCTTCGGTCGGAAGTCACAAAGGGATTGAACTTCATTTTGGCCACTAGCACTTCAGTGATGGCCACAGAAGGGAAGAGATCTACAGGCTCAGTAGCTGACTTTAATAGCTGCCTACAATACACTTGGATCATCATCTGCATCAATTACAAGGATAATAGGTAGAAACTCCGGTGAACAGGCCACACGGCATAGCGAAATGAAGCAGTCATCTCCAGCCATCACTGGTTTGCACAGACAAGACCCCAGCCCTGCTACCAAGCCTTTTGTAGTTCCCCAGCATATCTCTATTGAGAGAAAATATATATGTTTATTTAAGCTAGGCTGGGTCTTCACTGTGGCACAGGCTTCCTCTCACTGCAGGACATGGGGGCTTCTGTCTAGTTACAGCGCATGGGCTTCTCTTGTTTCCGGGCAAGACCTTCTCATTGCAGTGCGTGGACTTCTCTACTTGTGGTTCTTGGGTTAAGTTGCTCCACGGCATACGGGATCTTAGTTCCCACACCAGGGGTTGAACCGGCATCCCCTGTACTGGAAGGTGGACTCTTGACCAATGGGCCACCAGGCAAGTCCTGGAAAAATATATTGTTCTATGATGTAACTTTCTATGCTCTTGTCCATCTTCCTGCACTCTCATGTATTATGAAAGACAAGACTGCCTCTGGCTCCCTGCTGCATCCCCAGCCCTTAGGGAGATGCTCGCCAACTGGGCTACATTATGACTTCCTTAAGCTCTGGGCATCATAGCCTTTGTGGACTCCTCTCTCGCCAAAATGATGTATAAAGTGATGCTTTATGACTGTGTTAATAGAAAGAGGAATTCTATATGAAAATATTTTCTTGGACGTAAAAATTTTTCTTGTGATTGTAAAAGCAATTAGAGACTTTTCTGGGCTTCCAACAGTATTGTTGATGTTAGTGTCCCATGGATCAGTTGGCCCTGCTATTCATATCAAAGGCACTCTATTTTACATATGGCAATGTATACATTTCCATCCTGCTGTCTCAATTCATCCCATCCTCTCCTCCCTCTACTGATTCCTCAAGTCTGTTGTCTCTGTGTGCGTCTCCTTTGCTATCCTGCAAATAGGCTCATCAGTACCATCTTTCTAGATTCCATATAGATGTGTCAATATGTTATATTTGTTTTTCTCTTTCTGACTTAACATCACTCTGTAAATAGACTCTAGGTTAATCCACCTCATTAGAACCAACTCAAATGCATTCCTTTTTATGGCTGAGTAATATTCCATTGTACATATGTACCACAGCTTCTTTATCCATTCATCTGTCAATGGACATCTAGGTTGCTTCCATGTCCTAGCTTTCGTAAATATTGCTGCAATGTACATTGGGGTACATGTGACTTTTTTCAATTATGGTTTTCTTAGGATATACGTTCAGTAGTAGGATTGCTGAGTCATATGGTAGTTTTATTCCTAGTTTTTAAGGGAATCTCCATACTGTACTTCATAGTGGCTGTATCAATTTATAGTCCCACAAACACTGTAGGATAGATTTTTATTCGCATGAGGCAAAGGGCAATGTCAGGCTTTGAGTAACCCTCAGGCTTGAGTCATCCGTGTGAGTCCTTTGCACATACCAACTAGGGTATTATCTTAGATTTACAGCACTGATGATGGCCAGGTGGTGCTGACACCTTTTATCAGGTGCGCCCCTCCCTGCCCATGTTGGCACCCAGGATGGTCACCGCACAGCCTCCAGAGCCCTACATCATGTGGCAGGCAGTCCTCCAGGGCAGGCACACCTAACTCTTCCTGGAATATTCACTGTTCCCAACACTCACAGGCCCTTCCCATCCATGTAGTGACACTGTGCTCTCAGGTTGATCTTACGCCGGATCACGAACACATTTTCCTGGTTGGAATCACTTTTCTCACTCCACCAGGGCTCCTCTGCATATCCTTCCTGCTGGTGACCATGTGTAGGGTGAAAGGTAGGGGGATGGTCAAGATGAAAAGATCCAGGAATGCAGTGATTATTATTTAACGTCTGATGAAGACTCCAAGAGAGAATGTAGTTAGGAGATGTATTTGTTGAATGTTTATGCCACAAATTTATAGACAATAAATTCTGTATGATCAGAAAATGAATTATTGTTCCCATTTTCTGTGGACTTTTAAAATGATTTGCATTTGTGGTCATAATCCCTGAAGCCAAGTAACAACCTTTGAGAGAAACTTTCAGTTCAGTCATGCATTCATGTCCAACTCTGCCACCCCATGGACTGCAGCACGCCAGGCTTCCCCTGGCCATCACCAATTCCCACAGCTTGCTTGTCCATCACCAGCTCCCGGAGAGAAACTTTGGAAGCTGGCCCTGAGAATGGCAGTGGGATGCCTGAAATAGGAATGAATAATGATGAGGACCAGCTTGAAATACATACAATAAGTGAGAATTTCAGAGGCAAACAGATCAACACTATTTTAATACAAACAGGATCTGAAGAGGCACTGTACCGTGGGTGATAGTGCCTTTGTGACCGTATTTTCATGGTGGGAATTATTACACTTAACAATTAAGAACATGAAGAGATGATGCCTGGTTCTGAACAGAAACAGATAATGTCTAAACACCACATAGAACCTTCCTGTTCTTCAACTGAAGAATCAGTAAATACACAAGTATCTCTTCTTTACTTTTCAGTCTAAATCTTCATTGATAAGGCACTTGTGAATGGTGTAATCCTTTTTTTGTTAAATAGTCCTGCAATGCAACTTGATTCAATCCCTGGGTCAGGAAGATCCCTTGAAGAAGGGAATGGTAACCCACTCCAATATCCTTGCCTAGGAAATCCCATGGACAGAGATGTTTAGTGGGCTACTACAGTCCATGGGGTCACAAAGCATTGAACACATCAAGTGACCAACACTTTTTTACTTCTCTATAGAAATAGGTCATGCAAAAATAAAAATTTGAAAGGCTTGGGGCTCCACACACCCTAGGGTATTTTCAGGTTTTGCTTTTTTTTATTTTTCTGACTGAGGAAAACCAGCTGGAGGACCATCCCTTGTTTCCATGTAATATATTTCTGCAAGTAGGCCAGTCAAATAATTTTTACCTTGACTTTACACAAATTCCAAGGATTAGGAGGGACCATGTAATCAACACATCAAAGTTGCTTTCCCCCGCCCACCCCCAACACACACACTCACACTTACACACAAGTCTGCTTCAAGCCTTCAGGCCCCAGCAGTTCATCATTTTCACAGGAATTGCTAGAAGCACCCCCATATAATAGCAGCTCTTTGAAGAATTACAGTGAAACTCAAGCCTTATTGAAAAGATTGGAAAACTGTGCTCCCACAGTAATGAGAAAATATTTTCTTTTCCAGGTGTCACTAGAAGAAATTTAGTCTTCATCATAGTTGCTCCATTTTAAGAGAATCGGGGGTGGGTCTCTTTATTATGTTACTATTAGCAGAAGCAAGCAGACACTTAAATGGAAGGGAGAGAATTTTTAGATCAAGAAGCAAACACCATCTTCTTCAACAATGCCTAAATAAGAACTTGATAAAAATACCCCCATTTCTGATATTTCCCATCCCACATTTTTTTCATTCACAGTGAAAAGAGAAATATGTTAGTCAAGACAAAACTCAGGATCACAGCTGTTTAAAAATGAGACTCTGACCCGATGAGAAGAGTCAGAACATATAAAGGAAACATATGCTGGTGTTTATGAAATTACACTGATTTTTTTGGAAAGACAAATAATGTGATAAGAAATAGGAAGGGGGAGCTTAGTGCTCATTAATTAGCAGACTCCAGAAGCACTCTGCAAATATCTTCACAACAATGGAGGTCTGCTATAATGTTTTACATGAATTTTGTTTGATAGCAGGGTGCATGCTACCTCATATTTCTGATCCTAAAACCCAGTTGATTGTTCCAAATAAAATGTATATATTTTTCATAATCCTTGGATTCCAAATTCCCTTAAAGTATCAAGTATTAAAAAAGGGGGACTAAATCATTTGCCCCATTATTCGTGAATAAGTAGAGTTGATAAGATGAAACATCAGAAAAGAATAATACTAGAACTGCACATAGTGTATCTGACAAAGGACTTACAGTTAAACGGCAGAAGAGACTTGAAGAAATTAGAAGCTGGTCTTGTTTCTAATGATGACATTAAATAGAGAATCAAGAACTTCCATAGGTAAGAAGAGTTATTAATAGATTTTTGCAAGAGTGAAGAAAGGATAAGAACCAAGATGTGAGAGGCAGGTATAAGAACTTTGTTTACTATGAGTTAGGCTGGCCAGCGCCAGATACCATGAATTCACAGAAGAACAGATCAAACTTTGACTCTCAGGGAGCTTATAATAACTGTAACAGGGTGGGTCTAGACTAAAGTCATGTACTGATGTGAGAGTTGGACCATAAAAATGGCTGAGTGCCACAGAATCGATGCTTTCAAATTGTAGTGCTGGAGAAGACTCTAGAGTCCCTTGGACTGCGATGAAATCAAACCAGTCAATCCTAAAGGAAATCGATCCTGAATATTCACTGAAGGGACTGATGTTGAGACTGAAGTTCCAATACTTTGGCCACCTGATGCAAAGAACTGACTCACTGGAAAAGACCCTGATGCTGGAAAACAATGAAAGCAGAAGAAGAAGAGGGCAGCAGAGAATGAGATAGTTGGATGGCATCACTGACTCAATGGACATGAACTTGAGCAAACTCCAGGAGATAGTAGAGGACAGGAAAGCTTGGTGTGCTGTGCTCCACGGGGTCGCAAAGAGTTGGACAGGACTTAGCAACTGAACAACAACAGGCTGTACTTTTCTGAGGACCTGAGAATGTGAGTAGTAATAAGATCTCTAAACCTAAATAATAGAAACATAAAAAGGCGGAAAATAATTTAGAGATAATCCGGTCAAAAATGTCTGTGGTGGTAGCACAATACCTCCTCAAAGATGTCTACATCCCAATGCCCTGAACTGGAGAAGGTAATGGCAACCCACTCCAGTATTCTTGCCTGGAGAATCCCATGGACGGAGGAGCCTGGCGGACTACAGTCCACGGGGTTGCAAAGAGTTGGACGTGATTGTGCAACTTCACTTTCACTTTCTTTACCTGGCACAAGGAACTTGGAGATGTGATCAAGAATCTTAAGATAGGAAGAGTACCCTAGAATATCCAGGTGGGGCCTTATAAAAGGGGGGAGGGCAAGAAGGTAAGAATAGAGTCAGTGCTTTTTGTGATCTATTTCTACCTTCAGAATGTCATCTACTGGGAGCATCCAAATGCAGCCTT
Source organism: Aepyceros melampus (assembly GCA_006408695.1). Lineage (NCBI taxonomy): Eukaryota > Metazoa > Chordata > Mammalia > Artiodactyla > Bovidae > Aepyceros > Aepyceros melampus. Next base: position 60,389 of record SJXQ01006465.1, read on the forward strand.
TTCATTACTGAAAGCCAGCAGTTTCAATAGCATCTTCAGATCTCTCTCCTACTCTTACCTTCTTGCTTAATATGTTAAGGAGCAAAACATGATTCTTCAGAATACAGGATAGTTACTTTTCTTTAAATGTATTATGTTATACAGAAAGTGACCCACTCCAGTGTTCTTGCCTGGAGAATCCCAGGGACGGTGGAGCCTGGTGGGCTGCCGTCTATGGGGTCGCACAGAGTCAGACACGACTGAAGCGACTTAGCAGCAGTAGCAGCATACAGAAAGTGGAAGTGAAAGTTTCTCAGTCGTGTCCAACTCTTTGTGATGCCATGAACTATACAGTCCATGGAATTCTCCAGGCCAGAATACTGGAGTGGGTAACCTTTTCCTTCTCCAGGGGAACTTCCCAACCCAGGATTCAAACTGGAGTCTCTTGCATGGCAGGAGGATTTTTTTACCAAGTGAGCTACCAGGGAAGCCCTATGTTATACAGAAGCCCCAGAACTTTCTCTTTAAAATCTGAATTGAATTTTCCCTTTAAAATTCAATAGGCTGAGCAGTAAATGACAAACATCACTAACTGAAAGTGGTAATATAACTGAAGTCCACCTCTACCCTCTGGAAGCCCAATACTAAGTTGCAGAGAGAGGATTCAGCAGAGAAGGGGCTTCAAGCAGGTTCTCATCCTGCATCATCCCTCTTGCCTTATTTGGAGCTGCTTTAGGACCCCTCATTTTAAAGCAAGGGAAAGGATTAAGGAGCCATGCCCTGAGTTTCTATTGGGTGGACAATGCTCCATTAGATACAAAATAAGGCTGGGGTTACTTGGGAAACAGAATTCCCACGTTCAAGTCCCTGTAACACAGAAAACATAAATGTGTCAACTGCTTCCAATGGATTAAAGTAAAAAAAAAAAAATCAATATCCTGTTTTCCTGAACCACAGAGGTACTAATTGCCTTTAAGTGAGTAATATGTATCAGTGACTTCCGATGAGCTAATAGCCTCCCTTTCCTTCTTAGAAACCTAACATAAGGCAGGAATGGGAAGGAGCCTCTGTTTTTATTAAGATTGTTTTAAGAACATAAAACGTATGCTGTGCATGCTCAGTCAAGTTCGCCTCTTTGCGACCCCATGGAGTGTATCCCTCCAGGCTCCTCTGTTCATGGAATTTTCCAGGCAAGAATACTAGAGTGGATTGCCATTTCCTTCTCCAGGAGATCTTCCCAATCGAGGGATCATACCCACATCTCTGATGATTCAGTTGTAAAGAATCCTCCTGCCAGTGTAGGAGATGCAAGCGACATGGGTTTGATCCCTGGGTCAGAAAGGTCCCCTGGAGCAGGAAATGGCTACCCACTCCAGTATTCTTGCTTGGAAAATTCCATGAACAGAGGAGCCTGGAGGGCTACACTCCATGGGGTTGCAAAGAGTCAGACACGACTGAGTGACTAAACAACAACAAAATGTGTGTCCTGAAGGTAATAAATAAAGTGAGGACAGAAAAAAAATGAGCAACAGAGACATAAGATATAACTCAAAAGTGGGAAAGGAACTGGCAACTCTGGAAACATCAGGTGCTGAAAATCATCAGAGAATGTGTCCACGGGTCCCCACCACCCCGCCTTCCTCAATATAAAGCCAACACAAACAGGTGCTTGTTATTTTCCAGGCCCTGCTAAAACCATTTTATATGGACTATCTCATTTAAGCAACTGAGTTCAGTGAGTGGTGTTCACTTCTATGTCTTAGATGCGGAAACAGAAGCACAGAGAGTTTAAGCAGTTTGCGTAAAGTCACACAGCTTTTAAGAGACACCATGAATATTTTGAAATGGATGAGAGTACAAACAGTAAGCCACCTCTCAGCCACCATTCTCTGGTCCACTTTGGCTTCTTTGCTTAAAGCTTCCCATCTTCTAATGGCCTTAGTGAATACTGATGGTGAGGGTGAGGAGTCCAGGTAAACCTTTTACCAGTAATTCTGATACGCAGATCTTAGGCATGCTCTCCTGGGAGGATGCTTATGAGTGGATATGACGAGAATTACAGTGACAGCAGAGTGAACTGGAGATGCTGCCGGAAATCCTACCAGATGCTGTGACATTGTCAAACAGCACTGACTGATCTCGCGTGCATCATCTGGAGAGACACCATGAGTGTGAGAGAGGAACAGAGGATGCCTATGCCAGTTGGATAGATGAGACAGAACAAAAAGCTACAAATGATTTTACAGTACTTTCTAGAAGGTGATGAGCCACATTGCAAATAGGCATGTTATTATATGAATTGCATATGATATACAGGAGGCAAAAGGTATCAGTCACTCCAATTGCTGAAGTTAAGAAAAGCAAAGGGCTTCCCTGGTGGCTCAGTGGTAAAGCATCTGCCTGGCAACTGAAGGAGAGACAGATTCAAGCCCTAATCCAGGAAGATCCCACATGCCATGGAGCAACAAAGCCTGTGCACCACAGCTACTTAGCCCGAGCTCTAGAGCCCAGGAGCCGAAACTCCTGAGCCCACGTGCCATAACTACTGAAGCCAACATACACTAGAGCCCATGTTCCTCAGCAAGCGAAGCTACCACAGTGAGAAGCCTGCCCACTGCAACCAGAGAAAAGTCCTCACGGCACAAAAATTAAATAAATAAATTAGTTTTTAAAAAGGAAAAGTCAAGTTAGGGGATGTGAGGCAAGCTTTCTTTTTTTAAAGTTATCCAGCTGGTTAACATCAGAGCCAAGAAGAGAAATCAAGTTTCCCAACTTAGAGTTTATTGCTCTTTCCATAACCCTGTGCTACAATGTCTAATAAACAACGTCAAGTTTTCATTATCAGCATCTAAATTTCATATGAGCCATAGGCCGTACAGTCTACGGCTTTTAGATTTCTTTCTCTCCATCTGTGTGAAGTTGCTAATTACCTGCTGTCAATGGAAACAACCCTTGTGGGCAGCTGAAGAAATGGATTGGAAACACGGGTTTGAAGTCACGTAAAAAACACAGGTGTTGCTTTGTTCAATTAAAGCCTAATAAGAAACCTCGTGGGATGAAAGGGTGGGAGATGAGACGGGACAAATGACATCATCCTCAGCTAGAATTGTTGGAGAAAGGAGAAAAGCGAGAAAATAGCTGCCTGAGCACTTCCTAAAAGAGAATTTGGAAAGCTGAGGATGTATGGGACTAAATTTTGTCCATGGAACAATTTGTGTTTCAGAAAAATAATTTCTGAAAGATTTCCCATTTTTTCCATTTTCAAAAAACATGAATAGGAAGTTGTGGTTAAAATGAAAGAAAAAGTTAGATGCTGATTGAAGCAGGCAACAAATGATAAAGGATTTGAGGGTTTCATGGTTTTGGAGGGGAGCAGAAGAGATAAGTTCTATTTAATATTTAAAGGTTAATAGTCACATACTGTAAAACAGTGGGCTCTAGTAGGCACTTCACCTGGGCTACCATAGTCAGCACTGCTGCTGCTGCTGCTAAGTTGCTTCAGTCGTGTCGGACTCTGTGCGACCTCATAGACGGCAGCCCACCAGGCTCCCCCGTCCCTGGGATTCTCCAGGCAAGAACACTGAAGTGGGTTGCCATTTCCTTCTCAGCACTAAGAATGTCTTTTGGAAAAGACTCTGATGCTGGGAAAGGTTGAGGGAAAGAGAAGCGGGTGACAGAGAATGAGACAGTTGGATGGCATCACCAACTCGATGGACTTGAGTTTGAGCAAACTCCGGGAGATAGTAAAGAACAAGGAAGCCTGGCATGCTGCAGTCCATGAGGTCGCAAAGAGCTGGACACAAGTTAGCGACTAAACCACAATAACAAAGAATGGTTTTTTGGTTTGTTTTTAATAATGGTAATATAATTTTCAGAAGCCTTATACACAATAGGCAATGTTTCCAAATTAAAATATATCATGGACTATTGACTCTTATTCCCATTAGGAATTTCATTCAATCAAAAAAACCAGTGACATTCGTTTTGATTACTTATTTTGCACACACTCCAAGGCAAGGAATTCTCAGGCCCGGAAGAATGTGTAGAGACACTCTGGAGAGAAGCTTTACTTAAAACTGCATGAGGCTCTTCGTGCTCCTGCCATCCCCATCATCTTTAAATCCAGGTACGATTGTAGTAGGAATTTGTTCTTTGAAACCCTGCAGCAATATTTCCCTTCATTTCCATGACAACAGCTCCCTATCAACTTCTGAAGGAACTTGCCTGTATTGTAAACAAACCTCTGTTGGCAACTGGCCTATTTTCTTTCTCTATCTCATCTTCCATCTGCTCAAAGGCTTTGCTTCAAAAAGAAATAGGTTGCAGGTGTGTACTTTTCTTTTTTCACCCCCTCCCTATTTGTTTCTGAAAGAGGTCGATCTTGGAGATTAAAATTCTCTTTGCTAGGACAGAAAGAGCTTTCTGAGGAGACGGAGTACCTGTGTGTACCTGTGAACCAGTATTTGGAGCCAATCAACAGCAAGTTTCCCTGGTTCCCTGTCATCCAAGTCCCTTCAGCAATAGGAAGCTGACTAATACGTTTCATGAGGTAAATTCGCAGTGCAGGAAAAAACCCAAGAACTATGTAGTGCCAGCCAACAATGAATCAGAAATACTTTTTTTTTTTAATCTTTTTAATGAAAGATTAAAATGTCCATTACAGACATAATTTAATGACAGAAGCAGGTGAGAAATTAAAAAAATTTTTTTTTAGTCTTTATTGAATTTGTTACAATTGTTGCTTCTATTTTAGGTTTTTGGCCCCAAGGCATGTGGGATCTTAACTTCCTTAACTTAACTTCCTGAACCGCATCCCCTGACTGGAAGGCAAAGTCTTAACCACTAGACCACCAAGGAAGTCCGGAGAAATTTTTTTAAATGATTTTTTTTTTTGAAAAAAAAAAAATAAATAAAGTTTCATATGTTTAACTTGAGGTTCCATGACCTCAAAATGGCTACAGTTTTATCCTCACGGCTTGGAATATGGGTCAGTTATTTGTTCAATACCATAAATATGACATTTTCATAAGTTCATTGACTGACACTCTTAAATCTTTTTTTTATTCAGTATCCCAGCTATTCGATCAAGTGACTACCACTGTAAACACAATTATCCAGTGCAATGCTAAGTATCAAAAAAAAAAAAGTCTAGCAAGAAAAAAAAATACATTTCTTTCAACGAAACACCAAATTTGAAGAGAGATAACTGGAGAGAGTTTGGCTAGCACTTTAGAGAGGTTTGATGCATATAAATCACGGTCTCAGGTCTCCTTTGAAAATGTTGTTTTATTTGCTTGTTTTGCTTTTAATTTTCCTCAGTTTGGAGGAAGGACCATATCACTGGTAATATCAGAAGAAAGATCTTTGAAAGCTCCAGTTTGGGAAGTTCAAGGGGCCTTCTCTTAGATGTATTTTCCTGTCTTTATCTGATTTGTCATATCCTCTAACTTTGATATGTGTAATTACATAACTTTACATTCATATTATACAGAGAACATTCACTGTAGCTGTGGAAACAAACAATAAACAATAAAGAGTCCTTTCAACTTTCTTGAACATATCCTGCCTATTATCCAAAAGTCAAGTGACAAAAATATACAATGATAATTATTCAAGACAAAATAGGTTCAACAATGTGTATCCTGGAAGGTTTCAGAGGTGCTTAGTTTATCATGGAAAGAAAGGTTACCTGGGGTTTATCACTTAGCTCTGATGCTTAGTAACTAGGTCTTTAGAGAAAGTACTTACATTCTCCAAATCCATTTTCATGTGTAAGTTTCCCACACCCAGAGGGGGCGCCGCACTTCTCTTCCAGCACAGGATTGCAGGCAATAAATGTGAGCTTTATTCCCCATTACTGTCTAGGGAGAGAGTACCACTGTGGTCAGAATCATCTCAGAGAGTGGAATCCAGCGTAGAGTTAGCTGTTTTTGTTTTTAATTAAAATGTCCAATATTGTTTTATTACGAAACAAGTTCTTGGGACTATCCTGGCAATCCAGTGACTCTGCACTTCCAATGCAGGGGATGTGCGTCGGACCCCTGGTCAGGAAACTAAGATTCCAAAAGGCTTGCAGCCAAGAAATTTAAAAGCCAATGGGAACAAAAAACAAATTACAACTGTGGTAGCAATCTTCACAAATACATCATCAAAAATGTGTGTGTGTGTGCTAAGTTGCTTCAGTCGTGCCCGACTCTATGCTATACTATGGACTATAGCCCACCAGGCTCCTCTGTCCAGGGGATTCTCCAGGCAAGAATACTGGAGTGGGTTGCCATGCCCTTCTCCAGGGGATCTTCCCAACTCAGGGATCAAACACGTTTCTCTTACATCTCCTACATTGGCAGGTGGGTTCTTTAACACTAGTGCCACCTGGGAAGCCCGAAAATCTGGCTGCCTGTTGGCAGACATAAGAGATGAAGTATCCTGGAAAGCTCCACCTCCCTCCACAGCTGTCCTCTCTTGCTCTTAAATGCACTTCTTGACCTGTTGATAGCTTCCAAAGTTGCCTACCCTGTCTCCTTCATTGTGTCCTGACCTGGCTTTCTGCTAGTGGCAGCTAAATTCATAGCTGCTAAGGCATTTAGGAAAAGTGTCTTACAGAAAACTTCTCTCTAGGGTTTGTAAATTAACCTGAAACCTCTGGAAGATGCCTGGATCTGTGCTTTTGTGCATCTTCTCACTTATACCTATATTCATTTAATCATCCTGAAGTAGGTATTGTCCTCTGCCAGTTTATACTTAGGGCCCAAACTGCTTTATACAAAATGTAACACTGAGAACGTCTCTATGAAATGAATGTACTAAAATGAGTTGAACTAAATCAAAAGAAAAGGGAAGAGCAATTCGGTCAGACATTTGCAAAGCCTCTTTAGTTGGAGGAATCAGAGAAAAACAAGATATCAAAAAAGGCAATACAAATACAAACACTGCCTCCAAGTTTAGGGGCCTGGAGTCACAGAGGTGTTTTAAAGCCGTTGGTGATGAGGCAGGGGCATCCGTTGGACTTTCTTCCTCCATTTCCTCATTCTTTTTTTTTCTAATGAGCAGCCAAGTTTTCAGAACTTATCTGGATTGTGATGCTGCAAAAGAAATGACCTTCCTCCTCTCTTGTCACTGTAGACACACTACATCATTGTGAAAACTGTGACCAATTATTATTCTTGTATCAAAATAAAAGGTGTTTTAGTATACCCCTGGGGCAGGTCAGAAGCTCCTATATAGAGATAAAATCTCTCTTCATCCTTCTTCTCTATTTTCCTTCTTCCCTCTTTCCCTCTCCCTCCCTCCTTCAATGACTATGCAGGGCATTCTTTGCTCTGAAAAATACTTGATGCACATGTGTAAAATGCAAGAACAAGACTAAGAGCAGAAAGTATTTTGGCCTTGAGTTGAGTCCATCAACATTCCTTGGGTATTCTCTGAATGGCCAAGTCTCTCCCCAGGCCCCAATATGGGGGGACTACACTATACATCCCAAGCAGTGTGTGTTAGTGCCTCAGTCATGTCTGACTCTTTGTGACCCCATGGATTGGGGACCACCAATCTCTTCCATCCATGGGGATTTTCCAGGCCAGAATATTGGAGTTGGTTGCCATTCCTTTCTCCATGGGATCTTCCTGACCCAGAGATCGAACCTGGTCTCCCACATTGCAGGCAGACTCTGAGCAACTAGGGAAGACTATCCCAAGCAGGCATCTACTACATTGGAGAAACTGAAACAATCGCCTCAACAGAAGTTGCCAGCGACAAAATTTCAACTCAGGTGAATGAATTCTGTGTGACCTTGTATACGAGGGCACAGTACAAGATGCCTAGTTCAAGGAGGCTTCATGAAGAACTGTGAGATTTTTTTTGAGTTGGATTTTTGAAGGAGAAGGATCTAGATCATCAGAAGGGAACAAAGAGGTGAAATGCCTATAGAGAAGTATTTTTTCTTTGCATAATGTAAATGTTTTCAAAACCTAGGACCACTTCGGGAAAAACTAGTCACCTCTGAACCTGATACAATCACCATAGCTCAGTGGAAAACACAGCAAACAAGGACAACCAAAAGAATGACTTCCCTTATCCCTTTTCAAGGTCAGATAGGGGTGCTATCCTTGGTACACCAGAGAAATGTGAACACATTCAGCAAAGAGCAGCAATGGGATATTTAAGATGGATAACCAGCAAGGACCTACTGTATAGCACATGGAACTCTGTCCAATGTGATGTGACAGTCTGGATGGGAGGGGAGTTTGTGGGGAAATGGATGCACATATGTATGGCTGAGTCCCTTTGCTGTTCACCTGAGACTATCACAATATTCTTTGCTAACTGGCTATATCCCAGTACAAAATAAAAAGTTTAAAAAAATAAGACAAACAAACAAAAAAAAAAACCAAGAACAGCAATGGGCTCAACAAACCCATCAGTCCTAAAGGAAATCAACCCTGAATATTTACTGGAAGGACTGATGTTGAAGCTGAAGCTCCAATTCTTTGGCCACCTGATGGGAAGAGCTGACTCACTGGAAAAGACCCTGATGCTGGGAAAGATTGAGGGCAGGAGGAGAAAGGGATGACAGAGGATGAGATGGTTGGATGGCATCACTGACTCAATGGACATGAGTTTGAGCAAGCTCTGGGAGATGGTGATGGACAGGGAAGCTTGGCGTGCTGCAGTCTATGGAGTGCAAAGAGTTGGACACAACGGAGCAACTGAACAACAACATTAAGAACCACATAGCAGCAATTTTCTTCAAACTGAAAATCTCTTAACCTAAACTACAAATTATTCATTTTGATATTAACCTTTTCGTAAGCTTCCCTCTGCTACATAAAAGAATTCAGTACTGTGGTATACCATTTACTATTTTTTTTACTCATATACTATAAAAATATCACACATATTCCTTTAGATAAAAAATGTAGACAGTGTTCCATTTATTAGGAAACGTATGTGAAGGTGCAAAAATAAACTCACACCAGCTCAAAATCTGTGCTTTGAGTGTTTTCACTTCTTTTTGGTTCAACACCTGCTAGTCTGGTCTTGCATCTCTTTCACTCACTCAGATAGTATTTCACCGCTTAGAGGCCTTTGAAAGACGACAGATAAAAAACACTCTTTGGTCCCTTGCCTTTCAATAGAATAACCTGAAACTTCTTATCATGAGGCCCAGGCAGACCATAATATTGGGGAGGGGCTGGGAGTTCCCAGCCTAGTTCCATGTATAATTTGGTTTCTTTTAAACAAAGAATGGATTACACTGAACCCACAGTCATGCCCCAAATAATTTTTTACAGCAATATCAATGACCTGCCTAGGTTGTTCCATCTTCCTCACTTCAAAACTTAGCTCTCTGTGTCTATCACAGCATACGCCTGTACAGGTATGACCCGTACAGGAGCCCTGGCTAGACATCAAGGCATCAGGGGCTCTGTTTCAGTGAAGTCTATGATGAGGTTGTGTAAACACGCATTTGAAGAGCTCCGGACGAAGGGGCTTTTAAATAACCCTGAACCACTTGACCAGCCCAAGAGTCAACTCAGCAGTGACTGAGGCACACCCATGGGTGGTCAGAGAGAGCATGAAATGATCTTGTCATGCTCACCCTCATTATGTGAGACGTCTGCAAAGCAATTTTAGGAGAAAACCATTAGTCCTGCTGAAAGAGCTTTGGTTTTCAAATATTAACAAACAAACGTGTGTGTGTGTTTAAAGGATTTCTCTCTAAGAACATAATATTTACTTTGCATGTTGTAATTTGCAAGAAACTGGTGCTTAGAAAACTATTGCTTTAGAGACTATGACTTTCAGTGGACACAGCAATTATTCACCATACATGGTCCAGGAACTTGCATATTGTAGGCGTTCATTCTTCGTTGAATGAGTGAGTGAATCAGTAAATGAATGAATGAATGAACATTATTGCCATGCTACTCAAACTGAGGAACTCAACAGCACCATTGAGATAGGTGAGCGTGAGTAAACTGACAGAAACTAACATACAGTTTTCTCCTTGCTGAGCATACATGTGGGCTTTCCTAGTGGCTCGATGGTAAGGAATCTGCCTATAATGCAGGAGATGTTTGATCCTTGGGTCAGGAAGATCCCCTGGAGGAGGAAATGGCAACCTACTTCAGTATTCTTGCCTGGAAAATTCCATGGACAGAGGAGCCTGGCAGGCTACAGTCATGGGGTCCAAAAGAGTTGAACTCAACTAGCACACACAGGACTAAGCACACAGTAATCTGTCATGGTCAATTATATTTCTGGCATGGCTGGCAATGCCACTCTGACTGGCCAGGAGCAAGTTAATTAACTTCTCCTTAGTTCTAGGTCTATTTTTGCAGCTTGGAAATGAAAATACAGACTAGTCATCTTCCTCAGAATCAGGGTGAAGCTAAAGGAGCACTGCCAGACAGAATGACAGAAGCCACCACAATGGAATCATCTGGATAAAAGGAAAGAGGGTGGTGGCCAAGGGCTGGGGCCGGAAGTTTGGGAGGGAGGGTTGGGGAGTCGCTGTTTAATTGATAACAGAGTTTCTTTGGGGCTGATGAAAACTTTCCGAAGTTAAATAGAAATGGTGGTTGCATAACATTATGAATGTACTAAGTGCCAGTGAAGTGTGCACTTTTAAATGGGTGATTTGGGGGGCTTCCCTGGTGGTCTGATGGAATAGAATCCACCTGCCAATGCACAGGACACAGGTTCGATCCCTCCTGCGGGAGGATCCCATGTGCCCATGGACCTTAGTTAAGACTGTCCACCACAACTACTGCGCCTGCGCTCTAGAGCTTGATAGCCATGACTACTGAGCCCATGCGCCAAAACTACTGAAGCTGGCGTGCCTAGAGCCTGAGCTCCATAGCCAGAGAAGCCGCTGCAATGAGAAGCCTGCGCACTCAGCTAAAGAGCAGCCCTTGCGTGCTGTAACTAGAGAAATCCTGTGCACAGCAATGAAGACCCACCACAGCCAAAAAAGAAAAAAATTTCATTATTCTTTAAAAAAATAAAAAGAAATGTTATGTTTCAGCTCAACAACAACAAAATTATACCTTAATATTTACAATTCTAAAGAATGTTTTTGCCGAGGCTGTGAAAAGTGTGGTGAATGTTATCTCTCTGCGTGTTTCAAGAGACATTTTCCTGTGTGTTTACAGAGAACCAGAGGGGATAACAACATCAAATATGGTGACAGCCTGACAAAGTACACTGATCTGAGTGAGGACCTGAAATCACAGCAGATTTTGTGAGTTAGCCGTACAGATTATTTATTGGCAATCGAGAAACTATTTACCTCCTTGATCATTTAAAAAGAAAACTCACTAATATCCATATATCATGTAGAAAAACATTGTTGAGCAATATTTGGGATTATAGTCTCTTTACACATAGTCTCTGAAAGCGAGATTGCTTTACCATAAACTCAGCTGTCACGAGGATATTTGAATTTCACCCATCTTGCTCTTCAGTAAATCACCAAGTATTTATGGAGCTCTGCTCTGCATTGCATATGGGCAGTACTGCTGCCAGACTCTAAGGGTGATAGAAAACGACAAAACAGGATTTTATGTCCATTATTTTATTATTTACAAAGTTGGGCTTTATCAAACAGATAGTATCAAATGGTAATGCTTAGAATTAAGCAAACAAATGCAACCTAATCCTGCACTTATATAACTCTTGGCAACATGCTCTGGCATCTAACACTCTCACAGCCAACCCGGGGGGGTAGGCAGACTAGGGTTATTTCTTGGTATGCTGAAGGATTAGAAAGCTGCAAGGACCCACAGAAAGTGGTACAGCCAGGAGTCGAATTCAGGTCTCAGACACGTTTTGAGTTCTAATTGTGGTTCTGCTGTGAACTGGCATGGAGTGAGTCCCTCAGGCTCTTGGATTTCAGTTTCCTCCTCTCTTAAACGCAGTTGTTGTTGTTCAGTCGCTAAATCGTGTCCGCTTTTTGTGACCCCATGGACTGCAGTGCACCAGGCAGTTGGGGCACATTTTCTCAAATGTGCTTTTTTTCAGAGCCTTGTATTCTCTGTTATCAAGTGCAGAAACTGCTCATATGTTAGGAAACTCTCCTTTGCCATCATTTCTTAACCCAGGTGTGCTTTTTATTTTAATATAATGCAGTTTTCAGACGCAGTTACCCACATTTTTGAAGGGCTCCCTATGTAAACTGTGTTTGTAAAGCCACTTCTAATAAGGTAGCCTGACAAAGAATTTCCTAAAACTCTTCAACAGACAAGCTCATCAAGGTCACTGGGGTCTTATCCATACGTAATACTCTTTCCTGGCTGCTATATCCCTTACTGTATGTGACATTTTGGTCCTTGCAAAGTGCCTTTCCATCTCTTGTCTCACTTGCCATCGCTAGCATGAGGCAAAGGCTCAGACCAATCCCCACTATCTCTCCCTAAACGAACACAACCCTACACCGAGTCCTATTGTGAGCTGACAAGGATGCCACAGAGATAAGACAGGGTGGGAAACGGACCAAGTGACAGCCAATCACAAGAGCTTTTGTCTGTGGATCTGACCAGGGTGATTCATCGGCCACCAATCCCAGAGGATTTCAACGGGAGAACAAAAAGTCCGCTATGGCCCCAAAGACTGTGCTTGAGTTTATTCCCTTGTGTAAAAAAAAAAGAAGAAGTTAGGTTAACTGTCAAGAGCAACTTCCCACAGAACAAAGCTCAAGGGAGAGGATTCAAAGCGACGAGCCAAGTGACTTGCTTCTATGTCTCTACATTGACAGAACAGAGACAAGCTGCAGAATCCAGGATAACCTGGCCCTGAAAGAGTACCCCAATAACCTCAATTTATTTTACCTGTCAACAAAACCATTGTGAAAAATAAGTTATTGTGAGAACAAGCTCAGCATTCCAATATAGATGGAGTCTTACTTGTGTATCACTTCTATTAGGCCCTCCTTGTTCTTACTATACATGAGTATCTGGAGATTTTTTTTTCTTAAGCTTGCCTACTCCAAAGTATGTTTTGACATACAAAATCAAGTAAACTCTTTCTTTCCCTTATTTAAATATTTAAAAAAATATTGCCACAGAATATGGTTTTATTTTAGTTTTAGAACACAGGAAAACCTCTCTCCATCATTTGTACCAGGGAACACAAAGTATACAGAAAACCACAACCAGATGATGTGGGTAGGTAAGTATTCCAGAGAGTGGTAGACAGTGGGTAGAGTGAGAACCTTCTCCACCCAGAGAAAGCTTCTGACCACCCATGTTACGATGAACTTCAAGAGTTAGAAGGGAGTAACATTTCACAGGCCTTCCCAGTTGTAAAGAATCTTCCTGCCAATGCAGATGGTGCAAGAGACTTGGGTTCAATTCCTGGCTCACGAAGATTCCTTGGAGGAGGAAATGACAACCCATTCCAGTATTCTTGCCTGAGAAATCCCATGGACAGAGGAACCTGACAGGCTACAATCTATAGGGTGGCAAAGAGTTGGACATGACTGAACACATACATACAATATTTAATAAAGGAAGCAAAGAAACAAAACCAAAAGGAAACTAATGAGCAAAACAAATGGTCCTTTATGATATGCTATCATCATATGCAGGGCCTGCCTGCTTTATCTATGTGTTAGCTTTCTCATTATTTCATTTTATCATTAGATGCAAAGTGGTAGAGCCCAAATGAGCTCTGGCAAGATGATCAAGAGATACAAGTTCTAATTGCAGGACTTCTGGCATTACTGTTATACGTCCTCAGCCTGGTCCTTCCTCATTTATTTAATCATTTGCCATCCAGTGGTTACTTGTTATATGTGTAATATTTTCCAAATGCCATTCTGGCTCCAAAAGCCTGTCATATTTAAGACTTCTTTCAAAGGAGGTGGTGCAGGCAATTCCTTACGTATCAATTTCAGTGACTTATACTCTGAGATTTTGCTACCATGACCATACCTGATTAGATTAGGAACTGGCAGTTGATCCAAACTTGGCCATTTATTTCCCTTCTAGAATTTTATAAGAAATGGCTCAAATGCTTCTCTATAGTGGATAATAAGCAACTGAACCATTGTAAGACTCTCTGAGGGAGGTTAAGTGTCAGATATATAAAGAGGGAAACAGGCAGTACAGCAGAGCAAAAGGCAATAAAGAAGGAGAGATGCAACTATTTGCATGGCCATGATACCAGAATCCATGCCTCAGTATACACTGTGAGTGGAGGGATTGGAGAATTGACAGTAAAAGAAGTAGAGATCTTAGTGAAGAATAACTAATACCGGGACTTCCCAGTGTCAAGTGGTTACAGCTCTGTGCTTCCAATACAGGGGACTTGGGTTCAATCCCTGGTGAAGGAACTAACAGCCCACATGCCCTGTGGTGTGGCAAAAAATTAAGGGAAAAAAAGACTTACTATTAAAAAAAAAAAAAGAATATCTGCTTGCAATAGAGTTGGACAGGACTTAGCAACTAAATAACACCAACAAACAAAAGGAAAAGCTTCTGAATCCAATCAACCCATGTTCTTTGGGTACTGTCTATATGTGAAGATACAAATGAGATTAAAACAAGTCCCTATCCTAATGGAATCTACTGGAAGAGCCACACAATAAAGTCATCATACTAACTGTGGTATGTGCTCAAAACACAAAGTCACAGAGAGCTATGAGATTAAATGTGGGGGGAGCTGACTTAGCATGGGGGAGGGGTGCTCATTGAGGACTTCCTGAGGTGCTGACATCGGAAGGGAGACCTAAATAAATAAACAGCAATTAAGTGAGCAAAAGTACCTTGGGAAGAACAATGATATGGTGGAGACATTGGAGAAGTAAGAGGCAGAAGAGAACAAGGTTAATCTAGAAAGTTAGATAGAGGCAAGGTCATGCCAAGCCTTGAAGGCCATTTTAGTGATTCCAGTCTTAATCCCAGTAACAGTGGCAAGCTGTCAAAGGATTCCAATAAGGAGAGACAGGCTAAGATGAGCATTTAAATTGCCAACTGTGACAAACATGTGGGAATTAGCAGGAAGGGCTCAGAGTGGAAAGACCAGGTCAGAAACTTCTGTAGGATTCCAGGGGAGAGATGGTGACAGCTTGGACCTGGGGGCCAGCCAGTATCCTGAACATGCAGGGCTTTAGGGTGAGGAAAACATTTAATTCATCTCTGCCTTCATAATGTATGGCACAATCCTGGCACCTGGTACATTAAATACTCAGGAAATGGTTATTGAATGAATGGAGATCAATTCTCTGACATGAATGGACAGTAATAGTTCAATGTTTCCTCTTCCATATTGAATCAACCCTGAGAGAAATCCATGATGGGATTTCTGTCAGAGGAGTTATTTGAGAATAAGGGAAAATTTTAGCCCCCTGACATGACCCCATTGAAGGGCTCTCTGTCCAAGAGGCAGAAAAGAATACTGGTTAAGATCATAAGTTCTGAAATGTATGGACACTAAGGGGGAAGTGAAAGAGGAGAGTGAAAAAGTTGACTTAAACCTCAACATTCAGAAAATGAAGATCATGGCATCTGGTCCCATCACTTCATGGCAAATAGATGGAGAAACAGGGAAAACAGTGTTAGACTTTATTTTGGGGGGCTTCAAAATCACTGAAGATGGTGACTGCAGCCATGAAATTAAAAGACGCTTACTCCTTGGAAGGAAAGTTATGACCAACCTAGACAGTATATTGAAAAGCAGAGATATTACTTTGCCAACAAAGGTCCGTCTAGTCAAGGCTATGATTTTTCCAGTAGTCATGTATGAATGTGAGAGTTGGACTGTGAAGAAGGCTGAGCACAGAAGAATTGATGCTTTTGAACTGTGGTGTTGGAGAAGACTCTTGAGAGTCCCTTGGACTGCAAGGAGATCCAACCAGTCCATTCTAAAGGAGATCAACCCTGGGATTTGTTT